>JAGPOW010000863.1:649230-668444 GCA_030014935.1 Caiman crocodilus | reverse complement strand
CCACCTCCAGACATCCCGAGAGCCCCTTCGGGCACAGAAGCTGGCCCCACAGCCCAGGAGTGAGAGCAGAAAGTGTGTCTGTGTCTGTGTCTGACACCGGGCACCCTTAGCTCACACCCCTGCTGCCCCTTTGCCAGCACTAGAAACCCAGCTGCCCACTACAAAGAGATGGCATCGCGGTGTCCTTGCAGCCCATCCAGCCGTGGGGAATCAGCGTTTCTGTGCCGGGCACCAACAGGTGTGGACACAGGGGTAAGTGTGGGTGTAACGGAGCTACGGACTTGCTCACAGCGACTCTTACGAGATGCATCTGATGCAAAGAATAAACACCAGGTGCATATAATACATATAACATATATCATGATACAATAAAGAGATAACATAGACTACAACACTGCATGCACTGTTACACTGTAGTGTATCTAACGTACGTTAGGATGCAATACATACAATACAGTGTAACACTTATAATATATCATGATATAATACGAGGTAATGCACAGAATACAACAATATGCAATACAGTATATTACGATATACGAAGAGATAATATGCATTATGATAATATAACAAGCAGCAGGTGCATAACACATAATGCGGTAAGATGATAAATATCAGATGCATATAACATGTATCATTTGGTATAATATAAGACGACTATAACATAAGATAATGATAGCCATCAGTTGAGGGACCGCAGGGAGCTGGTGTTAGCCCAAGAGAAACGACCCCCTGTGTTAATGCAGAGGACGAGGAGAAGACGCCTCCCGGCCTCTCACCAGAGATTTTATTTTCCTTTTTCTTTTTCCCCCCGCTTGGCACAAGCCCTGCTCCTTCCCCCTGTCCTGGACAAGAGGCAGCCCGAGCTCCTGATCTTCTCTCCATTCACTTCCCCGTGGCGGGGGGGTGCTTGGCTTATCCCGCGGCAGGACCGAGCCCTTTTGGGGGCAGGAGCCAGACGGGAGCGGGGAGGAGGGTGCCCTCTGCCGCCTCCCCGAAACCAGGGACACCCCCTTGCCCTGGGGCTCCTCGCGGGGAAGCCAGACTGCAAGGGTCTGGTGTCCCCCCCCAAAACCGGGTCCCTTGGGCAGCCGGGCAATGCCCCGCGGGGAGCCGTGTGCTGCGCTGGCTGTGCCGCCCTCCCCTCAATACACACACCCAAGGGAAGCGAAGTTGCGGGGATGGGGTGAAGATGGACCTGGGAACAGGCTTGTTGGATGCCCCAGCGGGGCAGCAAGGCGCCCGGAGCTCGGCCCTGCCCGGGGCAGGGGGGTTTCCAGGGGTCTGAACCTCATCCCCCTGCAGTGAAACTAAGCCCCGCGCGGAGTGCGGGGGCAGGAGCCCGACCCCCGGTCCGGGCCCGTGTCCATGTGCGAGTGTACAACGAAGCACTGGGACGCCCCGTTCACGTGTGCAAACGCTATAGCACACGTCTGGCATGTGTGCGTGTATACGTGTGAGCACGTGGGTAACACGCACTCACACCCCCAGGCACGCGCGCGCACACACGCACCCACCCCTCCTGCGGTGAATATGACCAGGGCTCTTTTTCATTAGGCGAGATACGCACCTCTTGACAGCATCGCTTGTGCAAGTCACATCCCTGAGCATGTGTGCGCGCACCCCCCCCACCTTTTAAAATATGATCAGGTCTCTTACGAATTAGGTGAAGCACACACCTCTTGAAACCCCCCACCTGTGCAACAGGCACAGTCGGTCCTTTGCCCCCGCGAACACACACGCACGCGCACGGCCCTCCTTGGGGTAACACGATCAGGTCTCTGATTAATTAGGTGACACACACACCTCTCGATAGCAACCATCTGTGCAACAGTCGCATCCTAGCACTTGCCCCTGCGAACACACCCGCGCCCACACCTACACCCACACACAGCCCTTCTTTGGTTAGTGTGATCAGGTCTCTCGTTAATTCAAACACACCTCTTGACACCAAGGGGTGCAACAGTCTGTGCGTGCAACACTCACATCCTAGCTAGCCTTTGCCCCTGCGAACAAACCTCCCCCCGCATCTCCACGCCCCAGACCTACCCCCATCCCCACCCCCGTTTGCTCTCCAGCAGCGCCTTGCCGGCGAGGGGCAGGTAGGGTGCCCCCGAAACGCCCCGTGCTGGGGGGGGAGGACGTGGCCCCGGGGTGCAGCCAGGCCCTGGGCAGCCTCCCTCGGGCCAGGGGGGTCCCAGACGCGATCGGGGCTGCCTCGTGGACCCGACCCGGCTCCGACCCCTTCCCCCGGATCCACCCCGGCGGGGCAGAGTGGCCTCCGTTGAGCATCGGGTGTTTAAATGGGGGGGGTCTCTTTTAAGACCTTCAATGGGGCGGGCAGCCCAGGGGGGCACGCGGGGGGGGGGCAGGATCCAGCGGCACCAGTCGGGCCATGCATGGATCTGGGGGGTAGGGGGGGGCACAGCTATACACGGGGTTATAGCCTAGATGGGGTGCCTGGGAGTTTGCATGGGTGGATGTGTATTTACACACACACACACACTATCAGTATACTAGGGGTGTATGTGTCTCTCTCACAAAAACACTTCTGTATGTACTAGGGATGTGCGTCTCACATGCATGCTCTCATATAGACTAGGAATGTGTGTCTCTCTGCCATATACACACACACACACTATGGTAGATACTAGGGTTGTGTGTAACACACAATCACTATCATGTCTACTAGGGGTAAGTGGATCTCTCTTTCACACCCACACACTTCTATATGTACTAGGGGAGTGTGTATCACACTTTATCATATATACTAGGGATCTATGTCTCAGATACACACACATACTATCATAGGGCTGTGTGTAACACACTTGCTCTCATGTATTCTGGGGTGCATGCATCTCACACTATCATTTTTACTAGGGATGTGTGTATTTCTCCCTCTCTTTCACACACACACACACTGCCATATATACTAGGGGTACCTCTTTGTCTCACACACAGGCACTGTTCTACACACTCAGGGTGTGTGTATCACATACACACTATCATTTTTAATAGACATGCGTGTATGTAGTTTTCATATAAAACACACCCATTTTATGCCTGCACATATCTTATTACATGCATTATCATATGCACAAACGCAAACTACTTTATGACATTCCCATACATGTTTGTGGCTTATAATACACTTGGTTGCAATTTATGTCCCCAGCAGCACTGTAAATCCTCATGTATACCATCTGATTCCTGAGTAGCTGCACTGAAGACAACGGACTTAGCAAGACTAAGACTTAAGTGTTGATACAATAATGTAGGTGCATCAGCTCCCCCCCCCCACTCCCTGCCCACAAGGATGCACAGTTCTGTTCAGTCTGTTAGGGCTTATAGCGGAAGATGAAGTGCAGGTAAGAAATCAATGCAGTGCCTCATACTTAATTAGGGGTTCGCACAGATCAGTTTACTGAATGGGAAACTTTGCCATTAAAACTTGGTCCTGGAAGGAAGCAGTGAGATTTGGTATCTTTGATATCAAATCATCACTTAGGAGGGTGGCAGGAAAGAAACCCTCAGAAACAGAAGCCCAGAAAACACTTCAGGGTTGAAAGAGCGGGAGGAGGAATTAGCCACTGGATCATCACAGGCCCAGCTAGCACGGCAGCCTGGACTGTGGCAAGGGATCCAGCCCCTGCTCGTCTTCGAGCACAGACCCAAGCACCCTTGTTCACGGACTAGTCACGCACTCAGCACTGGGCTGAACAAAAGCCACGGGCTGTTCCTTGGGCATCCAAAGAAGCCAAGGGGAACCCAGGAACTGAGATCAAACATACCTCAATTTCCCCCTCCAGCCAGCACCTCCCTCATAATCCACCAGGATTTGTAAGCAATAATTGGTCTGGCTAATTCCAGCCGCCACCACCCTGGTGAGGCTGCAGCTGTCATAAAGAGCAACATTTTCAACATCCCCAAGTGACTTAGGAGCTCAGGACTTGTTTTCAAGAGGATTTAGGCTCCTGGAAAGCATTCAGGCCCAAGACAGTCCTGAGGCGTCTCAGCACCAAGGAAGATCAGACCCTGGGGTGCTTTTTACCCCTAGAACCCAGCTCCAAAGCTACATAGCAGGCACATCTGCACATGCATATTCACTGCACAGTAACCAAAATTACTGCACAGCGTGGACACGCATAACGCATGCACGCCCATACTGTACAGTAAATCTGGCAATTTACACCAGCTTGAGCATAAATTTGATACCTGTATCATGTAAGTATCAATTTTGCACCTGATTAGTTACTGTACAGTAACATACATGGAGACACCTTACTGTGCAGTAACACTGTGCGTGTGGACTGACTTGGGACCAACTTTAGTCCCAAAACAGTCCACACAGAGCATGAATGCACTTTAATGCCTGCATGTGTAGATGTCAACCTATTCCCGCTTACTGTGCAGTAAATTTAAACTGGTGTAAATGCCTGTGTAAATGCAGCCAGCCAGTCCGAAAGAGCACCACAGTGAATAGAAGTCTTTCCATCCATTGCAATGGGCTTTGGATCAGACTTTGTAGAACAGAGCTGAGTATTAGAAAGTGCTTGTATCTCCATGGCTCCAGGCTTGTTTAAAAACAAAATCACTCCATGTGTATTTAGAGGATAATCTATATTTTTAAATGTTCCCAATATGCACTGTTAAGCAGCAAGACATAGGGAAAAGGGAAATTGTTCTGTTCAGCATAGCTCCTTTTAAACACCTCTTAATCCTACCCAAACACATTTACATAAAAATCATGTGGAACAGGGTATAAGACTGGGTATAACTGCTTTATTGGGGCAATGGGGTGGATTTAGCATAGGGGGGTTGAGGCTTGGAGACAAATTTTCATCAGGACTATTTCTGGTGGGAGTCTAGGGGGGTGAAGGGGATCAACGCCTTTAGTGCCACCTCTATCACTGGCTGAGAATAAAGGGGCTCTGATTTCCTTGCGGGTCTTTTAGGCACCATAAAAAGAGCATCATAATAATAATAAATTGATAAGCTTGTTTTGTGAGAGAATACAATGTCATTTGTTTTTACCTATAGCTTTCAGGAAGGCTTCCCAAAGCAACAAACAGAAAAAACCACAGCGATGCCTCTTTTTAACAGCAATGCTTAGTCCCTCTCCAGTGCAGAAAGGTAGTTTCATTTTAGATGGTATAAAATCTCCACCATAAATGACTTGCACACATGCTTCAAATGGCAGACCATCATAAAGGCATGATGCTGATTTTAAAACCACAGCCCGCAGTGAGAGGGTGTGAGTGCGGAGCGGGGTTCCTGTGCTTGCATTTCCCAGCCCTAGCTCTCTATGCCCCATGCCCCTTCTGGAAAATCAAGTTAATCTACACCAGGGTGGGCAATTATTTTGGGCAGAGGGCCACTTACTGAGTTTCGGCAAGCCATCGAGGGCCACACGACAGGCAGCCCAGGGCAGATTAATATTAATTTTCTGAATTTTTTAGGGGTCCCACGGGCCAGATAGAATAGCCTGGCGGGCTGCATCCAGCCCCTGGGCCGCATTTTGCCCACCCCTGATCTACACCTAGCTCACAGGGACAGGCTGGCTTCAGCTAGATGGCATATCCATTACTACATACAAAGGGGAAGGCTGGGCAGAAGTAGAAATTGTCATGAGATGACAGAGCCAGCCCGAGAGTTTCAGTGTCACCCCCTGTAAAATGGGAGGAAAGTTCTTTGCACAAAGGACATTGCAAGGTCCTGATCAAACTCCATCTAGGTTTATCATTCAGTGCAAACACTTATTTCCCAGCTCTGATTTTTTTTTTATTATATTAGCACCCCAAGCCCCCACCCAGGGGCCGGCTCTGCATTTTACCAGGTGCTTTCTCCGTCCAAACAAGGAAACGCAGTCCCTGCCCACCACGCCTTCCACAAATTGATCAAAATGGGCCTGACACAGGGTTGCAGAGATAACAGTGCGTGGCACAACCGTATGATGCCAGCTTGCACAAAGCATCTACCTTTTCCTAGATCCCACTGCTCTGCTGAAACTCCGACTACATTTACCTTCCTCTTTCAGGGCTTTGGATCAGGCTGTGCTGTAAGAGATTCTTATTTTCTTTTTTGATTCCCAAGGAACAGGTCAATGACAGAGCCCCGATGCAAAAATACAAGAGGGGGCAAGGGGGGTCTTTTAGCCACAGGGGAATGCAGGGCCCATATCAACCATCTGAAAGGACAAATCTTTACAGAGACCCCAGACAAAACCCTCCAAAGCCTTCCCAGGCACCGGCCTCCTGTTATACCCCAGCCTTAGGGGAGGGTTGGATTCTCGCCTTCCCCAGCCTCTCATAAAGGTTATTCGCTAGAATGGAGAAGACTTTTATGTCCAGGGGCCTGGCAAAGTTTGTTTTTCCTCCCTCCAGGGCGAGACGCAGCAGGAGTGAAATAGAAAGCAAAGGTTTGAAGGAGGCTTCCCTTGTACAATAACCTCAGAGGAGTTTAGGTCTAAAGACTAAAAGGGTCTATTTACTTTCGCTGACAAGGAACAATCTAAGCAGATGTTCTTTGATGGGATTAGGTTATTAGGCCTTGAATCATGGGTAAATGGGAAAATGATCCATTATTTTCAGCAAAATCCTTCACCACTTTAGACTGCAAGCGCGGATGGGAGGGGTGGACGGCTGCTAAAAGAAAGGCCCAGACCTACATGGATTTTTTCCCCCCTCTACCACCATTTAAATTTTAAATTTTACAGTCCAATCTGACTCTTAAAATAGGATTCTCCTCCCCCATCGAAAGACAGAATAATTCCCTGCCTAAAACACGCTTCAGTACATGGACCCAAATGTTTCTTAGGTGGTAATGATATTATTATTATTGACAATAATTATACTTTCTGGGGGGGGAAAATGTATATGGAGCGCTTATGCTCTGAAAAGCTTTGGCAACCGTGCCTAAATGTTTAGATCTTTCAAAACGCCTCCGTGTCATGTTAGCGGCAGCGCACACAATGAAATATCACATTATGTCGTTCATAGGAAGCTGCAGTTCGGTGTCTCCTGTATATTGCAAGTGGTGTTTTATAAATAGCATGTGTAGGTGGCTGAGGGGAGTGCTCAATATAGATTAGGATGAAAATACCTTGTAAGGGAGAAGAGTCAATAGGCCCAGATCCTGAAGGGCGTAAATCAGCATAGTCTTTTCGGGCCTGATTCTCTTTTATGCTACCAAGGGCCTTTACATCAGTGTCGCAACGCATAGAGATCTCAACGGCGGTGTAGTTATGAATCACATCGACTTTGAGCCATCATCCTGCTGCCATAATTGTATAAAAGGATCTCAGAGTAACTTCAAGTGAAGGGCCATTCTCTGCATTGGATTCGTTTCTCCTTTTCCAAAACATCTACAACCCGCAGAGGAGACGCACCTAAAGTCCTGGAGGTGCCGAAACTGGAGGTTTCTGACACAAAGGTAACTAATAGTGTACCAAATACTTGATGCTGTGGACATCAATGAAGCCAACTTACTAGAATGAATATTAATGGTGCCAACAGTCCAACACACCCGAGGTAGCGCTGAAATTGTGTGCGAAGTGGGGGGGGGGAGGCAGAAATAGATTCCAAATTAATAATTTACTACACTTCCTTTTGATTTGCACCCCCATTGTACACAGCAACGCAGACTCCAAAGCAGGGGGGCAAGTTATGTTCTGATTAAAGATTTCTATTGGGCATATACATTGTTTGTTGTTGTTGTTTAAAACTACTTCAAAGTGGGAGCATGGTCATCTATAAAATAAATACTCATTAAGGGGAGAGAAGTTACAAACACGTATGTGTGTTTGCATGTGTGTGCATGTGCATGCATGGGTGTGTGTAATTGGAGCTATGTTCATACGACAATGCCAAAAGCATTTAGGCATGCACACACACAACATAACGGTATAGCACAAGCTTTGGAAGTCCAAGAATCTGCCTTCTCACTGACATGAACATGACCCAGGCCTCAAAGAAACAATGCTGCCACGTACCATCAGCAAACCAAGGAGGACCAGGATTTATAAATACCTTCCATCTCTTCTGTTACGTATTCCAGCCCAAGAAACACCCTGAGCAAAGAGGCCAAGCACACAGGCACCCGGAGATGCCAGAAACCAGGCGGTGCTAACAGCAGCATAATAATCCCTTACATTGATTTACAAAAGCAGGAACCCCCATTTGCACAAAGGGGAAAACTGAGGCAGAAGGGGCCATCACAAAATTCTGGGGAAGGACTGGGAGATGAGCGAGACCTCCATGTCCATGTTCATGCTGGATGAACGCCATTAGACAAGGGCCTTGTTTCCACTGAGCTGGCAATTTAAGACCAAAAAAAGGCATGTTTTGGGACTGGAAACCCTCTGCTGGAAGATTTTTGGCCAGCTGCATGCACATACTTTGCTCCCTACGTGGGAACAAGCGGCTCTTAATTTGGATAAAGAAAGTCTACACTCTGAGCTACTCTGGGAAAGCTCCTGGGCTTTTATAGGCAGACAAGATTCTTTGGGTAAATGCAATATCTTTCATTAGACCAACTAAATAGTTGGAAAAATTGTTCTTTGCACACTTTCAGGCACAAACACCCTTCTTTAGGCATAGGGAGAGTCTGCTGGTGCGTTGTGTTCTCCTGGATGCACAGCCAACACCCTGGACTTTTAACAGCCCCTTAGTCCATATTGGTTTCAGTGTGTGGACAGGCCTGTTTCTAGGAACATCCTACAGCTGTTGCTAATTCACTAGTCAAGGATGTGACCCTGAATTCCCCCAGAGAACCCAGGGCAGCAGGATGGATGAGGCACAGATTCTGTGCGCAGCTATCTGGAGCCTATGGATCAATTGGTCCAAACTCCCAAATCCCAGCTGAACATCTGGCCTGTTGATCTCCCAGGGAATTTAAATGATGACAGGTGCTTATTACAGCCTGGCCATGGACTAGAGTGACAGCAACCTGGCTCCAGACACCCCTGTGTGCTAGATTATGAAGCAAGCAGAGAAGAGGCATCAACGCCAGCTCCAATGGGGCAGAAACCCAAAACTGGGGGAACTTGATGAATGAGACAAGACAGAGAGCAGGTGATTTCAGCATGGACCAAGAACCTGCCTTACCAGGAAGCCTGAGAGCTGCACTTCTAGTTATGAAAATGTATTTAATCCACCAGGTTTGTCTAGTTCTCTTTTTTTCCTTTCCAGTCTAGATTTTTCTCCTCTTTTCAATTTCTTTGGCCAGCAGTTGCATGGAAACAACTCTGTAGATTGTATACAAAAACAAAACAAAAAACTATTGAAGTTCACTCAAGATCAAGACCTGGTGTTTAAGACCCGGCTAGACAAAACCTTGGCTGGGATGATGTAGCTGGGGCTGGTCTTGCTTTGAGCAGGGGGTTGGACTGGATGTGACCTCCTGAGGTCTCTTCCCACCCTCATTTTCTGTGATTCTCAGAAAGCAGATCTGAGCAGGGGGCAGAGGAAAAACAAACTCCCTCTGAGTGATGGAGCTGGCTGAATTTCTGAAAGCTACAAACCACAGCAGAGAGACACTGACATCCTACTTGTACCCTGTAACATGAGAGGGGGAAAGGGATGAACAGTAAAGGGGGCAGAGGAATAGATGGACAGAGAACAGGAGAGGCAGACAGATCGACAAGCATAAAAAGTGGCATTTTTCAGGGTATACAAGTTCTCTTTTCTTGCAGCAACCACATTGAACCGCTCCTTTTGCGCCTCCTGGCGGCCAGTTTCATATGGACACTGGGAGGGGGACGGGGGGGTGGGAGTATAGCTACTGGATTAAATACTTATCCTTTAAAGAAAGGACTATAGGTTCAATTAAAACTACCCATGAAGACAAGACCAGCAATTCCCAGCTGTTGGGAGGCAGGAGGAGAAAGCAGGCATCGTGGGTTACGTTTTGCTTTCTGACCCTGGGTTGACATAAATAGATCTAAGAATCAAAATGAATGGATTTATTTACTTTTAACGAAATAAATAAGGACACCGCTGCCTTCTGCTGATGGGCGTTTGAGATTTGACTCTCCCGTGGTAAAGAAACACCATAAAGAAAAAAGAGAGAGAAAGAGAGAGAGAATCCGCCTAGGACCCGAATGAAGGGTGGATTTGGAAAGGGGGGAAATCATTGGGAAAAACAGGCAGACAAGGTTCTTTGTGATACAATGTATTAGATCAATTAAATAGTTGGAAAAATTGTTCTTTGAAGGCTTGCTTGCTTGCTTTCTCTTTCCTTGCAGGCAAAGGAACATTTTTTCCAACTACTCTGTTGGTCTAATAAAAGATATCACTTTTACCCAAAGAACCTTGTTTGCCTATGTCTTTAGACCAACACGTCTACAACCAACGCCATTGGGAAAACATGTATTTAGGCAGGGCAACTTGTTAAGAACAGACTTTCTGAACCCAGACCAATTGAAAAACAAAACAAAACCGTGATCTCTGTTCATATTTCCAGCTAAGTAGAGGCAAAATTATGATTTGATTCCGTCTCTCTTGCTTTGAGGTTCGGAGCAACAACAGCAGGGATCTCGTGTCAATGTCACCTCTGCCTCTCGTGTCAATTTCCCTCTCTCTGGTCAGTTTCAGGCTCGGGTCGGTGCAGGCGGCGCCGGGCGGGCAGCTCCAGCACGCTTGATTTTCCTGCTCAGCAGATCCAGGAGTCTCCGCTTTTGGCTGCTGCTGGAGATTGTGTCTGGGGCGGGTTGGTCTGGAGCTCGTTGATATTTGCCCTTGTGCTCGGGGGTGCCGGAGTAGTTTGGGTTGTGTGGGACTGGACGCCCTGAAAACTGGCGGATTACGAAAGATTTTGAGCACCCGTCTCGCCCCCACCTCAAAACTGCAACCCCAGCGAGAGCTGCTTGGATGAAGGAGGCTGCGCTTTGCAAAGCCCCAGCCACAGCCCCTTTTGCAACCCAGCCTGGGGCTTGCGACCGTGTACAAGTGCATTATAGTCTTCCCTGCTCGGCTCCCTCCTCTCCCACCCCTAAGCAGAGCAGATCGTGGGCCAGGGAACCCCCATTAACGCTGGCATGGTGATGGAGGAGGTTTTGAAACCCAGCAGGCTGGGGCTTGGATTTCTCCTGCCTCATCCGATCCCAGTACCACACTGGAAGACCCTAATTTGAGATATTTTCCTAACATTTTATTTTTGCTCATAATGCCTTGTTGCCGGCACAATCTTTGACCAGTGAATCGCAAAAGAAATGCTGTTATTGCTACAAAGAAAATGACCACCTTTGTCAACTGCCCCCCGCCCCACCAAGGATTGCCCAGAGGCATTTGTTTTAAATCCATTTCAAATTGAATTAATTGCATCAAGCCCAAAACTTGAAAGAAAAAAAAATAATAAAGGCATCATTTCTGAATGATGCGCACACACAGCACACACAGCCCTTCCCCAGAGACTCTGTCACCCTAGGGAGGCTATTTTGGCTGCCAGCACCGATTCATCTGCAAGGGCTGGGTGTTTCTATCCCACACAATGAACCGACCTGGAGGGTGTCTCTGCTTCCACTAGGCAGCCCCAGGGATCCCAAGATGGGATCTTTAGAAGGACAGGGGCAGGGGAAAGGTATTAGCAGGGAAATCATGGCCACAGAAACTGGTGCACAGGCCGGCAGGGACGTAGAGGGGCTGGGGTAGCTGCTGGACTGGTGGGGGGCAGGCTGCTCCTCTCTGCAAGCAGCCCCTGCCTGGGAAGCTGACCGAGGTTCTGGGTTCCCTTCCACTCCCAACATATTGATCCCTCTCTTTCACCCCTGTCACTGGATCCAAAAAAAGAGAGAGAAAAACGTCCCTGGGTAGCTGTGGGGACGAGTCTGCAATGGAAGCCAGATACTCTTTGCACAGGAAAGTTCCCCTGGCTGGGATCAAATTTGCCACCCCTGTGACTGAGTGTAGGGCTGCAGGGAAGAATCCAACTTTGCCACTGTCTTTGGCTGTCTGCTCCAGCTAGAAAGGACAAATCACCCAGCACCTAAGATCTACAGACATTTGCCGCCTGCATGTACAGTGATATATAGCCAGCGGCTTGCCTGTCTTGTGCACAGACGCACACCAGCCCTGCCAAAGACAAGCCCCACAGCCTTGCAGCGCCGCCTCAGCCCTTGCTCATCTTTGGGCTGTTTAGATGGTAAGAAGGCAGACAAGGTTCTTTGGGTAGATATGATGGCTTTTATTAGACCAACTGAATAGTTGGAAAAATCATTCTTTATACATTTTTGGGCACAAACAAAATACCCTTCTTCAAGCCTAGGGAGAGTTTGCTGGTGCTTGTGTAGATGGTAACAAGATATTGAGGGATAACTGGTAGCTGGACTGACCCAGTTAACACATTAAAAAAGGAGCGCGGGGGAAGAAAGCCACAAGAGGGAATGATATCTCCTTCAGACGGGAAAACAGCACAGCAAATACAAGGCAACACACAGACACACACAAGACACACGCACTTTACAGAATGCACAAACACCAAGGCGATGGTTAAAAGCATATTAGAAACCAAGGGAAAAATCTCTCCCTGGGAGTCCAACACCCAGGGCGCCATGAGTTATTATGAGAAAGGGAAGAAATCACCCAGCCAGAATTGGTGTTGGAGGGAACAAGAGGAAAAATAAGTGTAATTTGAGTTTACCCACCTTATAATGAAGGAAGGGGCTCTCTCACAAACTCAAAGGGGTGTCAGAGACTGAATTCATTGATATAGCCCTGCTGCTCAGTCAGAAACAAATAGAGACCACTCCTTTATTTAAACCATGCTGGAAGACCTTAATTTAAGCTATTTTCTTAACCTTAAATTCTTGTCCGTAATGCCTTATTGCACACACATTATTTGGCCGGGCGGATGCAAAAGAAATCCTGTTACTGCTACAAAGAAAAAGACCATCTTTGTCACCCCTCCTCCCCCCAAGGAGAGCCCAGAGGGATTTGTTTTAAATCCACTTCAAATTGAATTAATTGCATCAAGCTCAAAAATTAAAAGAAAAAAAATTAAAGGCATCATTTCTGAAGGTTTTCACTTACAACTACATAGAGTGGACTGGAAAGAACGTGTTATTCTTAAAGCAGCAGTGGGGGAACAATTACCTGATGGAAATTAATATGTAGCAAAGTTTTTTTTAGAGCTGTGACTAAGAGCACCTTGCTCGCACTGAGGAAAGCATTATGCTGGGGAAATTAAATCACTGTAGTTAGGGTTGAAATCAATATTTGTTTTCAAGTATACATTTCACTGAAAAGAGTACTCCTTAAATGAAAACTAGAAATTAATTTTCTCTCCTATAAAGCCACCAAAAATGCCTTTCCCCATTACATGGATCCAAAGATTTTAACTATCTCACATGGATGTTATATTTTCTCCTTCCCTTTCTTGGCTTTTTAGGCTCACGGCTCCCTTTCCCACAACATTTTTTCACTTCCAGCTTCAAAAGGCTGTGAATTCAGACAGAAAACAGATAAAACCACCTGACTGAGGAGCAGGGACAGTGTCTCTCATGTTACCAAGGCGTCTCTACATGACTCTGCCCTGGTAAAGTCTTTTTTAGGTTTCCAGAACATTGCAGAGAGGCCACATTATTGATGTGAACCAGCCTATTGTGGACCGGTTGTTATTCTCCTAAGATCCAGTGCACTCATGCATCACATTTGGTTTCCAAATGGAAGTTGCTACATTAGAAAAAACAAACACCTATTTGAATGAATGCACTGGGTCTTTTCTCAGGTATCTGGCAGGGTTTTACTTCTATAACCGAAAAAAAAAGGAGACATAAAACCTAGAAGAACAAGACCTGGGTCTGCCTCTCAGGTCTATAGTTAAATATTGGCCTCCTACAGGAGGCAAATAGATAAGGACCCAGAATTAAAGTTTCTGGAACAATTTCTTTATAAAAGGCCTCAACTACAGAAACACGCATTGGTGTGCTTAACTTTAGGTAGGCAAACCAGGTCATTGAAGTCAACTGATCTGGAGAAGAGTCTTGACCACATATTAGACCTGACAGATGCTATCAGGCCGAAGTCCTAGGATGGTATTGCCACGGTTGAAGCCTAAGTCAGGTGCTTAATATTAAACACATAGATCGGTTCTGTTGGGAGCAGCTACTTTGTCTGCGTGCATCTAGAATAACCCTGGAGGCTGCGAGAGAAGGAAGTAATAGCGGGGGGGGAGAGAATTAGATGGGGTGCAGATTGGCAGGAACCTAGCACTGGGCATTTACTCTTGGAAAGTGTCTTTTCAGAGCCAAGGGAATAAGACAGGAGAAATCAGCTGGGTGTGACCAAGCACAGACACTGCCAGCCAATATCCCCACGCAGACCCCTGTTCAACCAGCCGTTGAGAGCGGCTACAGCCATTCTGTTACTCCGCACCCCCACCTCGTGGACAGACCAGAGAATTTGCAGGGACCAGATGTCCTGGAATTTGGTGCTGCCCTAAAAAATATGTCACAAGGGCTTTCCCCTCTTTTTGCCCCCTCAGAAGCCCCTGACAGCCCCTCTCCCCCAAGGCATTGCAGGCTTGCTTCCAGCAGAGCATTTTTTTGTGCAGCCTAATCCAAATCAACTCAAAATAACAGGGATTTAATCGTGACTTGGGTTGGCAAGGGGAGAAATCAAAAGGTCCCATCTGTATTGTTTGGAGACCAGCAGAAATCCCACGGGAGGCACAACTGCAAGTCACAGTATATTGCACTGTACCTTCAATAGCCTTTCCATCGGTGGCACCTACACGGCCCAGCTGAGAGCCATGCTTTAGGAGCAGTTTATATGCACGATGGGAGACAGTCAACGCCCCTGAAGAGCTTAACACCTACTGGCCAAAGCAGGTTCTTCTCCACAATGTTCAGATGTGGGATTGGGGCAAAGAAATCAAGGATACTTACAGGCCTCTGCCCTACTTGCAAAACCCCAAACCTCCCAGAATGGCACTGGGATCCAAGCTCATAAACCCCTTGGGCCCTTTGTGAAAACCAACTTAAGGGATGTGACCAAAGCTGCACAAGACATCTGTAGCACAGCCTGATACCTTCCCCATGAGACTGGGCAGGGACCAACCCTTTTGGCTTGCAGCTTTCCTCCAAGTAACCTTGCAGCCCTCAGGGAGAATCACTCCCCAGTCTCAGGTGCCCAGCAGACCAGCTGTCAAGACAGACTCTGCTTGGGAGAAAACATCAGAGGAGACACCCAGGTCTCTCTAGGAAACAGCTTGTATGCCAAGGTGGGTCCAGCTCCCCAGCTCAATCCAGACCCAAAGACTCTCCCGCTAGCAGCACAGGCCGTATGATACACAGTATAGCCACTGTGACTGCATCTAACTGGGGCATTATTGCATCTAGCATCTAGCTGGGGCATTATTGCCCCTTTGCTGCACAGCACCGTCACACCACTCTGTTCTCACCCCTATGCCCCGCAGCTGGGGGGGAAGATAACTAACCCAACCCCCCTCCCCTCGCTTTGTCTCCCTTACCTGCACTCAGGTAGCAGCCAGGAGGAACAGATGAGCAAGGCAAGCAATGTGGTGGAGCCCCAGGTGTATCCCATGCTCCAAGGGTGCAAGTGGAAGTCTGAACAGAAAAGCAGGCAGGACCTTTGAGTCTGAGCCTGTGCTGGGGTGGGGTGTGACGTGACACCCACCTGCCCCTGCACCACCCCAGTGATGAGCCCATCTCAGCCAGACTTAATGAGGGGAAGGGCACATGTTGATCGAATGCAAGGGTGCCCGTCACCCTCAGAGCTGCTCCAAACATTTCTCCCTCCCCCGACAAGGAAAAAATGGGAGTTTTGGGGTCAAAAAAAATTCAAACCCTAGAAAAGCAGGAGTCAGCCAGGCTGCTGCAGTGCATCCTGGGAATGGTAGTCTATGCTACCTGCCTGGTGTGCTGGCTGGACTACATTTCCCAGGGTGCCTGGGGGGCAGGTAAGTGGTGCATTGTCATGTTCACCTGGCTAGAGAGCAGCTTGGAAGACGGAGACCAGCTGTGGAGTCAGTGCCGCATGAGAGAAGCGAAGCCTCCAGCCACCGCTCGGAGGAGGAGGAACTGTTGCTTAATTCAGAGCCATTTGTTACTCCCTGGGCTGGGTGAAAATGGTGGATCTTCCTGCTAAAAAACAAAATCCAAAGTGCAGCGGGTGCTGCCACTTCGGGGTCTTCTTGGAAAATGGGACTCTAAATTTGCTGTGGGACAAGAGGCTTTTGCAGATCAAGGAAATACAATTATTTCGCTAAAAACCCAGTCCGGAGGGCAACAAGCAACTGGCCTGAGTCAATCCTGGCTGAGGTGGCTCCCCCAGGGATTTGTTCTGTGCATTAGATCCTGGCTGCCCAGGGAGAGGATTCCCACGCTAGAAATATCAGCCGGGGCCTGGTATTCAGGGGACCTGGGGCCTGTATAAGAGCAAGGTAAGTAGGGTGCCTCTGGTAGGGGTCAGTGCTAGTACGAAGTTGCTGGGCTGTCCTCCTCGCTGGATATGCTGCCTCATGGCTTCCCTGTTGACCTGCCCAGCTTGGTTGACGGCTGCATATACCCTCCCTGAATGGGTCCCCACGGGCAGCAATACACTTGATTCCCCTGAGAGAACCCCACGTACAATACAGCAGTCATATCAATTCTCGGGTATTTAAATGTAACTGGATTTCCACTGACCTAGTTGCCACAAACCCACCAATGTCCATGGAAACCCATTGGCCACCCCTCCCAGTCCTGGGTGTGGATACGGCCCCACTGCAGGCGTCTCATCATCACTGATGTACACACCCTCAAAGCCCAAGTGCTGCGATGCCCATCTCATAGGTGCAGTGAGACTAAGGGATGGACATCTCCTGTGGAAATGCATGTAATTCCATTGATTGCAAAAAAAAAAAATAGGCATAAATCTGGGTAACACCTGGATCCCAGCCACTTGCCTCTGGTCACAGAGTCCTTGGGTCTCCTGAGTTTTAGGCTGACTCCGACCAGGGATTGCACTAAATATGAGGATCAGACTCAAGTGTGTGCGGCAACCTGAGTTTTAGGCTGGATCGCTCTTGTTAAGCCAAAAACTTGGGGTCCTCTCACTAGGCTGGAGGAAAAAAAAAATCACACCAAAAGGAGTCACTCATTTCCCTTGGATTTTGGTGCATTTTATTTCCTCTGAAACTGGAACCTGCATCAAAATGAAGCGGCCCCTCCATTTCCACGTGCAAGAGGGAACAAAACATTAGCAGAAATCAGTGAAACGCCCTCCCCAGCCCTGCACTGAACACGCCAACCAAAGATGGGCGGGAAAGGGGGGTGGCAGAAAAAATAGCCAGAGGCCAAGAAAATTATCAGAAACGTGTATTTTTTTTCCTTTTTAATAGTAAACCTCTTTACAACAAATATAGTGAAAGAGTTTCCAAACAAAACTCATAAGAATTTCTCATGGTCATTTTTTTTTTTTATCTCTTTTTCTTATTGTGGAATATACAATAACGCATCACCATACAGCACAAAAAAAGGAATATTGAAAAAACGAAACGGACATGTCAACCACGCGCTGTTGTCCTGGGAAAGGAGCTACTGATTGTCAAGGGGGGGAAAAAGGGGGGAGGATGGAGGAAGAAAGCAAGGAGGTCACAAGTGAGTTCCCAGGGGTTGGGAGGTTCATATAGCAGGCTAGACCCCTACGGGTGCTTATACTCCGATGGACTTCCTAATGAATCCCAATTAGGAATTTACAATTACTACGTACATTCACCCCCTACTGCTGCTTGCTTTCAAAGCATGGCTGGTACCCAAAGACCCAGACAGATCCAGAAAAATATATCACCCCCCGAAAAGCTACCTTTCTGCTCCCACATCCCTTCTACAGGACTGTGGCTTTATTGAAGTTTAAACCCATCTCATGTTGCCAAGAGCATAGGATCCCTTCACTCACCCCAAAACATCAGGGAGTAACAGGAGAAAGGGGTGGGGGGGAAGAGAGGTTAAAAATATATATATATTTATATATATTTATAGATACACAGTTCATCTTCTTAAAATCGCCTTTTGAAACAATAAATAAAACAAAAGAGGGAAGTGCACACTTTTATTTATTTTATACATTTGCAAAAAAAAAAGAAAAAAAAGAAAAAAAAAGAAAGGAAGAAAAAGCTGCCCAGGACAATATAGACGGGCTGAATTGTATAGGAAATCTGCCTAACCCTAATATCTATACAGTGGAGGGGGGAGGTTTAGTGCATAATTTAAAAGGGTTTATTCTATTTTACAAAGGTTTTTGCACGTAGCCCAAAGAACACTACCTCTCTCCTGCTCTACTGGAGTTACAGGAAGGGGGGGAGAACAAGGGACCCCACTGCCGTATTGCCCGTAAGAGGCTCCCGACACCCATGGCATGTCGTTAGACACGGCGGCACAGCCACGCAAGCCGCTCAGAGATGTCCCACGAGACAAAAGAAGACGATTGCCACCTGGTGGCCACCAAAGGGGGCTTTGTGGTTTGGCTTTCTTTTTTGCAGAGGAGCATCAGAAGGTGCCTCTCTACACACACACATGCACACGCACACACGCACACACAGAGGTATAAAAGGGCTTCTATCAGGATCGTGGATTCACACCTATAGGGGAAGCCGTACTGGTCTAAGGCACCTTTACACTGGTATAGCCGGGCGGGCTGTACCAGTGTAACTATCACACCGCTAGCTCACTAGAGCGATCCCGGTATCAGATCTAGGTGTAGGACTGGCCTAAATGGAAATGAAAGGTAGGCCTTCTGGCTGGGGACTGATGAAAGCCATGCCCTTGCTTGTGAGGGGCTGCTGGGTTTGCTCTTCCAGGCTTGTTTTCTACAGAGCTTGAAAGAAAAGGATCAGGGAGAACCATCCTGCTGGGAGAACCACCACCCAGGGTTACTCCCCCCAAGTCTCATTTGCACTGAAGCATCTTTGCACTGCCAGCATCAGGTGCCGTGGCCTCAGTGCAAAGGAGAAACCAACCCGATGGCACGTGGAAGTTCGTCGGTATTACTGGGCATTGATTAGACACCAGGCCTCCGACTCTACTAGAGAGCAGCTCTGACTTCCATCAGCCCCTGATCCAGCCTAGGACCTGCATCATCTGCAGTGCTCGCTAGCCAAGCAAGGAGGTTTGATTTTAACAAGCAATGAGGGAAGTTCCCATCCTGGTAGGATGCCGAGATCTTCCCCCAGCCAGTCTCCGGCTTTTGGAAAAAAAGGGATCACCCTTAAAAAAAAAA
>JAGPOW010000863.1:564231-642132 GCA_030014935.1 Caiman crocodilus | reverse complement strand
AATAAAATAAAATAAAATAAAACCCATATAACCCCTCCCTGCCCCCAAAAATTATGTCACCAAAATGGTGAAGCGAATGCCATTGTCAAACTCTGCCCCCCACCCCAATCGGTTCCCATCATACAGTCCCAACTTTCCCCAAATCCGTGTCGGAAGGGGAAGAGCCAGTGGATAAGTCAGCATCCTAACAGCCGGATTTCTGAAGATCGGCTTTGAACCTTGGCTGTGATTTTTGGAAAGGTTGTGGCTGCTTGCTGCAGTTTAATGCCATTTTGTGACTGATATAGCCCGTTACCTTGGTAGTCTCTCTCCCTCTGTGTATATGTGTGTGTACCCAAGCTTGCATGTGTTTGATTTTCCAGGCTCTCAGCTCCAAGGTAGAGGTGCCATGTTGGGATATGATGCTTAATGAGTGAAAAATAAAAGTAGGAGGTTTCTCCTCAGGTTTGTTCTACATGGATGTTCATGCAGGTCAGAGGGTTGAGTACCTGATGGCATTTGATACCTGTCAGTGGCGGTAAGCATTCAGGATCCTCTCGGACACAGGGCGCGCGGAGCACGGCAAATGACATTCCACCGTGAACCTCCCAGCGGAGGAGAAACATGTCACTTTGCAGGAGGGTGAAGGAAAAGCGAGATGGATGAAAGATGCTCTAGCTCCTGCCTGCTTTCAAGGCGAGCCCGGGCACTGGAGCGGGAGGCCTGAAGGGTGCCCAAGTGCTGCTGAAACAGCTGGATCTGGAGTGCGGCGACGACCAGCATCCCCTGGCTCGAACGGAGCACGGTGCAGCAGTACATTTCAAAGCACTTTGCAAAGGAGGGCAGGATCATCCGCCCCGTGTTACAGGCAGGGGAAGGGATTTACTTAAGATTACCCAGTAGTCAAACTGGCAGGAGAACCCAGACCTTTAGCATCCCAGTCCCTCTGTACTACCTGCAAGGCCTCCCAGACAGGCCACCCTGACAAGCGGGGTGAGATGCCCTGTCGAAACCCGTGACACAAAACCTGCTGCAGAGACCTGCCAAACACCCCTGAATTTGCCTCTTGCCCCTGCGGCCTTTCTAAATCCCACTCCAGGCAGCAGGCGGTGGCAGAAAAGAGGCAGCAGATCTTAACTGGGAGAAAAATGAGAATGGCATCTGAACTGGAAAATGTTTGCACAGACAAGGTGAGCCTTTCAAAACCCCTTTTTTTTCTTTGCAAAACAGCGGCATCAGAATTGCAAAAGCATCCGCTGGTGTGGGTCAGTGGGAATCCCCACTCTCTCCGCTGTTCAAGATCTAGCCATGGGGCTGAAATGTATCGTGCACAAAGGGCAGACACGAAGCCTGGGCGTACAGGTCTCCTGTGGGGTTTTTGCCCCGTGATAACTGGTCATTTATTTAAAGCTTCACCTTCTGGCCCTGCAGGGTAGATGAGTGGTGCAGGGCTGATCCATGGATGTGATCCAGCGTGCTGGTCTGGCCCAGTGCTCCAGATCTGGCCATACCTCAGCCTGCCCCACACACAGGAGGCCAGCCATGGAGCAATCCCATGCAACAGCCCTGCTGCGTGCCAGTGTGATCTAGTGCCAGGCCACATCATCCAGCCTATGGGACACATTACAGGTCTAGAAATCCAGCGGCAGGGAAGTAGCAATTTATTCTGCCAAATTTCTAGACCTGTGAACTGGATGACGTGGCCTCACCAGGCCAATTTGGCCAGTGGGCCAGAGATCGAGTATCACTGATTTAAGGAATAAAAGTCAGGGTAGAAGTTAGCTCTGGAGGGACACACTAGCAAATCTGTCCAACAAAAGCACCCAAACTCATGATCACTGGGATATTTTGATTCCTCATATCTACTTAGCAAAGTTTTAGGGCTAAAAAAGAACTGGATAAAATCTTTTGACGGGAAAAACTCATCAACCAAAAAAGGCCTGCATAACAATTCACCAAAATGAGGGGTCTTTTTGCTTGATTTTTTTGTCCCAAAAAAGCCTTCCTTTATCATATATTCATTTATCTTTTCTTTTTGGAGGGTGTGTTTTCTTCTACCCTCTGGCAAATTTTGATTGACCAGTTTAGTGACAAAGAAAGAGTTCTTCTGAAATGGAAAACATGCTAAAAAAACCAAAAACGGTTCACTTACAAAAATCAATAGAGCTCATCTGAAAAACTAGAATTTAAGGGGGAGAAACAACTGGAAACACCTGGTCAAAAACAACTGCAAAAGAACGAAGGACAAAAAATATATATCTTCCTATCTTGACATCATCTGACATTGTACTGAATTTGGTTTTTTGAGGGGTTTTTTGGGTATTCCCACCTCAACTGTCCCCTTGCTCTTGAGGTAAATCTAGATGTTTGGAGGCCTTGGAATTAAAAAAAGATAACCCGCTGATGTCTTTCCGAAGGAGCCGGCTGCATCGGAAAACTTCTACCGTGACTTTTTCCTCTTGGAAGGGCTCTTTTGGTGGATTGGTAAGCACACCAGGAATTTGCTTGGCTCCCTAGGTCAAGAAGCAACAGCGTCTTCATTGCCACCGTGTCGTGGGAAAGTCCACAACGCCGGCAAAAAGCAAACCCCCGTGCAACGCAGGATGCGAAACAGAGAGGTCCCAGCAGGTTTTGTGGCACTGAGGGTTTACGATCTCAAGCGGAAAATAAATGTAGAGGGACGGCGGGCAGGGAGCGATGTAAATCACGGACGATGCCAGGCCTGGGTTCTAAAGCCCAACCACCTGCCGAGGCGAGAGAAAGGTGCGACCCAGCCTCTGTCTGCAGAAGCCTCCCAAAAGCCCTTCAGTACAAGATTCCTGAGCTAACTACGACTGCATTTCCTCTCGTTTCCACTTGCTGGCTGGGGTGGAGGTGGGGAGGGGGAACCTGGGACTTGAAGACTTTTGATGGTCCTAGTGATAAGAGGGACAACTCACCAGCATCTACTAAACGGATAGGGCGGCAAGACCACAGTGTGGCACGTGGGTATAAACTAGAGTACCCATCCCACGGAGGAAAACGCCTGCTAACAAGGACTAAAGGACCCTTCTCTGGTCATTCATCACTCCATGCCCCCTCTGAGCCCAAATGGTCCTTAGAAAGGACCTGGCATATTGCATTTAGTGCTGGGGATTACAGCCAAATCCTTAGCTGGTGCGGACTAATTGTGGCTCTACTGCAGGGGTGGGCAAATTGTGGCCCACAGGCCAGACGAGACCCACCAGGGCATTCTACCTGGCCTATGGGGCCCCTAAAAAACTTTGAAAATTAATATTTATCTGCCCCTGGCTGCTTGTCATGCGGCCCTTGATGGCTTGCCAGAACTCGGTAAGCAGCCCTCCACCCCAAATAATTGCACAGCCCTGCTCTACTGCATCAGTTTAGATCAGCAGAGATCATCTTAGGGGTTCTCAGGGTTCAAATATTTTGCTGGAGACTTGAAAAGTAGAAAGCGTTTGTTTCTGCTTGAGGGAGAGGCCCAGATACAAAGGTGCTCTGTCAGAGATGCCTTGGTGGAGGGCATTGCCAGAGGTTTGGTGCAACTCCAACCCATACGCATTGCCATGCCAAGGGCACAGACTGGTAGGCATAAGTGCCATGGGCCTCTTTGGCCTCGAACACGTGAAGGGGTCGGGGTGAGGATAATCTAGTAGCAACGTGCACCCTCTCAGCTATGTGCCCACAGGCAAGCTGGGCTCAGCTGTTGCCTGGGAAGTGCAAGGAACCCACTTTGGTTTGTCCAGGGGTCAATCACCCCTGATGGGGACAGATAGACATCAATTCCAGGTGGGCACAGGCTCTTTTAAAATCAGGACAGCTTAAGTTTCCCTGGGTTAAATCATTCATGGATCCACAACCTTAGTGAACAGCCAGTAGCCGGATTTTAACTAAAACCTCAGATTTCACAAATGCACAGTCAAGAAGGGAACCAGGAGGGAAACTTGTATCCTGGCCCACACAGAGGCAAGCACATCACTTGTTTCATACAGCCAAGAGCTGGCTGGCCAAAGCATCACTTACCCTCATCAGACTGAGAGAGAAGTGATATTCAGAGGCTGTGAACATCAGTGGATTTGACCTAGTGAAGGAATACTAGGGGACAAGATTTTTAAAGGCGTTTAAGCACCTTACTTCCTATTGATTTCAGGGAGAACTGCGCACCTTTCTCCATAGATACCAATGGGATTTCAGGTCTGCCTCTTGCATAGCATACATTTTTTTTTACCCTGTTCCTTAAACCAGGTCATGGCTATACCAGCATCTGTTTATAACACCCAGATCAAGTTGGCTATGGACTGGGCTGCTGCCTGTAAATGATAAGCAGGCAGAGAGATGGCAATTTCCCTTGCAGAATGCATGGGCTCCTAGTCACAGGATAGTCTAAAGCTTTGGCTGAGCCGATTACAGTATATTAGGGTCAGGTCAGCACGGTGTGTGGGTGATGGTGTGGTCAGGAACAGGATAAAGATGTATGTTCTGTTCCGTCTGGGATTGGACATGTCTGTCCCAGCTATCAAGACATGAGAAACCGGTCTAAGCAGCATGTCCTGGGAGAAAGGCTATGGGCCTCACCTGTTCATATTGCACTCACTTCTGTCCACGGAATCATTCATTAGAAATTTGAAGTCAAACACGCTGGAATTGGTCAAACTTGAAAGAAAATGCACATCCAAATGGCTGTGTTTAAAAAATGAACAAAGGGGAAATATTCTCCCAAGTTTGCAATTTCTTCCCACCCATTTAGTGACCAAGGAATAGCCTAGGGTTGAAGTTTCAAATTCCTGAATTTTGAAGATGCATATTGGGCAGAGGAAAACAGGTTTTGATGGTATTTTTGTCGGTCCCCTCCCTAGATTTGTAGCCAACTATGGGACTGGGTAGAATTTTCGGAATTTGAATTATTCAATAAAATATCTGCATTTGATAGGGAAATGACAGAAAACAATTTTTTCATTAATTTTTTTTGCAAATTGACCTCCTTTGGATTCAAGAGCTTCATTAAATGCCTTCAAATTTCACAATTTCAGTGACAATTTACAATTCTAATAAAACCTTTACTGAATATTCCTGAATCATTTCTTCCTGTCCCCCCCATCCCCCCACAGCAATTCTAATTGATATCTGATTGGCATGAGTTTTAATTAAGGTAAGATTTAGATACTCCTTTATATTCTCTACTCCCTCCTCCTGCATCTGACTGGTAAAATGACAATATCTGTCTTTTCTTTTTTTAAGATGCAGCTTTTAACCGCATTGCATATATTGAAGCAATATTTTCCCTTTGTACCATTCCAGAATGCAACAGGGACTTTGGAGGGGAAAACAAACTTAGCTATTATTTGCAAAAAACTGTGGCAAAAATCTGATTAGTTTTGCATATCTACTGGTGGGGGCAGTTACAGTCATTAAGATTCATATGAACATCAGGAGAGTGCACTCAAATTGAGGACTTGATTCTCATTCATCCTAGAGTCCCTTTGCAGAGGCTTGGAGGTACAGAGGGTACCCCATTAAGTGCGTATGAATTATATCTCTTTCCCTGGTCAGTGAACCACATAAACCAGGGCATCTAGGCTAATCTACACCAGCTGAGGATCCAGCCCAGTCAGCTGCAATTTTGGGATGGAGATTTATTACTATTTTGGTTTAATTGGCCATTTTTCAATCCAACTGGATTTGAAAGTGGCTAAACGTAGCCAAGTCCCCGAAGCAAGATGCTCACCTGGGGACTGAGCTTTCACAGAGCAGAGCTGTTTTGCCTATAACCCCTCCAGCAAAGGCAGGGGACTGCCTTGTCCTGAAAGGCCACCCACTTTGCTGCAGGAGCCCAGGGCAAGCAAAAAGATCTACCCCTGACCACTCACGAGCTAGATCAGGAGCAGAACCGAAGCACCCCAGGCTGGGGTGGCTCCCCCTGGTCTTAGGCAAGGGAGCAAATTGGATTGAGCTGGATCTGGGCTGAAGAAGGTGTACGCATGGGGAGGAGATTTGGGCGCACAGAGCCTGGGGAATTCGGAGCTGAAATGGGCATGGCGCATGCATGTTGGTGCGTGCATCCAGGGGGCTCATGTGCACGGCACCCACAGACAACATCTTACGGCTAGTTCCTCCTCTCTAACCCTTATCATCGAAGGCACTCTACTCTCAAAATTAGGTCCGGTCTGATTAGCAGGACCTGAGCCCAAGCCCTCCCTAACTCCCGGCCACGAGTGGGTGAATGGTCACCGACAACAGCTCAAGGGCAAGCCCCTCCGGTGACTGGCTTTTTGGTGAGGTTATTTTGTCCTTTCCCTCCCTCCCCCACCCTGCTTCCCTCCATCCTACGCTGCTCTCAGCCACAGAGTGCCTTATGTACTGCATACGTTGCCTGCTGCGCTAGAATGAATGCCTACAAAAGTCCTAAAGCTAGTTCTCAGGCAGTTGATAATAAGTCCCGTCCCGCCCGCCCACCCTACCCCATTGATTTGCCCTGCTGCCCCCCCTCCCGTGCCCCCTCCCCACCCTGCCATGGGTAACAACCCCACCCGCTCCCCCCCTCCCTATCCCCAGGTGCGAGCACAAAGTAGCTTTGAAGAGAGCGGGGAGCTGGTTATGTTACCCAGGTGTCCAGCCGCATGCGCTTTACAGACGGGCTCTCCCCCTCGGCCTCCGTCGTGGGTCTCAGGAGACCGAGGGATGAGCTGAAGTCAGCCCGGGCGGGGTCTTCCCGCTCGTTGCCTTCGTAGGAGCTGGCGTTGCTGCTGAGGCTGTCAACGGGCGAGCGGCCCGTGGGCTCGTGGCGGTTCTGGTGTGGGAAGGAGGTCAGCGGCGTGGCCGTGTTGCGCTCCCGGTTGGGCGAGACGGGCTCCGACTTGATGCTGATGTTGGGGTTGGTGTTGACAGTCAACGTGGTGGCGTGAGATAAGTGGCTCGCTTGTCTGCAGGGGAGTGAGGGTTGGAAAAGGAAGGAGAAGGGAATGGGAGGGGAGCACAAAGGAAGAGAAAGATGGAGAGAAGGTCAAAGGTGGAGACAGGGAGAAAGAGAAATGAAGGTTATTTCCATTGTCTTGCATTCAAAAGCTTGTCTAATGATGCTCATATAGTCTCTAGAGGTGCAGCTTGACCCTGTCTTCCGACTGACTTTGGACTAACACAGCTAGCTACTGCGCTCTACTTTTATCCCAGCCACACAGTTGGTCCCATAAAAGAGAGCGCCTACAAAAACCCTTGCCTCTCCCATTGTTCACAGCCTCTTTGATCACAAGCCCTTCTGCCCTGTTCTCTTGCAGCCATTTCATTTCAAGCACAATCAGGACAAGGAGAGGGCATGGAGTTTGCAGAGCTCCCCCGGCCAGAACACATCTCTCAAGGCCTTGTATAGGACCCTTGCCACAACACCCATCCCCTTGGTACTTGGGGCTGGCTTTCCTGATGCAATGACCCAGTTACACCACTTCGGAGAGGCCCTCATCGTGCTGTCAAGGAGAATCAGGCAGTGAAACATGGTGCATGAGGGATGACAAACAAGTGTCAACTACAGGAGGCCTCTAAGGATACAGGATGCTGGTGTCAGAGGGATCGCACCGACATCTCACCAAACAACCCAGCCAGCACTGAGTGCTCCACTGATGGATGGGTAAAAGTCCCTTGTGCCTTGCAATGCCTGGGACTGGGGGCTGGGAAAGGTGGCAGAGACTTGGGCTGCGACCTCTTGCAACACCTCAAGTTACTTCCTCTGCATCTCTGCCTACCCTTTGCTCATGTTCCCATCCCCAAGAAGCATCACCTTATTGCACTCAGACCTGGATACCAGTCCCATTCACCTGGGTGGAGGGGAAAGAACGCTCCCTGACCGGTGGCACAGACAGAGTAAATTATCCTCCACATGCATAGGTCTCTTGGAAGGAAATAAACCCCTTTCTAACTGGCTCCATTAAACTGGGCTCTTATGGACCTCTGCACAGGGCCTGGCACTGCGTGGGCAGGAGTGCAGCTAAGGCCACGTGCCGCCGTCACATAAACAATAACTGATGGGCTGTGCTAACGCGCAGGGCTTTCAAGAGCTCTCTGCTAAAGTGACGCCAGGGTTTTCAATACCAGTAACTGAGGTTTTCTGATGTTTCTTTTCATGTGGCTTCTGTCCCTCTGCCCCCTCCTTGCACACGCAAGATCATGCCACGTGCAGAAGCGGCTCAGAAAGGAAATCTGAACTCAAAAGGCAGTTCTCTTGACTTGTTTTGCAAAATGTTTTCTGCTTTCCTGGATGCTAAAAGTCACCTAAGACGGAGAGCTGAGGAACTTCTGCAGGGAGGAGAGATTTTCAATTGCCTACAGAGGAAAAAACCTCCGACCAAGACATCACGGAGAATATTTTGCGGTATACTGCAGCTACTCAAAGCTGGGGGCAGTACTGAGACCTTTCTGTCGTGACAGATCCAGTTCCTACCAACTGAACTAAAGAAGACTCTCCATTTGCTGTTAGTACTACAGGGCCCAGGACACTCTGTTCTGCCTCCAACCAGGCAGACCTCAATAGCAGCCAGTGGTCTGATTCATCCTATCCGAAGCCTATGGTCTAGATGCACTTGTATCATCCTCACTGCTTCTTGTCAGTGGGAGATATTCACAGAAGCACAGAATCATAGAAAATAAGGGCTGGAAGGGACTTCAGGAGGTCACATCTAGTCCAATCTCCTGCTCAAAGCAGGACTAGCCCCATCATCCCAGCCAAGCTTTGTTAAGCCAGCCCTTAAAAATCTCCAAGGATGGAGACACCACAACCTCTCTGGGTAGCCTTTTCTAGCACTTTACTACCCTCCTAGTGAGAAAGTTTTTCCTAATATCCAACCTCAACTTCCCTTGGTGCAATTGGAGTCCATTGCTCCTTGTTCTGTCAGCTGCTATCCCTGAGAACAGCCCAGCTCCATTCTCTTTGCAAGCACTCTGCAGGGAGCTGAAGGCTGCTATCAAATCCCCTTTCAGTCTCCTCTTCTCCACGCTAAATAAGCCCATTTTCTCTCAACTTCTACACATAAGTCACATGCCCCAGCTCCCAAACCATGTTCATGCAGGGAGAGAATCAGACCGTAGCAGAATCCAGACACCATTCTGATAAGGTCAGAGTCAGATCTGATGTGGATCTAAACTAAGATGACCCCACTGATATTGATTTCCTCCTGCCATGGAACTGGGCTCAAGTGTGCATCCCAGGGGGTCAGGAGAAGCCAACTGTGTTTCTAAGAGGTCCCATAGATGCACCTGAATCGGGAACCGTGGGTCAGGTCGATCTAACCACCAGCATCTAACCACCAGCTTCTAAAGCAAAAACTCCTTCCGCCCAGATAACACCCCCCCTCCAATGCACCACCCTCCTTTGCACCATCAAGGACAGAGGGAGGTCATGCACGCCTGCACGCTCTGCTGGGAAGGCTGCCTGAGTGTCAGATGTGCAGCACTCGAGCAGACCCTGGGTCTAACAGATCTGGCAGGCTGCCTGCAGCTGCAGTCAGCTCTTCCCCCTTGGTGAGTCACAATGCACCTGCTGGGGAAGTGCACGCACATGTGTGTGTAGATCTGATCCTGGATCCAAAGTTCGTGTGCCTCCAGATCTGATCCTGTATCCAAAGTGTGTGTGTGTAGATCTGATCCTATATCCAAAGTGTGTGTGCAGATCTGATCCTGTATCCATAGCGTGTGTGCACGTGTGTGCATGCGTATGTGTTCAAAAGAACTGCCATTTACTGGGTCAGAGCATAGGTCCATTTTGCCCTCTCTCCTGTATCCCACCATGGCAAAGAGCGGATGATGAAAAGAAGTGACCTGGGTCTGAGCAGAGTGTTTCCCCCGTTCCCCTTTCCCTTCCAGTCTCCAGCAGTGAAGGTCCAGGAATGTCCGATTCAGAGGCTGCCCCCCTCACTCCCGTGCTCAACAGCTGCTGATGCCCCTTCACTCCAAGAATATGTCCACTCCCCTTCTGAATCTGGTTAAAGTGTCAGCTTCCACCGCATCCTGTGACAGTGAGTGCCACATATTAATTACACGCTGGGTGAAAAAAAACTTCCTTGTGTTGAACTCGCTACCTACTAGTTTCATTTTCATAGTTCTTATATTGTGAGAAGCAGTAAATAATAGATCCCTATTTCCTTTCTCTTCACCATTTAGTATTTTGTAAACCTTGGTCCTATCGCCGCCCCTCAAGGGTCTCTTTTCTAAACTGAACAGACCTAGCCCCTTTATCCCGCCTCACCTGGAAGCCCCTCCATACTGCTGAACATCCTTGTTGCCCTTCTTTGGATCTTCTCTAGTTCTTCAATATCCTTTTTGAGATGTGGGGACCAGATTTGGGCGCCGTATTCGAGGTGTGGATGCACCATAGATTTATAAAGGGGCATTGTGATGATTTCAGTTTTGTTCACAATTCCCTTCTTAATCATCCCCCATGTTGCTTGCCTTTTTGATGGCTGTAGGATGGGGGGTGTCTTTAAGAGGAAAAGCCACCTCTAGAGTTAAGGCACTGGGCAAAGGCAAAGATGGAAGACCCAAGTCGCTTTGAGGTGGCCTCAATGCTTCTGAAAACAGTTCCCAGTGTGAACGCTCTACTCCAGACTAGAGGTGGGTTTTCCTCCAGAACAATCACCCACTTTGGATGTGCACCAGTGATTCTGTGATCTCTACTCCCTCCCCTTCCAGAGGGTCCCCACAGAGAATTAATTCAACACATGAAACACCTTCTTTCCACCATTTAGACATGCCCTCAATGTTTCCGGGGCCTTAGGTTGGGATAAATAATCTCTTTCTTTGGGTATTCAGACTGCAAGATATTTGAGGCAGGGACCGTCTCATCCCACAAGTCTGCACAGCACCTCAGACACCACAGCCGTGACTGTCTCCGGGGTGTTCCCTGATATAATGACAGGGTTCAGATATAGAAGTCAGTGGAGGCCGGGGCTGGTCTGAGTTGGCTCTGCGTGGGGACATGGGCTGCCCACAATGTTTGAAGAGCCTGGCTGCTATTCAATCTTTGGGGAAGGACACAAACCCATCTTAATTGATAGTGCTATTTCCAGCCTGCAGTGGGACGTGGAACAGGACTTCAGTGTTACCCAACAGTGGGGCAACGCATCAAGTTCCACCAGTTCTGCCCGGGGGTGGGATCAACTCCAGCGGGGCCTCAAACATTTTACTTTCCTCTTGCAATGACACATGGATCCGGGGCCGGTCAGAAATGTTCTGTTGCAAGGATTGCCCGTGACAAAAAGTGAGGTTTTAGCTGCTTGGCTTCTTTTTAGGTGGGGCAAAAAAGAAATACCTCCTTTTGGGGAGCTGGAAAACCATGCTCACTCAATGCCTCACGGAAGCTGTTAGCCAACTTCCTCATGTCCCCATTTTCAAGGCCCCTCCAGCCAGATCTCCCCCACAGTGTACAGCATCTCCGGACTCCCACAGTGCAAGTTTTCACTGAAAAGTCCATTTTTTCCCCACATGACAAAGGTCCTTTTCTCCAACCATGTCTTCAAAGAGCCTCCCCACTTTGGGCCTCAGCATCATATATCCAGAGCAAAGCAAATGCAACCAAAAAAAAGTTTCCCCAATGACTTCACATTTCAGGGTAAGCACTTGAGATGCCCAGGAGGCAGCATGGATTAGAAATCAACCCTCTCCAATATGAAGGCAATAAGAATATGCTGGCCTTGCCAAACAGGACATTTTACCACACCTTAAACTCTCCTATGAAATATGAATTTTCATTTCTACCTGGGAGAACTTTTGCAATCTTTTCTCTTATGCCTGATGAAGGGTGCTTGTGCCTGAAAATTTGCAATTAAAGACTTTTTTTGCAAAAATCTAGTTGGTCTAATAAAAGACATCACTTCTACCATGAGTTCGGATTCCTGATCTTCTCAAGCACTTCCAGAGAAAATCCTCACAGCACCTTACCAGAGGCACTGCCAGGCAGCTCAGTTGAGTCAGGACTGATCCTGCCTTGACTACACGTGACCTCGAGAAGTCCCTTCCAGCCTGACTTTCCTATCAGCCTACGAATCCTGTGATCATTTCAAAACCTGGGGCAGTGCCGGCTGCTATGGTGCCAATCACCACAGTGCAAATCAGACGCTGTTGCGGTCATGGCTTTTTTTGTGGCTTCCTACAAAAACTACCCAGGCCCCTTCCCGGTAATGGACTGTGTCTGACACTTTGTGAGCTACATCCATAATAGTCTCCTTGTTTTAAATGAGTAGGACAGTGAGACTCAAGAGAGGGAATATGACTTGGCTTCCAGGGGCAAGTCAGGATTGGTACCTAGGCATCCTAGCTCCTCCTAACCCCTTTGCTCCCCGACCTGTTGCAGTACCTGGCAGGGTGACCTGTTCCAGCCAACACCTCCATCAACCCCCCGCCCCTGCAGTGACCCAGCCCCCGCTTTACTTACATTAAGTTGCTTAGCGATACAGGAACCAGGTGTTGCTGCTGCGGCTGTTGCTGCTGCTGGGGCGGCTGTTGGGGCTGTGGCTGCTGTGGCTGTTGGGGCTGTTGCTGCTGTGGCTGTTGGGGCTGCTGCGGCTGTTGCTGCTGCTGTTGCTGCCAGGCAGAGATATTGCCCAGCGATAATCCACCCGGAGAGCTGAATGCCGGCAGCGACGACAACTCGGCACTGGTCAGCTGATAATCTGAAAGGGAAGCCAGGCCAGCACCATGAGAGGGGTGGGATAACAGTCTTCAAATACCCAAAGGGTGACTATAGAGAGGACGGAGATGGGCTTTTCTCTTGGCCGCAAGGGACAAGACTAGGTGCAACAGCCTCAAGATGCCACAGAGAAAATTAAGCAGGAGATAAGGAGGAACTTGCTGAGGATAAGGATGGTCAAGGGTTGGAACAGGCTACCTGGAGAAGTGGACAACACAAGCAGTTCTGACTATTTACTTTAATAGACTGCAGAGGACTGGACTGCACATGCATGCTCACACATGCAGATATAGATACGGATTGTATCTGCTGTACAGCTGTAGTACACAAACACAATTACATGTACATGCACTGAAACCAGTGCTTGTGAAATCCAGCAGAGGGCAGTGCCCCAGAGACACACATATTGGCAGGCATGTGTGTGCAAACACACACACACACACAGATTGCCAGTACAGTACTACACAGCAATAGCAACTCGTACCCATACACACTCAGACCCTCTTTCCCTTCAGTGCACTAACATAGCACATCCACATTGAGCACAGACACACTGACTGCACGCCATGCATGCAATGGTTCATGCACAGCCACAGACACACAGCAGAGGGCAGCAGCATACATGCACATGGGCGCACATGCTTAGCCAACATATTCCTTTCCGTACAGGTCATTGAACATCGCTTGCACCCTACAGCTGAGCTGAGCAACAGAGAGGAAACGGAAGCAGGAAATCAAAGGAAACATCCCGTCGCGTAGCATTAGCTCATAGCTGAACCAAAGCTTGGCCTGTTTCTCAATGCAGCAATGAGTGTCGTGGGTTTGAGCAGTGCCTGATGTTGTTATGAAAGCTCCCCCAGACACCCAGCCTGACAGGAGCTGCAGCTGGATGTTGGCTTTTCCGCTGTTTGATATCAGCAAGGCTGTGGCTCTCATGAAGTTAGCAAGATCACATGGCACGGCCCCTGCTCCTTAGATCTGCTACCCACCTCCCTCATCCAGCTCAGAGCTCCTCTCATGCCTTCCAGCTCCCAGAAGAGTGAGTTGTCTCCTTATTCCTAACACCCTGGAGCCCACCACATCTCTGTGCCAGGTGCTGTACAAGCACAGGATCAGAGGCAATAGATGAAGCTTGCAAAGAGCAGGAGGGGGAACAACCTGCCTCAGCTCAGGGGCTGGCTGCTAATCCTGATACTGGAAACCAGAGCCAGCCGCAACCCCTTTCTCTGCCATTACAAGTGCTTGCTCTTCCACACTCCCTGGTATACTTGTACCCCAGGGGGCCCTTGAAGGGCACGAGGTCTTCTCTCCCTTGGTGCTCAGTCCCTCCACAAGGCCTTGCTTGGACCTTTCCAACCAGTGGCTTTTTCAAAGACTCGCATTACAAGGACACCACAGGCAGCGCCACCCAGAACCCAGGCCCATGTTGCATGGAGGGTGGGGTATGTTCTTCCAGAAAACAATCGAGCTGGGTCGGATACTGTCCCTAGGCGGTTCCCCCGTACTGTCTCCTCCGGGCTGATGCACGCACAATAGATCCCAAATACCCAAGCATGAGTGACCGGCTCATCGCACTCCTCCCTCCCCCTCACCGTCATGCTGGGCGTTTGTGGTTTCTGTCTTCCCCACCCCAACGGGGACAAACGTGCCTGCAGCCGCAGCACACAAGGAGATGGCTGCGGGGGACCTGAACCGCTGCCAGAGCCGCCGGGCGGATTGGGGCCGCACCCTCCAGAGAGGCCCGGGACCGGGTTCTCTGGTTTGGCAGCCCCTGATGCCCGCGGGGTGCGACGGGCCTTGCTGCAGCCAGAACGAGGAGACGGATCTGGATTCTGTCTGCTAGGAGCTTCCAACAGCCCACTTCGAGTGAGGCGTATAGACCAGGCACTAGGAAAGACGCAGGACATGCACCAAGCAGTGCTCTGCAGAGGCTACCTGAGCTCCAGTTACAGGCCACCTCATGTCCCCTGGGGCTGTCATTTAAGCCCGCACTAGAGAATGAATCAGACACCTCCAAAGCTGGAATCATGGCTCTCTAGAGATTTAGTCAAACACCAAGCTGTGGGGGTCTCATCCTCTGAGCGCAGGAGCATATATGCACAGAAGCTGCAAATGATGCATGAAGTGCAGGGTAGCTGGAGAGCCAGAGCTCCAGTGACCCAGCTCTTTCCTGCCCCTTACTCCATGCCAAGCACCTCTGTTTCACTTAAATGTGCATATTCATGTCTCCGCTTCCTCAACACAAGCAGGAGCACCTGGGTCTGATTTCCACCTACAGTCACTGCACCAACCAACTGCTCAGCCCCTCTGCTAGTCTGATTCAATGGCAGGGAGAGGTGGAGCGGTCTCCCAAAGGAAATAACATCACCTCCAGCTTTTAGGACTTCCTTCCAGCCATGTGTCTGTGCATCCTGTCTGCTGGGGGCTAGATCCCCCAGCTGCTGTTGCCCCAATGATCCACTGGCTTATATGTACTCAGGATATATTTGGCATTGTCAAGAAGTGGAAGGAAAAACCCAACTGGTGTTGGACTGCAAAGGCAGTGGGGCAGGGTCTGCCTCTTGTTATAGGCACAAACAGACTAAATAGTTATGCTAGTGGAAAAAGGAGTTGGGAGGAAACGTACCGCAGCTGAACCTGCTGTAACCACTTCATCTGTCTGCTCTACCCCACGGTAAATGGAAGCTAAACCAGTCATTTGCCACCTATTTCATTCTAGGATAAAATCTCTGCAGCTTAGTATCCCCTACTGAAGGGCAGGAGAGGACAGACAGAGCAGTTACAGGACATCAGATGTTCGCTCAAAAGCAGTAAATCTCCCCCCACACACTTTGATGCAGGACAACTCTTCATCCATCCACATCCTTTGTGTGAGCACAGCAGCTGGCAAAATGTGCTCCTGATTTCAGTGGGGCTCTCTGCCCTAGTCATAGCACTAATGGTCATTTAATAGCTTCTCTGCTCTCAGGCCCAAGGGTCAGACAAGAAGGGCCCTGTGCCAGCAAATTTTGCTTTTTGCAAGGGCAAAAGAAACAGGTTCAAAATCTATCCTAATGCAGGAACATTTCCTACTGAACACCTACTGCACGCATTTTGGCAGGGTCTAAGCCAGTGCTTCTCAACTTTTTTAAACTCAAGGCACCCCTTGGAAAATGCCAGCACTTAGTTTCCACTGTATTTTGTCTATAGAAAAATACTAGAGTAGAGTAATTCTGCTGTTGCAAAGAACACAAGAGAGACCAAAACAGGTCATTTTTAACACTCCAGATTCTTTTAAAATCTCTGGGCTTACTTTGTGAACCATGTTCGCACACTTAACAGTGCTAACACTGTGTCAAACCCTGGGGCACCTTCAAAAGCCTCTCAGGGTGCCTCTGGTTGAGACTCACTGGTCCAAACCTTGTGCTGGATCCTCTGCCCAAGGCTGGGTTCCTCACAAGAAGCCTTCTAGTCACATCTGAACACAAACCTGATGGGCAACACCTATTAATTACAGAGGGTGTTTCCAACACACCTATTCCGCATTCTTCCAGACAGACAGCTTTGCAACAACATTTTTATCTGACAGTCTATGAGCAGATGCCAAAATGAGTTATACAGGAAACTAACCAGCCCTGAAGTCTGCATGAGCATTTGACAGGTTTCATCTGTGTGATCCCTTTAGAGCAGACAGGTATCCTATAGCTTCCCTACTCCTTCCTAGGCCCCATCAGCTAGAAACTGATTTATGCCCAGAAACAGGATGGCTCATCTTCCTTCCAGACATCCTGGGTCTAACAATCATTTACATCAAGTTCCTTATACAACTTCTCCAAAGTAGGTGTGACTGCAATTAGCATCCACTTTTTGGGTATCAATCCCTGCCCTGGCACAACAGGGCCACAGGATGAGTAAAAATCATGTCCTCAAGATCCTTATGGATATAACAGGGGATATCCCCACTGTCCCTATACATATCCCTGGCTTCGCTTTGATCCTGCTAAGGCACTTATTTCCACAGGCTGATTATGCTTCAGTCTCAATAGGCAAGACAGTTCCAGGGAGGTTGCTCTTACCTGTGTTGTATGCCGTGGGCATGGCAGAGAAAGGCAGGCCCTGTGTCAGCAAACTTGGGGTGGCCACTGAGACGACTGGTGTGGTTAAAGAATGAGTCGCTTGTGAGACCCCTAACCGCTGCGTGTTCTGCTGCAGAAGCAAAAGGAGAAGCAGTTAGAGCCCTGGACGGTTGGGGTTTCCAATGGCTGATGGGTTTCTTCCACCTGCCTCTGAAGCAGTCAGCACTGGGCAGAGACAGACAGAGGATGTTTAAATTCAAGTGAGTCTGATCCAGTTCAGCAATCCCGATACACAGTGAAGTAATGGATCATGCAAAGTTACAGCACGTGGGTTAGTTTCTCAGGACACCCATGCAATCTATTGGACAAACTAGTTTTGTCTAAAATGAAAAAAACTCAAGTCCCTTTGGCTACCATTGGGGGATCAAAATGCGATGGGTAAAGCCCAAGGGGATATTATACCAGAATAAGGGAGGGCGTGGATTTAAGGTGCTCTCACAATTCTGAACCACTCGTGTGGGCATGGTCACTCTGGCTTGCAAATTGGAGCTGCTTAAATCAGAATAAAAACAGGATCTCTTATTCCAGTTTATCAGCATCCACATAGAGCAGAACAGCTGGTTTCCCACCTGCTATTGCAGTCCATTTCCCTGTGCAAATAGTGCTCTTAGCAAGGCAGAGATATTGCGCTGACCCCCAGTACCTGAATGAATGTGACCCCTGTGCCCTATTTGCTAAAAATCAATGCCCACTCCAGGGACCTCTCCGATGCAGAGAGACACACTATGCCACTCCAAACAGTGCCCTCTTTCAAGGGGAAAGGAATCTCTTAAAGCCTCTCTCTGGAGGTCCCTAAAGGCACAAAGCCCTTTCACACTGCTCTTGCAAGGAAAAGAAAATGGGGGGGAAATGGGGAGATAGATTTTGAAGTAGGCCTGAGCCCAAAATCTTATGGTAAGTGAGAATTGATCCTCAAATGCCAGGGTCATGAAACAGCAGCTTGCTTACAGCTCACGATTTCATGCTACGCTGGCTTGCAGTAGGCAACAGTCTCAGGCCCAATCCATGCAGGTAAAACCTGTTGACATTTGAATGCTTTCCCACTCCCCCGTGTCACTGTAACACCCATGCAGGTTGCTAGCTGTTCCAAGTTAGCAGTCATTCAAGATTATAATAAAGTCAGGCACATGCTCCTGAGTGAAGCTGCTTATCAGGGTAGGCTCAGTGGATAGTTATTGCTCTATGCTTTAGGAGACAGATTCTCAGTGTAAATCGAAGGAATAGGGTGGCATATCTTTAAAGACACAGCAAACCCTCTAGTAATGCTCAGGGTGTTCGGCGGCTGCCAAGAGCGCACCCACTACATTAGCAGGGGCTGAAGCTGCTGGCAAAGGGTTAAGTGGATTGTGCTGCCTGACTCACAGAGGGGCAGGTGACTCATCCTCCCTGCTGTGTACAAGGAGGTGGGAGTAGCTGTTTAGAGAGACAGAGAGGATCTCGGGTGTAGGCTGGGCAATCTGGAAGGAGAGTCTGGGGAGCTGAACCGTGTGTTAGCAGAGCCAAACGCAGGCAGGAGGAGTGTTTGCACTCAAAGGGATGACTCTGGAGCACTGCAAAAATATGGCCACCTTGCCCTGAAAGAGCTCGCAGTGCTCTGCTAAGAAGGCAGGACCCTTAGCCCTGCTCCACAGAAGCAAAATGGGGAGCGCCAAGGAAGTCACCTGCAGGCCAGTGGTAGCTGCACCCAAGGATGCCAAGCTCCATCCACTCAGTCATGCTGCCACCTTGCCAGGAGGGAAAGCCTCTGTGCCACTCCCCTTTGAAGAACCCCCAAACCCCTGGTCCCAAGTAACCCCCCCCCACTTTTAATGATGCCTTACAACCTTTCCTAGATGTGGCCACCCTGTCAGACACCTGTCCTGCACCACAACAGTGTTAGCACAAAGGAGCAGTGATTGCTGCAAACAAGGTGACACTCCAAGCTGGACAGTCATGAGAAGGAGACCAGGGGCCAGGAGACCAAATCATGCATGGAGACCAGGGTACAGGAGCAAACTCAAAGGCCAGCTACTTCCAACTAAAGCAAGCAATGAGCTTCTGAATGTGCCCAGAACCCGATCTAGTTCCTACCTCTCATTTTAGCAATAAGGGGCGATAGAAAAACTGACGTGGCTTCACTGCAGCTAGCGGAGCAGACTTAGGGGTGTAAATTGTTTTTTACACCAATGGGTTATAGCTCAACAGCTGGAGTAAGTCAGCTTCATAGAGGTTAAGGTGTAAATCAGGGATGCTGTTTTACACTCAGGGCAGCTACAGCCCACTAAGGTTTATGTTTTTCCCTAAAACACAGTGTCCCAGAGCCCGATTCCCCATTTCAATGCAACCTCTTGGCATTGCCAGAGTAGCATACAGGGGTAAATAAGACTCAGGACCCCTCAGTTAAACCCCAGACCTCCAGAGTGTGTGTGTTGGGGGGGGGGGGAAGGGTAGAGTTACAGGATCATCCTGACATTCGTGTTAAACCAAACAGACTCATGACATGTTGGGACACACAGACACAGCAAGGGAACTCACCAGAGCCAAGTGGTCCTCCGTCTGCATGCACAAGAACAGAAAGAAAGCCAATGGGTACCGTTATGTTGGCAGCTCTTCCCAACCCAGTACCAGAGGCTCATGGACAACAAGCGCCCTCTTTTACCATCACAGCTTTGCTGCCATAGGTGCATGGAAGTCTCTCACTGACAGCCATGCCAGCAAAGACCCCCATGGAGATGGGCACAAGGCCAGGCAAACCTGTCCTTTTCCTGGGAGAGCTGATGGAAGCCAACTCTTTCGCCGGCACCGCCAGGAAAGCTCTATTAATGCTGGCAGGCCCTTTCAAGTTCAGATTAGCCCAGTGAGGAAAAACATGCCCTTCTTTTAAGTCAAAGTTAGCTAATGGCGAGGTCTTGACTGCAGAGGTAATGTGAGCTCTCACACCTGGAGTCAGCAGAGATCACTTGAGAGTGACCACGTTGGTGATGGCGGCACTGCAAAATATTGCAGCAGAAATTCAGTTGTCAGGCAAACTTCAAGTGCGTTCACACTCCAAGCTGCTCAGGTAGATGAGGGCTGGCGCTGGAGTTGAGAGGAATGGTCCTACCTTGAGGTGTATCCCATGTCCCCCCACTAGACTGGCCAGCTCTGTTTAAGGCGCTGAGCATGTGGAACGTGAAGTGAATCATCCTGGTTACAACAGCATTAACTCTGCAGCCTGGCCAAACCCCATATAGCCAACACAACCTCAGACACTCATCACACCTGCCACTGGATTCTCTTTTACCCTCAGCTTTGGTGGCAGAGAACACCCCAAAATGGTCCATTACATTCGTTGTCCTCATTTTGGCGTCACAGGCCTCAATACGTGTGAAAACCCAGGCGCCTGTACTGACATCTCCTTTAAAGCTGCTGCACGCTACCAGCATGGTACAAAGCCCCTTTCTAGCATTGCTGAGAACCTATTGTGAAGGCAGCTTTTCATCATGATGCTCTTGTTGGCGCATCACATTGCAGCTGGAAAGCCATGGGCTATTACTGGAAAATATCATGTGATTTAGAAGCAGCCTTCCTGCTTTTGGACAGGGGCTTAGACTTTGAGGTCCGGGGAGTTCTTGGGTTGCCTACTGCCTCGGAGAACAGCATCCCTAGAACAGCCCAACTGTGTGTGCATTGTGTAGTGGCATGCCATGGCTGAGAAGAGGAGGTGTCTCTTCTAGCTGTGTTATACGCTCTATCCCTGAGACAGGCTGCAGTATTCTCCAGCAATGATCCATCAGCAACAATGCCTCGTGCTCCTGTTGCTGGGGAATACTGCTGTCTGCCTCCAGTCTTCAGCGTCTCCCTGGAGCCGAGCGACCTGATTTCCCGGGAGACAGCAATGCGGCTGCCTCAAGAATTTCCCCGGTTGCGCGGCGCACTCACCAAATGGTGCATGAGCCCCTTGCCGCTCTGCGAGGTGATGACACGGAGGTCCGGCTTGCGACTGTTGGCGGCGAGCTGGGCGGTGTGGGAAGGCGGCGGCGGGGATTTGGGTGGGATGATCTTGCCCAAGCTATTACCGTTGGAGACCGGGAGCAGGCCAGGAGAGGCTCTGGCACTGACGTACCCGTTCCCTGCAGGGAGAGGACATGGGGAGTAAATACATGTGTGTTTGGTGCAGTGGTTTGTCCTCATTGGAGTTGGAGAGCGGGTTCGATTCTCCATTGCCCTGTGTAGGTGCCTCTGCAAGCCAAGTCAGCCTGGGAGGGCAGGGAATTGCTCTGTGTCAGGTGCTCAGTGGTAACTTTCCATGTGTATACTCTTACCCCATGGTAGGTGAAAGCAGACCCTTTTCCACTGGGGTTCAGCAGGGTGGATCGCACCGTGCTGCATGTAGGAGCCTACACACCAGCTCCTACCAGAGAGCAGCCAACACACTGTAAATCCCTCAGCTTGGGGTCCCTGGCTTGCATGTCCATGCCCTCAGGCCAACCTAGGGAGGCTGGAGCACAGATGAGACTCGAACCCAGGTCTCTCCAGTTCCAATTCACCACTTTCACCCCCCTTCCTCTTGGGGCTATGAAAAGATATGCAGGAGACATGACACTTCTGATTCTCGTCGCACTGAGGCCACTTTCTGACAACCTGGCAGGTGAAGCCAGCCCAAAGGACCATCCCTTTCCTTTAACGAGCCCATTGCACAAATAGGAATTACATTCTTGTGTCCTAATGCCCCTCTGATGATTACAGTCTCCTCAGCCTCCAGCTCCTCTTCCTCCCTGGCTCAGTTTGGAACTTTAGGAAGGAAGGAAGGAAGGAAGGAAAGCAATTTGATGAACATCAGGAAAAGAGTAATTTGGATCCGATTACTGTTCTGATGAGATTTTTCTTTTTCTTTGATATGTGTGTGTGCGTGCGTGCATGTGTGTGTGTGTGTGCGTGCGTGCGTGCGAGACAAAATAGGCCCTGAAGATAGAAAGACATTTAGCAATCACCAAGATTCAGCCCTCATATTCAACGCCTGTTAGACCGGGAAAAATAGGTCGCTGATTGCATTATTAATCATGCCGACAATTGGACCACATCTGCATTTCGGCAGGAGGTGGGAGGCGACGATGTTGCTTCCAACATGAGGCATTCTCAGCTGAGGCCCAGTTTTGTTCCTGCTGCTCCCAGGACACAGGGTGATCGAGTGCTCGGGGGAGGAAGCGGAAGGTGCCACAGCAAAGATCTGATCCCACTGGAGACCCACGGTAATTCCCCCACTGAGCCCAATCAGCTAAGAGAGAATTGGGAGGGAAGAATTGGATCCAGTGAGAACGAGGTCCTGGGTGCGGCATACACTAAAGATGCGCTGTCAAATTAGCGGACCAGATCCTTGCCTGACTGCAGGAGAGTCTGGAAGAGCAGAGCAAAATCCACTGAGTTTTCTTTGCTGGGCTGGATGGTCGTGTATGCTACAGCAGCCTCAGGGGTGCTCTAATTAGAAACAAGTCCTGGCCATGTCTCCTTAGCTGGCACTGGGAAGGGGGTAAGGAGCGATCCACACCTAACAGCTCCTGCATGCAAGAGAGCTCACCCAGGGAAAGGATTTCACGTCTGCTCCATTTTGGGTTGCTCAGAAGTCTAAGTGCCAGCCCTGCGACCTATCTGGCCCGATACCCTGTCTCCATCCAAGGAGACCAGGTCCTACAGAGGAAAAAACGTTGCAGCAAGGGACAGCGGTCTGCGAGGATGGTTTGCTCTTGACCCTAAATGTCTGCACCCCAAAACAGGAGGCTCGGGGTCTCTGCGCTATGTTGGCACACGCTGTTGTGCCAACAGGGTGCAGAGGCACAAGCAAGGCACACGCTGTTGTGCCCACACGCCGCTCGCAAGGCTGCTGGCTTTTATATTAATTGAAGATGAAGGTGCATAACATTTCCAGGGTGACCTTGGCTGCTGGCAGTCAGTTCCTCTTACGATGGAGCTTCTACCATGGAGCGCGAGTGAGACACAACGGGCCGAGGCCACGAAGGATGCGAGAAGCCCTTCTGTTTCCCAGCCTTCGCAGGGACACGTGCAGAGGCTCCCATGGTAACCACCACGGCGGCATCTCGCTGGGCTGCCTCAAGCGCAATGAGTGCACCGCTGCCTCCAGCAGGAGGGCATCAGCTCCACTCCAGCCATGTGTCATAGGCCCTATACTGCCTCTAAAGAGTCTCCTTTAGGCTCCAGCAGCACACGTGAGACCTCATCTCTAGCCTGAAATTTCCCCAGACTGCAGCACAGCACCACATCCTGTATGCCCACAGGAAGAGAACAAAGCCTGGCCCAGGGTGAAACTCAAAAAGTTATCTCCAAGACATCTTGAACTCTGTGTCCACTCTGAGAATAAGAACAGCGATCCCCTCTTCGCCAGCTTCCCCCCCCATGCAGCCACCTGACATGCATCTAGGTGTTGATGCAAGCCAAGGGGCTAGGAAGGGGCTGGGGGGAATGGAGGGGGAGCAGCAGGGGCTGACGGGGGCTGCAGGGCCTGCCGCTCGCCCGCTCCTGCTCCCCAGAGCAGCTGCAGGAATGCGAGGAATGGCTCGGTGACGTCAATCCTGACATTCATGGAACCTGCCAAGCTGGAAGCTGGAGCGGCTGCTCCCAACAGCTGACGTGGGGGCTGCAGGGAGGTGGTGCTGGGGCTGGAGGCTTGGAGAGGGGGGGAATAGAAAGTGACAGGGCCTGTCCCTGCCAGGTGGGGGTGGAGGGAGAGCAGCAGCAAACTCCTGGCATGGATCTTGGGGGCTGTCGTGTCCTGGGGATGGGCTCTGCTCCCGGGAGCTGCAAAGGTATACGATGAAGGTAAGACACCTGCCCTGGGCCCCCTTCAGCCCTCACAAGCCCAAGTATACACAGCAGGGCATAGGTGTGTCAGGGCACAGTGCTACAGGGATTTGCACTGCAGCTCATGGGTTACAGGTTGCCATAAGCCACAGAGGCTGGAGAAAAGGGAGCGAAAGGGTTGGAAGGATCCTCTCTCCATTGGAGAGAGTCCAGTGAAGGGCAATGAAAATGGTTTGGGGGTTGGGGAACATGACTTATGAGAAGAGGCTGAGGGAACTGGGCGTATTTAGACTGGAGAAGAGAAGACCAAGAGGGGATTGTATAGCAGCCTTCAACTCCCTGCAGGGTGGTTGCATAGAGGATGGAGCTGGACTGTCCTCAGTGGTGGCAGGTGACAGAACACGGAGCAATGGGCTCCAGTTGAAGCAAGGGGAGTTTGTTGGATATTAGAAAAAACTCTCTCACTAGAAGAGTGATGAAGCACTGGAACAGGCTACCCAGACAGGTGGTGGCATCTCCATCCTTGGTTTTTAAGACCAGGTTTGATAAAGCCTTGGCTGGGATGATGTAGCTGGGGCTGGTCCTGCTTTGAGCAAGAGGCTGGACTAGATGTGATCTCCTGAGGTCCCTTCCAACCTCATTTTCTATGATTCTAGCAGCTTCCTGAGCTGTCCAGGTTTGGGGCTCCAGTTTGGCTCTGTTTAAAACACACACTGAGATCCAGGATCATATTTTCATATGGACAGTGTGATCCAGGCTCAGCTACAACAGCACTACGTAGGTCATTACCCCTTTCAATACCTGCCTTCTCCCCCACACAGAGGTAAAGATTGGGAGAGTAATCTGAGCCTCTTATTAATGCCAAATCATGGCCTCTTATTCACGTCCTGCCTTAACCACACTTTGCTGCCCCAAGGAGGAACTTGGACTGTTAAAACTCGCAATAACTCTGCTGAGTTCAGGCTTGGTCTCACTTTCATCACAGCAGCTCTGGGTTCCTACTAAAGCCTAACACCATGTCTGCAGTCCCTGCTGCACCCTGCTAGGGGCTTCACAGACATCTAGTGAGAGGCAGCTGTTTGCAGCCCAGTCTAAAACACCATCCTCCCCTGCAAAAATGTGTTAACCTGAAAGCTCAAGTTCCCCAACACCTGTATATGTGGTTACAAAGAGGATGGAGCTAGACTCTTCCCAGTAGAAGTAAATGATAGAACAAGGAGCAATGGTCTCCAGCAAGGGAAATTGAGGCTGGATAGTAGGAAAAACTCTCTCACTAGGAGGGTAGAAAAGCACTGGAACAGGTTCCCCAGAGAGGTGGTGAAATCTCCATCTTTGGAAGTGTTTAAGACCTAGCTAGACAAAGCCCATAGCTGGGATAAGATAGTTGGGGATGGTCTTGCTTTGAGGGATCCGGAGATAGTTGTAAGGGCCCCTTTCAACCCCAGTTGTCTATGATTTCTAACGCCCAGCCCCACATCAGCAAGCATGGAGGCAAGAATCCTCATTTTATAGCTGGGTAAACTGATGAACAAACAGAAAAGGGGAGGTGACTTTCCCAAGGTTTCCCACCAGGCCTGAGGCAGTAGTGGGAATAGAGCCCAGGTACTGGGAACAGAGCCAGTGCACTGCTCTAGCCACTAAGCCACACAGCCTGCAGGGATGGGAAAAACAGTGCAGCTTCTCACTCACCCACGGGACTGGGGCAGGCTCCATTTGTGTTGTTCAAGTCTCCCCCAAGCATCGCCCCTAGAAAACAATCAGAACCAAGTCAGTTAGGAATCTGATCTAGGGGGCACAACGGTGCTAGACCAGGTAGAGGGACTTCAGCAGCAGCAGCAAGTCCAAAAGCTGGGCTGCGTTCCCAGGAGAGGGTTTGGAAACAACACAGATCCAAGACCACGTGCAATGGGGATGAGCTGTGCAGCACAGAAGCCCACTGCCAAGCCTTGGAAAACACTGTGGCTCCGAGGCAGAGAGCGCGATGCCTAGCAGCAGGGCTGGAAACAGGATCTGTCATGCTGGCGTCTGCAGAGAGCGGTTACAACGAGCCTCCCGCAGCTCTGGGACAGCTGGGAAGTGCTCCTTCCCACTGAGAGCAGGGAGAGCCATTCCCAGTTCTTTCCCAATAGACTGCACCCTTTTTTCCCTTCTTGTAACAAGACTTTTGGTGTCTGCCGGATGTACTCAGGATTCTGAATGCTTTGCCCATACCTCAAGCCTGTTAATTTTGCCACCAGTCCCCACTCACACATTGCAGATGAGAGGGAGCTGGAAAAAGAACCCAGAAGTCCAAATTCCCAGTCCGCTACCATAACTACTGGTGCACACTCCTCTTCCCCCAAACTTGAGAATTTAACCCATGCATCTGTGTCATGCAAGTCAGACAGACACTTAGCTGAGATGATTTAGTCAGGCCTGACCCTGCCTAGATTAGATGTGACCTCATGAGGTCCCTTCCAGCCCAGCTTTCCCATGATCCTAAGATCTGCCTTCCCAGTCCCCTGATCTCATCAGCAGACAGCTGGGAAAAGCTGGCATTTCTCTTGGGCAGTCCCGCCTGGCGCAAACACCCACCGGCACTGGCTGGCCTCTGTGGCAAGCCCGGGGACACGGTGTTTCTCTGCAAAGTGGGCTGCTGAGGTGAGAGGAGCCGCGGGTCCGTCAGCGAGGAGGTCACGAGGGACTGGGTCACTAAGGAGCTCCCGGGGTTGCTGAACTGTAGCGTGTTCTGATTGGTCACGGGAACCGTCACAGGCATGGCGAAGTTCGGCGCTGGCACTGTGGACTGAACAGAGATGGGGGGGGTGAGCCGGAGGCCGTGCTGGGGGAGGACAGGGACAAGGGGGAGCTTTGCTGGGAGTTATTTGCTTTGCCAAGGAGCAGGCAGCTGTTAGGTGTGCTGACACCACACAAAACATCCCCGAGTCTTCCACCTGTGATGACGACCAAGGCCAGAGGAGACCAGACCCAGTTCATTTCTGACCCGCTCCTTGTGCGGACTTGCTCTCCCCAGCCCTATGCAGCCCCTCATGCCTGCTGTGCAGTTCCTCCTGCACATGAAATGAGGGATCCCAGTGCACCATAGGAGCAAACCACTGCCCCATACACACCAGAATGCATGTTGCTTCCAGGCAGGCAGAGAAGCAGCAAGAGGTGCCCACGAGGACACCATCAAAGCCACACTGTCTTGCAACCAGCTGCTTGGCTTTGTCTTCTGTTGTTTACTACAGGGAACGCTTTACGTACCACAGGGGTTAGCAAAGCATGTTAGAAAGAGCCCGCCGAGGGAGCTGGGCATGACTCAGCCCATCAAAGGGAAGCCAGAGCATGGTGGTCTTTGCGTAAGCAAGACCCACAACCACAGGGTTGATGCAGCTAAGAGGATGAATGGAGCTGACCGGGCCAGGCCCTCAGCTGGGGTAAAGGAGCACAGCTCCCTTAAAGTCAGCGAGGTACCCTGATTCACTCTAGCTGAATTATGCTCTGCTTACTGCAGCCAAGGCTCTCTCAGGGAGGCCTGTGGAAAGAGCCTGTTTGTACCACCTGGAATCGTAAACCTCTGGAGAACTGTTCATATCCAAAACCACTGGTTCTTCACATGTGCTTGTTGAAAGGGAGAGGGTCTGTACGAATATGCCATGAGAAGCAGCTCAAAAGAGCTCCCATGGACAATACTGCTGGGCCTGCCACAAAGCTTGGTATCTCCTGCAGTTGCGCTACAGGGAAGTGTGGCGCTAGGACAGTAGCCCCCCACCTTGGACTCCCAAAAACACCAGGTTCAACTCCTGGCTCTGCTACAGACACCACCAGACCTCAGATAAGTCACTTGGTGTTTCAGTTCCCCATCTCAGGAAGCCAGGAGAGTCTCTCTGACTCTCAAGACCTTCAGGTCCATTCTTAATAGGTGTATGAGAGACACCAGGCACACGGTGCCTAGCCGGGGTTCATTGCTGCTTGCAGCAGACATGATAAAATGCAGGGCCTTGTCTTTAAAGGATGTGAACCATTAAAGTCAGTGGTGCTATGCTGATTTGGGCCAGCTCAGGATCCAGCCCATGACCTGGGATTTCTTTGCAGGGGAAAAGGTCTCTAGCAATGGAAAGTGCCGAACACTTCATACCCCTGACCTTGGCCCATTACAGAGAGGGGCCTAGGGTGGTTTTTCCCAGTAGGTACAAACTGAGGAGGAGGAAATTTGAATCTAGCGAGGTGGAATTTGTTTGCTTCTGGAGAGGGCAAGGATTTGCTCTCTGGAAGCAGGGATTTTCTTTCCTTTTCGACAGCACCAAGCACAAACAGACCGTTCTTGGTTCCAAAATGCATTGCCACTCAAGCCACAGAACAGCACCCGGCTGCACTGGGCACTGCACAAACCCAGAGCACTGATCTGAAGGATCTGAAGAGTTGATCTCAGACTGGCTCGCAGCTCTCCTGAAGTGCTGTTTTGCTTCACAGAGGCAAGGCAGAGAGAGGTCCTGTTACTCCATGCACGCAGCTGCTGCCATTGCTGATGGCAGAGTCAGTGATGAGAGCCAGGATCTGCCCTTAGGAAGCAGAATCATGCCTATTTCAAGGTCCTTCAATCCCAGCTTGAGAGTGCACCACCCATCTGGGTCCCCGTTAAAGCCAGACTGTCGAGATTATCCTAACACTCTTTCTTATACCACTAATTTGCTTTTCATTAACGAGGCCAGGCACCTGCTTGGAGGCTTTCCCAGGGCTTTGCTAAAGCCCCATTTTAATTGTATCGGGCTTGGAAAGTCAGGTGGTTTCACCATCTCTCAGCTTTGCTAGGACCCTTTTGCTAAGTGGCCCCTTGGTGCAGGATAGGGACATGACAGCAGACGGTTGAGCCCTGGCTCCTTTTGTTTGAGGGTTCACAGCCAGGAAAGCTCCCCAGTGCCACCCACCTCTTCCCATCAAAGGTCTCATCAGGACCCAGCAGTGCCAGACAGCAGCAGAGCACAAAAAATGTTCCCCACCCCCAGCCTGAGCCCTTGCACTGCCTTGACTTGAGCCATTGCACTGTAAGCTCTCCAGGGCAAGAGACTTTCTGAATCAGTTTCTCATGAGTACCAAGGGCCCTTAGCACAGCTCTGAAATGGATGCAGCTGTAATGCTGCAGCCTCCCTTATGCTGCCCTCAAAGGGGGTTGACTGGGAAGGAGCTCCAATGTGTTTGAACCACGCTCCTCCATGTGTGTGTAAAAGAGAGAAGAGAGAGAAAGTGGGAAGGAAGGCAGGATAGACAGACAGATAGATATGCCAGGATAGATAGATATGCAGGTGCCACACCTTTTGTTATACATGGGAGACCTGCAAAGCTGAGCCCCGGACCCTCTTCTCTCTCTCCATTTGCTTCAAGGTCCTTCGATCCTTCCCCCCTAACTGAGTGGTCATGTCCAAGCCCGGAAAGGCTCATAGCACCTGAGCCCCCTCCAGCCAATGTCACAGTGCTGGGGCACTGGGGCTGCAGGGCCAGGTTATGGAAAGCAAAGGGGTCAGAGCGAACGCAGCTTGCACAACAATCCCAAAACCAGGGTTGGTCAGGGTGGGGAGAGGAGGGGAGGGGAGCTTATGAATCAACCAAACATCAATGCTTTCCTTTTACCAAAGAAAGCACACGTCCGTGGCACTCTGAACACCGCGCCAGTATCTACCCGGCCATTTCCCCCAACAGAGGAGGCAGGTGGGTTAGTTCTCATCACACCAAACCAGCTGGTTAGAGAGAAAAGCATCTGCTCCAACTACACATTCCTCCTGCCTCACTCATCCCTGGGTCCTCAGGAGGGGGGTGGGATGCTGGGCCTGACTGCTCGTGGGATGCTCTCAACTGGAAGGTCTCTGGGGCAGACACTGGTGAGAATGGGAGCTAGTGGGATGCAGACCCTAAGTGACCAAGGGAGCCTCATTCTTCCATTTCCCTGATCCTGGATGATCTTTGACACCAGGGCAAAGGAAGTGCAAAATGCTGCCAGTTCTGATCTGGCAGGGCTCTGTCCCCACACCTGGTTGCAACTCCAGAGGAAGATCAAACCCCGCACTGATTTGGGGCTGGAGGTGAGTGGGACCAGCTTTGTGCTGGTGTAAAAGGACTGCACAAGGTGCATGACAATTAGGCCAGGAGGGGCTGGCGTGAAGCTGGCATGGGGAAGCCCAGAGAACCTCCCCCTCTGAGCCCAGCACCAAGCAAGCCGACGGCCAAATCCCAGCCAGATCCACTAAGGCAGGGCCAGGCCCTATCAGCTAAACCTTCCTTAATTCCAGGTTTTGTGGCCTGATTTTCTAAGATTCCTTCTCTTTGGCAGCAAATGTAGGGCTTTCAAAGAGACACAATTCCAGTGATGCCCACTTTCAGACCCATTTATATTGTCCCAGGGACCTGCTAGAGCCTCAATCTTGGTCACAGGCTGAGGTTTCATTCCTTTCTAAGCAAAATCCTGGTGATGGAAACCTGACTTAGAGCCAGGGTACTATTCATGTAAGGTTCCTTAGAGTGTAGCTACCTGTTTTAAGTCTCCCTGAATGCCAGAAGAGTGGCATAAAGGATGAAGGAGGTGCAGGAAGACTATTCACCCTGTTTTTACAGGAGCAAAGTCTCAGGAGAAGGCACAAGAACAGAAGGGACAATTCGGGAGTGTTTCTGCTACATCCATCTCTGGGAAATCAGCTTCCCTTTCTACTCCCTGCCTGACCAAGTAGTTAATCCTTCTGAAGACTGGTTCTCTTGGACGAATGGATCCTTTGTGACATCCCCTTCCCTTGACACAAATCCCTTCTGGCACTGTCCTGATGCCACCTCAGGGCTGGCGCTGTGACCGGAGGCTAAAACCTCCTGGGATTTGGGCCACTTCCACCGGCTGCATTGGACGGATTGTGGATTTGTGTGGATTTAATGTGAGAGCAAACCAGAGTAGATCCAGACCTGGGTACAGCAAGACCCTTCCCTTATGGAGGCAAAACTCCCCAGGAAGAAGAGTTTGCTGGATTAATAGCACCAGGATTTGACCCGAGGTTAGCAGTAATGGGACTGGATTTGAAGCTCTCTAATTTAACTATAAGTTTCAAGCCAGATACCTCAACTCCTCTATATTCCTCACACTTAAAAGTAGCAAGACCTCACCTGCACTGAGATGACGACAGTGGTACCATTCCCCTCCCATGGGAGGAAATTACCATATATAATGACATATCACATCCCTTTCCCCCGAAAAAGTTAGCAATCAAAAACTGGGGGCATATGTCTTAAATGAGGAAATCCATTCCAAACCATTTGTTTTAAAGGAAACACCTTTTTTTTTAAATTCATTCAGCCTCCCAGACACAAGACACTCGTCTTATTTGAGGGGCACATGGTATGCCAGCATATACAGTATGTTGGTTGGAAGGTGGTAACATCATGCACAGCTCATTCTCAATGCAAATAACTGAGTAACACATGCCTTTAAGTTTAATTGCGTCTACACTGGGAATATGCTGGGATAAGTATATCAGTGCTAAAATGATACTTCTGTTGGTAAGTCTTCTGATCTCAGAGCTCACCCAGCTGGCACCATCCAGGCCCCTTCACCTCTGATTGATGCTCATTCTAAGACCTGACATAAATAGCCTGGGTGGGTGGTAGGAGTATAGCTGGGACTGTGCTGGAGGGAGGTGGATATTATAAAGGGGCTCCTTTCTCTCACTTTAGGGCCCTTTTGCACTGGCAGAGCAGGCAAGAGGGGTCTTAGCATCGCTGGGCCTGTTTTTAACCACTAGGCAACATCACCTCCTAGTGCATCCCTAGCCCTGGGTTTGCTGCATCGGATGGGAGCAAACAAATGAGGCACAGCAAGGCTCTGGGAGCAAAGCCATGCAAATCACTACCTTTGCATACTAAGTGCTAAGTGTCCATCAGGGTGCAAGGGGGGGCAGCAAAAAGGGGGGTTGCAGGCTACCAGCTACTCACTGCGAGCCTGTAACTCTGCATCATTTTATCAAACTCCTCATCAATCTTTTTATATTTCTCCTCCGTCTGTGGGGTCAGTGCAAACACTTCGTCCCCTTCTGGGCTCTCGCACTCCCTGTGCTTCTTGTTCAGCGCCTGTGACGTTCAGGGTCGGGTGGGGGAGGAGGTGGTGGGGAAGAGGGTTGGGGGAAATCGAACAAAAGAAAAAAAAAAAAAAACACATAATGAAGGTTTCTGGCCAGAGGGGCACAGTACTTACACCATAGCGCTTGAATAGGATGTCCAGGTCCTCGCTGGCTTTGCGGTATTTGTCCTCCATCAGGGGGCTCTGGTCGATGGAGTCTTCTCCGTCAGGCTCCGGGCTGTCACAACCGTTAAAACCTTTCTTTCTTAACGTCTGAAAACACAACCGGGACAGGTTGAGACCTAGGCTGGAATGGGATAATGGGGGGCTGGTGGTGTCCGGGGCTGAAATGGAAGGAGGGGAATAGGGTGATGTCTTTACTGCAGACCTGGTCAGGGAAAGGAAAGGGGTGAGGGAATCCTAGAGGTCTGCAAACAGGCATCAAATGTGCTTAAAAACCTTGGGGGCGGGGAAGGAGAGCATGACAAATCCAACAGCAGAACCTTTGGGCAAACCTCATGATGAATCAATCCAACAGTATGGATCTGCAAAGTCGGAGGGGGAGGAAATCCCATCTTAAATGACCAATATTCACAATATTTTAACCGGCTCTGCTCCCCAACTAAAGGAGATATCTGGACCTTGGCTACACCAGGTTCCTCTTACCCTCAGACAGACACTGGGGTCTCGACTTCTTGCGTCCAGTTTTGCTATCGATTTTCCACCTCGGTCAAATCACAGAGGTTTTCTGGATTTCTGTGCAAACTGGACGTATGGGCAACCTGTTCCTATGGTAACACCCTTCTCTACTGGCAGAGGGATGGGAATGAGGATCCTTCCTGCAAGAGCTAACCAAAAAGAAGAACAGCTCCCCCCACCCCTCCACTCCTGACCCTTTTCGCTTCACAAAAGTAACTAACCCCTTTAGCCCAAGATCCTGCAGGGCTTAACGGGATTTAACAACATCCAATTGTGGGCCTTGTTCCCATTTCAGCTAAGGATCTGGCCCAAGGGATTTGACTAGGATAACGGAGAGCAAAGCAAAACCCCGGGACTGAGACAAGGAATTCCACTGACTTCAAAGGATCTATTCACATCAGGACTGAATTTGGTCCCGTAGCTCAAACTCAGATGCAAAAAAATCTACTCTCCCCACAATTCCCAGGATGACAATGATGGAGAAAGGGAGAAATAAGCCTTGGTGCTATTTATTCTCCCATTAAGATACAAACAATGACTTGTCCCCAGCGAAATGAGTGGGTGGAATGTGGTTTTGTTTTCTTTTTAAGGCTGTTTTAAATAGATGCAAGGGTTTTGCTGTAACATGCAGTGGAGTCTGCCAACCTCAACACAATAAAACTGTATTAAGCAGGGAGGCTGGGTCTGCAGGACTACACAGGGTATAGGCTGCACAGGGATAATCCCCTCGAACTGGAAAACCAAACATGGCCACGTTTCTGGTTGGCTGGTCGCCCAGCTCGTATCATAGTGGGGTTGCAGCTCCAAGTTAGGTTCAGAACTACTCACATTGGCATCAACAGCAGCACCCCTGAAGACTCCTGGGATTTACCCAGAAAAACTTGAGGAATTGCTCTCAGGCATGTTTAGCAATTCTCTACCATTCTGCTGATAGGGATTCATTGTCCTTAGAGCCGCAAGACACCAAATGCCCCCAGAATGGGCTGGATGCCTCCCTTCCTTCAATGACCTTGTTACGTGCAAACCTGGCACCTCGGAGGTTATCAAGATCAGGACCTGAAGGATGCATGTTGTCAATCGAATCAAAATGCTGCACGCAGGGAGGAAACACAGCCAAGGATCATCGGTTTCTGGAAAGCAGCATCAGCAAAGCCACTGACAACGGACCGAAACCGGAGGGGGAAAGGATCCAAACCAGATAGCTGGTTCGAAACACAATAGGGATCTCCTACTCCCCAGCTTGTCAGGCCAACAGCACTGCAGATGCAGAGGCATTTTGGGGGGCTCCCCTCCTCCAAAAGTGGCAAGCTTACAGTCTGTCATTGGCTTCACTGCTACCAATACCTGAGCAAGAAAGTTTAACCCGGCAAACCTGCTATATCACACCTCCTAAGAGCAGAGCGGAGAGACTCGGGAAGGCTTCTGACAGCCTGGCAATGCCAAGGCCTTGGCACGAGGGCACTACACTCCACCGCTGGGTTTGCCCATCAGCTTTTTCCCAGAACAACTGTTTTGCTTGGAGGTGGGAGACCTCCACTAGTAAAAAAACCTGGCCTGGCCCTTGTGGCACTGCAAGGAAGGTGAGTCATCCCTAGCAGTTATTTTAGTCCCCTTCCCCCATGGCAACAGCTCCATTACACCAATGAAGCTGCTACCCCACAAGGGCACTTGTATCACTTGCTGGGTGCAAATTTGCCCGTGTAAACAAGTTTGTTCCAGAAAAAAGCTCACAAGCCTAGTGTGGGACAGGCCTCCCACCTGAATTGCCAGACCTGCTTTCTACCCCAACACCTTCACTCGCTGGACACCCAGCCGTGACGCAGCAGGGATTTGCGCCGTCTGTTGTAAGAACCTGGAGAATTTTGTACAGAAAGTTCCTCTTTGGCGTCGGGCAGCCAGTTTACAGATTGCATTACACATGCACATTTAATCACTGTATTTTCAAAATACCAGAAGCAATTAGGCGTTATTATGGAGCCCTCCCTTGCCAATTCTTTTTTTAAAGTCAAAGCTACAAAATTTCCTGGAAGTCTTGGTCTCTTCCCATGCCAAATTCCACAGAGGGGGGGAAAAATAATAAAAATGAAAAGCCTTGAGAATTCTCCCCTTGTCTTTCCCAGAAGAAAGGCATGTATCTGCTTCCAGGTCATTTTAATTTGGAGATGCTCTTTCCCTACACTGTAAGCTCTGGACAATACAGGTTTATAACAGAGCTGATGGTGTTGTGGGCTGTATCAGTAACTCCGATTGTAAGCTTTCTGGGCACGAGCTTTTTCTGCTCTGTATTGGTACCGTGCTGCATTTCTGTATTGGTACTGTACTTTTGTTATTGCAATACAAATGATGATAATGACAATCCAAGAATCATAGGAGAGTAGGGCTGGAAGGGACTGCTGGGGGTCATCTAGTGCAACCCCTGCCTGAGGAAGGATCCTTCTCATCCAAAATGATCACTACTGATAAGTGCAACAGTCAACCTTGTCCCACAACTACATAGGCAAAGCAAAAGGACAACAGCAGCCAGTGTTGCGGGTTGCCAAAATATGCTCCAAGACAGAGGGCTGTGACCCCCACTATTCAAGAAGACAAAAATCCCAACAATCTGTGCCAATCTGTTCATGGGGTAAAACTCCTTCCTGACCCCAAATGCAGCAATTGGTCTGACCATGAGTGGAGGGGCAAGCCCCTCTACCCAGGAACCTCCAGGTTGCAATGTTCAGCCCAAACCCATTCTTCTCCCTGGGGTTTTCTAATTGGGTCTGAAATTTTTCATAGCAGGATAAGGGTCTGCTATAACAGATCTTTCCCTTCTGGTTTGGGAAGAAAGACAGAGCTAGAATGACATGGTGGGCCGCTGTAACCAGCAATGACTAGAGATCTCACCCCATTTAAATTGCCTTGTTCCCCAACCAGCGACTGGGAAGGTAGGGGTTGGATGGGGAAGGCAATTAATTTCCTTTGGGGGTAAAGTTAAAGTAAATGGCTCCTGTATACAGAGGTGAAACGGAAGATCAAATCCACGTGGATTACACAAAGAGATGATCTTGGCTCTAGCTGGTGTCTCCCTTAATGAAGTCAAATCCTTTCAAGCACCACAGCTCTCCACTGACCTACACTGTATTTTCTCACATACGACGCGCCCCTAGATAAGACCGTGCACCTTGTTTTTGAAAGGCACAATGAAGACAGGAAAAAAAAAGATCTTTCCTCGTAATAACTGAGTGACCGCATCTCAGGACTAGAGCCTGCTCCCCCTGTGAACAGCGTGCAGACTTCACTTCTGCTTTTGCCTGGAATGTAGCAGAAACTACTCTTACCATATTTCTCACATATAATGCACACTCCAATTTCCAGCAGCTAGGTTGTTTTTTTAAAAAGTGAGTATTGTCTTTGGTAAAATATGGTATCCTTGCCACTCGTACACAAAACAAAGGTGCGGATGGAAGGGGAAGGGGAGAACAATGTTCAAACCAGATCTCCCCCGAGTCTGCACTTGAGGATGCTCTGGATGCTTTGCTGCAGCAAAACGCACAAGAGGCCTTCAGCCAAGGGCAAATGAAAGCTCTCGGGGCAGGGCAGGTGCGGTAGTACCATCTGTGACCTGCTGGAGACTAGAGGTGTGCCTCCCATTAGCTCTTGCTGCAGAAGACCAGTCTGCTGGGGCAGCAGCTCTGCCCTGGGAAATGCCATGTGCATCTAGGGCAGCTAATCCAAAGGCCATGTGGAACGTAGGCTGCAGATTCTTTAGCGCTTGCTAATCCCCCTCGCAGCCCTCTCTGGCCCTTGAGCAGCTTGGTCGGGGGAAGGAGGAGGCGGAGGGGAAGGAGGAGGGGAGCCGTTTCGGGAGCACGGCCGCTTGCTTTCCAACTGGCTGCAGGAGCGGATGACAGGCTGTCCGGCAGGACGGAAAGTACCGTAGTGTCACCCGCTGGAGTGCTGACAACAGCCAAGGCTGGGAACAGGCTCTGGGTCATGCCGCATCACCTGATCGGGATGCCACAGACACAAGGATAACGCCTAGGAGCAAGGAACTGGGTGGGGTGGAGGGCAATTCTTTGTCCCAAAAGCCCTTTTGGAAGCATATCGAACAGATCTGTTGATCTGTCCTTTCTCCCCCTTTTCCTTCCCTCCACTCCCTTTCTAGTGTGGGGAAAGAAGGGAAAGGAGCTGGGGGAACAAAACCTGCCTGACCTATATCAGGATTCCCCTTTAAATGTCATCCTCCTACAATTATTTTTCTGGGGGGAAAGATTCAAGCAGGATGAAAACCATTAATTCCATTGCACATTTTTAATGGGAAATAAAAACCTCCCTTTTTTCCCTGGGTCACAGCTGAGCCATCCCTGCTCTGCCTACAAGCACTCTCCCCTTGAAGCTCTCTGCTCCTCAATTTTATAGCCCCAAGAGCTTTCCCAGCCTGCCTTGCTCTTAAAGGGACAACTATCCAACTCAAGGATGGCTAAAAAGGAAATACCAAGCATATGAGAGGCGGAGGAGTTCAGGCAGGATGCGGTCAGCTCCTTCTAAAAAAGAGGGAGATGTTAATCTAAACCATCTCAAAGCCTGGGAAAGTTTGCCTCCAGTTGAAAAGTCAAGTTCAGCCTCTGCTCTGCACCTGGAGGAAAGGCTTGTCTCTCCTTGATGCCAAAGCAAGGAGGAGTGCAAAATGTTGCCCTTGGGAATAGGTGGAAAGGCAGGGAAGAGCCAGGCCTTGCTGCTGCAGGAAGGAGCAGGAGGGTGGCAGTGTGACTTTGAATACTTCTCAGCAACCAGGTTGCAGGATTTTTGGTTGTAGTTATGTTGGTCTTGCTTGAAAAAACTTGCAAAGAACTTTGTTCCAACTACTCAGCTGGTTTAATAAAAGATATCAAATCTACCCAAAGATCCTTGCCTGTCTGAGCATCCAGGCTGGTGTTAGCCCTGCTCCAGTCCAAACCACGAACCCTGACCTGGCACATCAGCCAGACAGCAAGGAAACCAGAAGCGACAGCTAGGAGCACAGCCAGCGTACAAGGGTTCAGCGAGCACGTGGCTGCCAGTGTGCCCATGTCCCCGACCTGATTCAGGAACCCCTCTTCTGCATCACAAGAGATCCCAAAGCCTGGGAGGATGCTAAGGCCCAGGGCATGCCACTAACACCCTGCCCTGCAGGACGTGGCTGCTTCACGGAAGCAAGCGAAATGCTGGCAGCATTTCTAGCTGCAGCGGGACAAGGCATCAGTGTTGGCTTGACTGAAAGAAGCCTCTCCCCAGGCTTAATCAGCTGGTTTAAAAAGCCATTTAAGTTAAACAGGAACTGTTTCCTTGTGCAGACAAGGCCTCTGCTTGGCTTTTCCTTAGGCAGGTAACCCCAAAGTTAATGCGGCTAAGTGAGGGATCTCCAGCTCCCAGCAAGAGTCTTGCCCTGACCCAGCCCTGGCCCAGTGCACAAAGCCCTTGGTCACCCAATCTGTTCTGTGCAAACAGGAGACTGCTGAGAGCCTTACAGAGAGAGGCCCCTTGCCCTGCTGCTGGCATTTGTGTGCAAACAGAAACGGGGGCTTGTCACTGTGACCCCGTGAGAAGTCACAACGGGAGTCCATCTCTAATATGCCAAGTGCTGGGGAACATGATTCTCCATTAAACGTTTGTCACAGCTGGAGACAGACAGGGAAAGGGGGGTGTGCTTCCTTTTAGAGCCATCCTTATGCAAGTCGGAGCAGCCTTGGGGCTGTTCTACCTTGCTCTTGGCTTTCCATCACCCCCTCAAACCCAAGGAAACAAGAAAAAGCAGGGTGCTCCACCCACCCGCCAGACTTTGGGAGCTGGGAACAGAACTGAAGTCTATGGGTCTATGCTGTGCTGTGAAATCCCTCAGGAGACTGTTTCTATCCACTTTAAGGCCCCCTTCCCTGCAAAAGCAGCTAAAGGATCCAGCGTCCCTGAGACTCCTGCCAGGAATACATCCCCTGAAAGAGCAGAAGCAGCACAAGGTCAGACCTCATTAACATATCACCCAGCTCAGGACCTCCCCTGTTCACAGGTTCAGTTGCACGTGCACGTTGGCTCAAAGTCATAGACACACACACCTGTTCATTCAACATGCATGCTCAAATTCACATGCACACGCTCACAGGCACATGCATAAGCACACGCATGCACCTCCCCCCGTGACTGACACAAATGCAAGCCCCACTTATATTCCCATGCTCACTGATGCAAGCACACACATACACAAACACACCCAAGACTGACAAATGCAAGCCTCACTCATATTCCCATACCCACTGATACAAGCACACACACATACACACACCAATTGCTTCTCCTCACACACAAGTACTCACACATACACTCATGCTTGGTTGCTTCGTAGCTCCTTCCCTGCCTTCCTTGCAGCAGATCCCAGACTAAATCAACACCTCTCCCACAACCCAGCCCTCCCAGGCAGCTGCCTGTCTCTCCTAGCACAGAAGAAATGGCCGTCTGTCCTCCTTGGAGACCCAACGCAGCCACCAACTTTTGGCTCCCAACCTGCACGCCCCAATCTGTCATTAGCTCAGATTCCCTCAGCCACCAGAGCAAATGGCATCTGAAGGGTTTTTTTTTAATTGCAAAACAGAGAGGAAAACACAGCAGATGCTACAGCCAGGTGAAACTGATGGGCAGGTGGGGAGAAGAGGATATGAAGCATTTCCATTTGTAGGGGAGCTCTGTGTTGGACAGCAAGGTCACACAGCTAGTGCAAAGGGGAGACAGTCCCCCAATGACCCCAGGGGATAGTCTGCTCGGGTCCTAGTGATGCCACCAAGCAGTTGCTAAGTCCCCTGCAATGAGGTTATTGACACTTATGAAAATTGGGCCTCATTGTGCAAGGTGCTGTACAGAGATGGTGCCTGGACTGAACAAGTGGGAGGGGAAACTGAGGCACCAAAAGAAGAAGTCATTTGACCACCATGATACGTCAGAGCCAAGTGAAGAGCCTTGGCCTCCCAGCATCAGGCACTAAGCACTAGACCATATGACCTTTCCCAAAATGGAGGGAAAGTATTCCTTTCCATCTACTTGGCTCTTCTGTGCTAGATCCCTCTCTGACTGCCCAAGAGTAGGTCTCTGAGCCCAGAGGCTCAGTAACCCTCAGCGTAAAACTCACTTCTGTCATGCATTCCCACCAGCTGACGCTCTTGCCAGCAACATCTAAAAGCCCAAGTTTTCACCCTGCACTGCCCACCCAATGCCCGAATCCAAAGCACATCAAAGCACTCATCAGAGCCCCAGCCCAGCACAAGAACCCTCCAAGCCCTGCTTGATGGAAATAGCAGAATGGACACAGATCAGGGCTCTTCTCACCAGCCAGGAGAAAACATCATTGGATCAGGCTGCAGATTAAAGAGGTGGCATCCCCTGGGCTTCAAAGAGACCACAAACGCATGGCCCTCAGCTGAAGTGAGCTGCCACAGCTGCGTTGAAGATGGATCATATCCTTGATGGAACAGGGATCCTTGCGGGTAAAGGCAAAGAGCTGACTTGAAGTAAGGCCAGAGGAAAAGCAGGAGACCTGACAATCCTTGGCTGTTACAGTGGGCTCTTGGGGGGCTGTGGGAAGCTGGGAGCCGTCTTCGAGCACCTTGAGGCTGCTATTATGCTGGGGAAGCAAGTAGGCCAGACAGACTCCCAAAGGTTAACATGAAAATCCATCTCTGTGGGACTTCCCTGGGCAGGGAAGAAGCACGCCTCCAGTAACAAATCATGCAGCCGCCTTAGCAAATCTGTGCAGCCTCCACTTCTCTCACTGTCACCATCCATAACTCCCTTCACTTGGATTGGGATGCAGATTCCTCCACTTATTTGGTGCGCACCAAGAACACTGTCTGGTGCCAAGCACCTCCTGGATCTTCCAGGATTTCATGTATTTGGATCTCGGACCATACGGACAGGAGAACACAGCACTAAATGTTGATGGTATGTTTAGGCCAAAACCAAGCTGTTTCATGCTGTGGGTGAAGTGAAATGCATGCCATGGAAATTAGGGTATGGGGTGGTCTTTCTGCAGCATCTTGCACACAGGAGGCAAGTGGCTGCGTCCTTTGGGATCAGGATGGAAGTGGGTCCATCCTGCAGCCAATTCTGACCCTGTAACATCAGGGAATTCCACCCATTTACTTTCTGGAAGGTCCGTACCAGCATCCACGACAGCCTTTGGATTCTGCACTTCTCACTGCACCATCATTTAAAACCAGGGGGAAATGTGACCATGTCCAGGTTACACATGGCCTTGGCACTGGTGCAAACTCCATCACACAAGGCACGAGATCCTCACAAGATCCTGAGCGTATTCAGACTTCTTGGCACAACAGCGGCCAAGCAAAAGGATGCTGAATGGGCACAAACTATAGGTGCCCTCACTGTCAAACTCCTTTCCATTGTCAGCACATGGCTTCAGCACCACTGAAAACCAAGCCCAACACTGCACACTCTTGCCTTGCTTACAGCCTGAACCCCAAGAGGCACAATGATACCAGTACAGCAACACCAGTACAGTTCCCAGTACACCCCCTTAGTCCAAATGTAGTTCGATTGGGTTTATACAGGTTGAACTACTTTTATACAGGATTGGCTGTAAACTGTAAATTTTTATACAGGATTGGTTAAAACTGTGGTTCTCAACAAGGGTGTCCAGCACTTTGGGGTGCCACAAGATCCTTTTAAGGGTGCTGTACAATATTAGCATGGTTAGGTATGCAACACCAACATGATTCCCCGGATAAACCCAGAGATTTCAAATAGGACTCCAGAGTGTCACAAGCAGTCTGCCCCAGTTTTGGTCTTGCTGAGGTCTTTGCAATAAAAGAACAGCGCTAGGGTTTTTTTTCCATAGTCAAAAAATGACTGAAAGTGGAGAGATGAGATTTTTGGAACAGGGCCTCAAGCCCCAAAAGGTGGAGAGCCACTGGGTTACAAAAAGAAAGCCCAGGCCCTAAGCTGATGGTATGGTGCTGGTCTGAAAACTGCTTGCAGACATGGCTTGAGTGTAAATGAGAATCAGACCTTGAGATTTTTCTCAGCTGGACGACAAGGGAAAAAGCTCCTTAGCTGAGAGCCTGCTCTTGAAGACAGGCAGCTTCTGAGCCAGAAAGAAAGGCAGATTTAGGAGGAGGGATTTTTTTTTCCTCTCTTCCCCCCACAAAATCAAAGCGGGTGCGTGAAGCCCGAAGCTGCCGTAAGGCTCCAGAAGGATTCAAAAGGCAGGAGTGACATGGGAGAACAGCGGGGGGTGGGGAGCGTTGCTCCCGTGGTGCTTTGAAGAGCCTCGAGCATCCTCATGGCATGCAGGCCGAGCGGCATTGCTGTGCTTCTGCAGCATCGCTTGCCCCCTGCCGCATCCTCGCCTCTGATCCTGCCGAGGGTCCTTCGCCCCCTGCCGCCGCGAGCAGATAAACCAAATGACTCAAGGCTCCGGAGGCGTTCATTCCCTGCCTGCCAGCGATGTCAATAATTGCCCAGCCAGCCTGTGCGTTTATCTGGATCTGCCCGGGCGTAAAGCAAGCTACCCACACGGAGAGCGACACACGCACCGCACTCCTCCAGGGAACGTGGTGCAGGGGCAGCCAGCTCCTTTGTGCTCGGGAACGCGTCATAGGTGGGACAGGGCCTGGATTGACGGCTGAGATTCACTGTGGTCTCGGCTGTGTGAACGCCCTATGCACATATTTGGCTTCCCTCCATGTTGACTTGAAGCATGCCCCCAGCCCAACTCACTCTCATACTGGCCTGGGAGGGAAGTGAAGCTAAAACCCCTTGGCTGAACACAAGCCAGTGTCACCCAGTCCTTCAGCGCCTCCCCACAATTCCCCAACATGTCTGAGAAGGACAGACACTTTCTCCCAGAAAGACTTCCCAGGCTCAGCTTTCTGCTGTGCTAAAGTAAACCAGGGGATGAGACCCCTTGGTAATAAGACAGCCAACCCTAGCCGAAAGAGGGTTATTCAGTCTACAGAAGAGAAGTCTGAGGAGGATTTGATAAGAGTCCTCAAATACCTAAAGGGTGATGACTGAGAGGACTGATGATCCCTCCAAGGTTTAGCGATCCATGAGCAATCTTGGCTGGTACTGTGCAAGTATTTCAGCGTGCCCACTCCTCTACTCTCCTGCAGCAGCCTGTGGCCAGGTTGGGGTGAGTGGCCAGATGCAAAGCTGGTGGCAGGGGGGAGCATAGGTGTCCCCTTGCTATGGCACTGGGCATCCCCTCCAGGCCAGCACCCGGGACCACAGCCTCCCACCCCTGTCAGGACACCACTGTATGCATGGCATTAAAAAACGTTATTGTGCGGCATGATTTTTTTTATTGTGCATGGCTGTGTATGCACACAGCTTAGAAGGAACTGTGGAGAGGATGGAGATGGACCTTCTTCTATGGCTGTAAGGGACAGGACTAGGAGCAATGGCCTCAAGCTGGACGCAATGATCTCACAAGGTCCCTTTCAGGTCCTAAACTTCTGTGGATCTGTGTAGTGGAAGACACTGGGGTTGGATATGAGAAGGAACGACTCCAAGGGTGGTCACACATTGAAACAGGCACCTAGAGAGGTGGTGGAATATACATCTCTGAGACTATTCAAGAGTAGGTTGGACAGACCCTTGGTGGGAAGGGTCTGCACTGATCCTGCCTTGAGCAGAGGCCAGACTAGACATGACCTTGTGAAGTCCCTTCCTACCCAACTTTCCTATGACCCTAGAAACCCCTGGCACATCCCATCCCATCTCACTGGAGCTTCTGGCAAGTGCTTCCAGCCAGCCCATTGCAACCCCAGTCTTAGTGAGAGTGGAGCTACACACATGCCAAGCCAAGAGGCACAGGCTAGGAGCAAGGATGGCGGGTCTCACCTCAATGATATCGGCGTTGGTCCGGCTCTCGTGGGGTTCATTGTATTCGGTGTATTTGAGCAGCACCTTATCCATGTCGGTGCTGGCATACTGGAACAGCTTGTTGGAGTGGTTGAAGATGATGAGGGCGATCTCGCAGTCGCACAAGACGCTCAGCTCGTAGGCCTTCTTCATCAAGCCGAACTTCCGCTTGGTGAAAGTCACCTGTGGGTGGAAGAGAGGGGAGACACAGTGGTTAAAGACCTGAAGGGGAGGCTGGATCATCAAGTTGCGGGGGTGCCCTATGTCCCACAGCTTGAAACATCTTGCCCTATCTCCTGATAGCCCCTCTGCGACTAAGCCGCCTGGAGGAGAGGTCTCCCGGGTGAACCCTCCTGGATGGAAAAAACATGCTAAGGGCAGGAGTATCTCTTGGGTGCAAAAGACCAGAAACTGAAAGAAGCCTAGGTGGTGCAGGGGCAGAGACAGGGAGCAAGAGATTTTGGGGAAGGTATATATGGCAGGGGGGGGAGAGAGAAGAAAAAAGTGGGGAAAAAAGTAAGAAAGGGGAGGCAGAGAGAAGGGAGGACACAAGAAAGGGGACAAGGGAGAGAACAGGCAACGGAGGAAAGAAGGGAGGGTCAAAGAGAGAAAGAAGGGTAGAGAAAGAGGAAAGGAGAGAGACAAGCAGAGGGATGGAAGCAGAGATAGGGGAAGGGCCAGCCCTCTCCCTGCCTTTGTTTCAGCAAGGTGGCTTCATCCTGGACTCTCCCAGCCCCCTCCTTGCCTGGGTGTGGGAGGCCTAACCAATTCCTATGGGCTGGTATTCAGGGCTCTGGTGAGGGCAGGCACAAGGCAGTTTAGTGTCATCGTGCTGCTGAGCTGAGAGGAAATGCATCCCCGTGCAGCCCCCGGCCGAGCCATCATCTGGGCAGGCCACCATGAGCCTGGCTGGAGCAGCAGAGACGAGCACAGGAGTGGAAGGAGCCAAGCCAGAGGGACTGGGAATGGTGGCAACGCGAGGGCCACGTCACCCTGCTCTTATGCAGACACCTCCCCTCTGCACCACATCCCTCCCTAGCCCCAGAGCCGGGGCCCCAAGCTCAGCTCCAGCCCAGGGAGGCAGCTCCCAAGGTCACGCCAGCAGTCGGCGGCGGAGCCACGCGCAGAACCCAGGCGTCCGGCTCCCAAGCCGGGGCCCTGAGCAAGGTCATTTGCCTGCTTTGCCTCATTAGGCTGTCAGCTCCAGGGACCACGTCTTATGCTGTGGCTGCACAGCGCCTAGCAACACAGCTCCGCAGCATCAGGCAGCATCAAGCATTCGCCTGTCACACGGAAAGAGCAGCTCTGCTCAGCTCAGGCCCAAAGACATCCCCACACCCCGGCAGGCATGCAGCCTAGCTGCCTCCAGACTGCCCAAATAACCTTGTTTTTTCCAAGCTGCCTGTCAAGTGTGGAGAGGTCGTGGCCCCCCGCGACCGCTTCCCCACCTCACTCTCTTCCCGCTGCAACCCCTTAGTTTAACATTAGCTGTCATTAGCGCTGGCAGCTCCGCAGGTCCCGGCTCCTGGACAGACCCTTACGTGAGTGACAAGCAGGAGAGCTGCCTGGCCATGTCTACAGAGAAGGGCACCTGATCCAGGGCCGGCTGGGGCCGGGGCACTGCAAATGCAAGCCCAAGGATGTTCGGTGCCAATCGGGTCAAGACAGGGAAAGGGAAATAGCTTGTTTCTCTCCTGCCTGTGGCTGGGGTGGACGGTGCTATGCTGCTGCTACTTCTACACCCCTTTTACAGGTGAGAAGCTTCTTCCTCTCAACGCTGGATGCTGCAGCGAGAGTCCTTCCCCTGAAGAGCCTTGGATCAAAGTCAGTATAGCCTCGGCTACAATGCCCAGGAGATGGGGCTGCCCGAGGTGCCAATCACACCAAGGCTGATTTGCCAGAGCTACCCTGGGGAACAGAGCCTGCTGGCCTGCACCCCTTGGGTCATGCTCAGGGATGGGTGCCCAGGCTGCTGGGCCTTCACTGGGCATCTCTACCCCTCCCCTGCTTAGAGCAGGGATTTGAGCTTGCTCTGGGTTTTAAGCACCTGCTCTGAGTCAGTAGGATTAAAGTGCAGAGAGCTCCTGTTTCCAGAGAGCACTGGGGCCTGCGTCTGCACAGAGCCCCTCAGCCCCCTGCGTGGGTCCCAGCACTGGAGGGCTGTGTACCTCACCCAGCTTGCCTTCCCCACCCCCCAGGTAATTAAGCCATAATGAGAGTGGGTGCTAATCACCTCCTGCCCTTTGGAGTCCAGGGCTGGCACATGCAGCTGTCCACTGCCATGTGAGACGGCTGAGCCCCCTGGGGCGGTGTCTCCTGGTGTCCCTCTATGCCCATGCCCGAGAGCTGTCCCGGGTCACGTTGCCAGGTCTCCAGGAGCTCCGGCCTGCTCCACGGAAACTCAAATTACTTCAGGCTCAGCACAGGGGTTAGCCACCAGCTCCTCCTCCTGCTGACAGCTGGGGGAGGGAGGGCCATGTGGACCTGCCACACTGCAGGGATGATTTGGCTGCTCCAAACTTCAGCTCCCAGGATCTTAAGTGCTGGACGTCCTGACAGAGAGCAGGCATTGGATTCTTCTGGGCAGTTTGGCTAATAAGAGCCTGTCTGCCCAAAGGGCGTCCTAGCCTGGCTTTTGGGAGAGCCACTGCCACTGGCTTCTGAGAATCCACTGAGATGGGCATGGGAGGGAAGGATGGAGGGACAGACCGACAGAGATGCACATAGGGGACTGCTTAACAGATGCTACAGCTGCATGCCTGGTGACAAACAGACAGATGTTGTGAGCTGTGTTAGCCAGAAGTCCAGTCAAAGGCAGGGTATATTTCCTATAAAATACCATCTACCTCTCTATCTATCACCAGCTTTATATAGACACACACTCACATGCATATCAATATCTACATATTTTGATATATTACATAGCCATACATTTATATCTATTGGTCAATATATATCTATACAGATCTAGATAGCTACCTCGAGCAGTCTATAAGGTGCAAATCTACCCTGCCTTCTGATAAACAGACAGGATAGATGGATGGATAGTGAGACAGATACACATACAGACAGAGAGCTAAAGAGATAGACAGAAAGATAAAGAGATAAGAGTGCGCATCTGGGAGTACCTAATTGTTGATACAGATAAACACCTGATGACAGACAGACAGACAGACTGCACAACTGGGAGTACCTAATCGATGAGATGGCTAAACACATTGCAAGAGAGAGATTCATCTGTGATCCTCTCCCTCTAAACCCAGGTGCTTTCCAGGAGCCCAGGAAGACCAACACCCCACACATCTGTCACAAGTCCCAGCAGGCCAGCCACTGCACACTGCCTGACAGCAAGCAGATGACACCCAGGACACTGGGAGAAAAGGGTGGACCCAGAGCAGTCTGCTCCCAAGGCCATGATGGAGCCCAGATTTTCATTCACCCACAGGCTCTTCTCCCTCTTGACAGGATAAAACCAGGCAGAAAAGGGACCTCAGCTGCATTTGCATCTATACTGAGATCCTCTTGGCATGGCCTAAGCATGAAGGGGATTGAACCGGGGCTTGGGGTCAGGGGTTGGGCTTTGCAAATGCTTTTGATGTCCTGTTTGAAAATAAGCCACTTGCCATTGGGATAGAAATGGGTGCTGCAGAGCTGGCCCCGGGCATTCTCCACCGCGAAGTTTCGGCGCAGGTTGATGGCAGAGCACCTATCGGCCAACTCGATGGTGCCAATGTTGGGTGTGACCAATAACAGAGCCAGTGCGGTGAGAAGGAGACAGCATAGGTGTGTGGATGTCAGCTGGTAAGGACCAGGGTAGGTAAAGAAAGACCCTTTGAGGAGTGGTCCAGTACCCGGGCACCAACTGAGGATGCCAGTTCAGCTCCATCCCCTACAGAAAGCATTCAGCTGCTGGCTCAAAGAGCCTCTGGGGACCCTGGAGTCCTGAATCTCCATCGCTGCTCTAATAAGAAGCTTCTGCTTCCTCCCCTGTAGCCACAAGCAGCTTTAGAGGGACCTGCCAGTCCACAAGTTTTGGACTGGGATACCGCTGCAGAAACCTCTGCTCCCCACCCGGACCCAGAGCAAAACCCAGAGCCCCAGCTTCTGCTATTCAGTTGCAGCCACGAGGAAAATCTTTGCCCTGAAAGTATCAAGGGACATCATCCTGCCAGCCAAGTCACAATGAGAAAAGAAAGAAACACAAACCCTTTCCTTAGAGTCTGCGGCCAGGCTGGGAATTAAGTGGGCTTGACCCTCAGCAAGGAGACTTAACCTTGTAAGACTAAGAGGGTAATCGAATCTCATGTTTCAGGGCATAAGCCGATCACTGCAGGGGTCAGGAAGGAATTACCTGCCCCTCCAGAACTGTGTGACGGGAGGATTTTTGCCTCCTCCTGATGCAGTAAGTATCGGTCACTGCCAGAGTCAGCGACCCAGTCTTGACAGCCTGACGTTCTGATCAGCACTGGCAAATCCTATCCAGTAATTCCTCTAATGTTCTTAGCGACTCTTGCTGGGTCTCCTGCTTTATTTCTGGCTGCTCTGGTAGGGGCTGGAATCCAGGGGTCGTTCCCACTGCACTGATTTCAGCTCAGCAAAAACAGATTGCCCAGCTGGGGAGAGGACACCAGAAAGGTGCTCTGGGGTTACAAGCAGGGGCTCCGTTCCCAGAGGGCACCTGGAGCTTGCAAAGATGCAGGCTGCACATGCCAAGGGCACAGGACAGGAGAGGAAGACTAAGCTTGCCGCTAAGGACTCAGCCAGCTCATGGGAGAGTTGCGTTCAGCCCTAACCCTGCCATAAAGTTGCTGGGCTTGGAGTCAGGGCCTTGGTGCATCAGAGAGCTCTGAAATCCAGGTGCAAATTACTGTATTCTCTCACAAACAGCACATACCTTTTCACAAAAACCCAGCTGCTGGAATTACAGTACGCATTACGTGTGAGAAATATGGTAAGAGCAGTTTCTGTGGCTTTCTAGGTGAAACAGAAAGCAAAATCTACAACAATCCACAGCAAGCTCAACTCCCTGCTGCTACTCGGACACTAACAACATGAAAAGATCTTTCTTCCTTTATTCTGCCTTTCAAAAACAAGGTGTGCGTTTTCTTCCAGGGTGTGTTGTATAAGACAAAATATGGTAGTTCAACTGGTGTAGCTGGCAGGATCACCAGCTCCTCTCCAGGGACAACCAGGGCACCAGAGTCTGTAGGATGACTTTGCTACTGATGTCCTGAATGGCCTTGGGTGAGTCACTTTGGACCTAAGTTCCCCATCTAAGCAACACTTCCTTCCTCCAGGGCTTGTCTCCTCTACTGAGATCCTGACGCCTTCAAGCAGTGGCTGTAATTTACCAGGACTACGTAGCGAGCTCCATTGTGCTAGGAACAGATTTCTTTGAGGCTCTGAGGGTTACCATAAGACCAAGACTCAGCTGATCCTTTTAGGGGGCCCCAGACCATACTAGACTATAAGCTTTTTGGAGCAGGGCCTCTCTGCATGGCCTCCCTCCCAACCACCAGCCCCAAGGCTATCCTCCTGCCCGCTGCCTGGGGACAGCTAAGAATGGTGCTTAGCTGATTAACAAGCTGAATAGTCTTCCTCATCGCCAGTCTCTGCTCTGCCGAGTGAAGGAGTAGTGGGCTCACTTTAGCTTCGCAGCCAGAGGGCCAGACAATACACCCGTACAGCATCGAGCGCCGTCCAACCAACTTGGCTGTATTCCTAAGAGGCCAGCATTGGGAGAGGAAAGATTCTCCCTATACCCAGAAAGATAGACAGCCTGGCCCAGGGCCTTGCAGCGAGCCGATGGGCAAAGCCAGGACCCATGCCCAAATACAGTGCTTTCACAGTCTCAAACCATCAGATAAAAGCCCCCACGCCTCCCATAGCGCCCCCCCCCCCCCCCAGCCAAGCTGGATCCTAGCTTGGGAAGAACACGCTCTCTTTCCCTTCCTGAAGGGCTATAAAACAGGGCTAGGCCAAGCCCTTACACTCCAGACTTAACAAATAGTTTCCATTCACTTTAATGTCTACCCAGGCTCCCATTGCTGGCCGGCCGGCCATACATTATAGCCCGGTTCCTACGTACTGCATTTAGCGCAGCGAACGCGGCTGCCCCTATAAAAAACCTTCCAACTCCTTCAATAAACGTTAATGCCCCGTTTCCTGCTCATTACGGAAAATCAACAGCGCCGGGAGCAAGCGGGAGACTTTCAAAACTGTTCCCTTTACTACCCCCACCCTTCCAGCCCCCGAGTCAGACATTAATGAAGGAAACCTGCAATTTTCTATTGTTTCTGCACAGAGCAGGAAGGCTACTCAATGCAACCAAGCTGTTCCTTTGAGTGGTAAAGGGCTGTGGCTGATCCAAGAAGCCTGAATGAGAAAGGGGTGATGGGGCAGCCCCAAAAAGAAGGGGCTAAAAAAGGGGCTTCCCTGCCATGTGAAGCAGGGAGTGTAACTTGTGATTCTGCCACAGATGCCCTCCTACGAACATGGGCAAATCTCTTAAGAGCAGGTTTTGTGGTATTGGCGCCAAAAACTGCAGTTCTCTCTTGCCAGAAGCTCAGCTCCGTTCTGCTCTGCCTGGATTCTTTGGCTGCATTCATCCTCGGAGAAGCTTATCACCTTCCACTTGCTCACCAAGCCATGTGGAAATAGGGCCAGATTTGCAATCGCACTCAGTTCCTCTCCGTCAGGAGCAGTGCTCCATAAAACCTCAACCCCTGGAGCCGGGTCTCTGCTGGGCAAAACTTCCTCCCGAGCCTGCAGCAGAACCCAGGAATCCCTGCCCCCCCTGAGAGCAGCAGGTAAGATTTCTGGTCCTCCCAGAAGTGGAAGCAGAACCCAGGGGTTCAGACATGCGCTTTCTAGCAGTAACCGCTACCCCACGTTTGCTCTCAAAATTAAACCCAGGAGTCCTGGATTAACCACTAAACCATACTGGCTCTCAAACCTGGAAATGAAACCCAGGAGTCCTGCTTCCTAAGACACCCACACTAAGCATCAAATTAACTTTTCAGTTCCTAAGCCTCTACGAATGCACCTCTGGGGTTTTCTGTTTGTGTTCTATGGGTCTCAGGTGTGGCTTTTCCTCCAACCTCTGCAGGAAGGATTGCCGCCAGGATAGCTGACCTACTGTGTCGACAGAATCCTCCAGTAAGAAGCACTAACTAGGGCATCTGTCGTGGCAGGTTAATTTTAAGACCCAACAACCTTGCGGGTGTTCCCTGAAGGGCAAGACAAAGCTGCTGCCGCAGGAACCCACCACATCCCCTCTGACCCCCCTCCAGAACCCTACTCCCAGGTCACCACCGATGGATTAAAGCTGGATGCTTGATTGTAAGGAGACAAGGGGGTCCAGTGGAGGGCAATGAAAATGGTTTGGGCACTGGGGTACATGACTTATAAGGAGAGGTTGAGAGAACTAGGCTTATTCAGTCTGCAGAAGAGAAGACTGAGGGGGGATTTAATAGCAGCCTTCAGCTCCCAGCAGGCGGTTGCAAAGAGGATGGAGCTGGGCTGTTCTTAGTGGTGGCAGATGACAGGACAAGGAGCAACGGGCTCTAGTTGCAGCAGGGGAAATTGAGGTTGGAGATTAGGAAAAACTCTCTCACTAGGAGGGTGGTGAAGCACTGGAACAGGTTACCCACAGCGGTGGTGGAGTCTCCATCCTTGGAGGTTTTGAAGACCCGGCTAGACAAAGCCTTGGCTGGAATGACATAGCTGGGGATGATCCTGCTTTGAGCAGTGGGTTGAACTAGATGTGACCTCCTGAGGTCCCTTCCCACCCTCATTTTCTGTGAAGCTCAGGGACACCAGGGAACCCAGGGACAGCCACCGGGGAGAGCAAATGGTGACAAAACACATGCCCTGAACCTTGGATCTATCAGGAAACCAATGGACTTCAACTTCCCACTGGGAACATGATCCTGAGAACTGCTGGATCATACTGGGCCCAATCCACCTCCAGGAACAGAAACATCATAGAAAATGAGGGTTGGAAGGGACGTCAGGAGGTTGCATCTAGTCCAACCCCCTGCTGAAGAATGAAGAAGTCTGGTGGCTTTTCTTGGCAGATACTTACACGTGCGTGTGGAAGTACACATGTGCATGCATGAGCACACAGAGGTGCATGCGAAAAAAAAAAAACTAGCTTTTCTGGGTTTATGTTTTTTAAAGGAAGTTTTCCTTGACAAAAGAGAGCCACTGAACCCAGGCAGACTCCAGTTTTCAGTTACATTTTTGGTTTCTTTTCTGTTTTGTTTTGTTTTGTTTTAAGCTGAAAAACTAGAACATTTGAAATGAAACAAATTTTCAGCCACATTTTCCTTGTTGTGGTGGGAAGAGACCAGGTCTGTCACACCTCTGGGTTACTCTTGCTGAACAATCAGATAAGCACCCCCTCCTGCCCCTGTTCTCCCGTTAAAACCACCACTTGGCCTGCCAAGCTTCAAGCCTGGCATGCTTGGCTTCTGAGAGAAATTGTTACTTGCTGATCTCAAACACCTTTGCAAAAGTGGATGCATATCACTGAGCTCCAGAAGTCAAGCTGTCCCTTGAACACCTGGGAGAGGAGTTTCAGAGAGCAGGTGGTTTCTGTTGTCTGAAAACCCAGCCTCATTTGAGGTATTTCAGGCTCTGCACCCCAAAAATAAATATTACTAATTGCTTTGGAACCTGGGGAAACTGCAGCACGCAAAAAACCCGAGTTTGATCTTTGACCCTCAGCAGCAGGTGGGCTCAAACTGATACACGGCAGCAAAAGAAAGGGGCTGACCTGTCGATTCCGCTCGTCCGTGATCCGCTGGATCTGGATCTTTTTCCTCCCCATCTTCTCCGGAAATCTTCACCGTATGGGGATGACTTCTTGGCTCTTGGGGAAGGAGCAAAGGATCCCGTCTCAAGCTGGTGTCATTCAAGAACGTTTTTGAAGTTAATAAAAAAAAAAAAACCCAAAAAATGAGCAAAGAAAGACAAATATCCGTGTTGCGCCTTTCTCAGTTCATGGTACTCTGCTCTGTGGCTGATTCCAGATGGGCCGGGCTTTCCGCAGTCACTCGGGAACCTATGGAAGAGAGGAAGCAAGGAGTGAAAAGATTTTTCCAGAGATCCCTTCCTTATTATTACTTCTCCAGAGGTCCCCCGTGGGCATGAGGGTTATTGCGGTGCAAGGTACTGCACACACAGGTCACAGACAATCTCTGTGGGCAACCTGTCACCTTAACAAGACTGAATACATTCCCTATTGCAATGATCTGCGAAAGAGGATTCTCTGCAAAAAGCCTGCTGTCGGGACACACAGAAACCCATTGATGCTACACAAATATTATCCTATTTCTGGTAACAGACAGTGGCTTCTTTCTCTACCATGCTCATCACTGCTATAACCAACACTTCGTGGATACACACAAAAGCCATACAGTTTTAACTATCCTGGTAGAGTGAAAGTGGCACTCAACATATACTGTGAAAGCACCTACAGTGATACAAAAAGGTTTATCTTGGGATGTATTCCCCTATGGAAAGGGATTAAATTATCCTGATAAAACGTCTTCCCATACCATTTTAACTCCATCCACACTAGGGGTTGCTTCAGTGTAGTCATATTACACCAAGACTAAAACAATTCTAGACCAGGCCTGAGGGTCATACTTCCCTTGATATATCTCCCTCTTTGTGCCATGATTAACATCATCTAGTCCAGCCCAGCCCTTCACAAATGAAGACCCAGCATAGATGAATCTGAGCGAGGGTCTACATTACACTAGTGGCTGTCTATGCGCAGAATAAGTGACCATTCCTGCCATGAAGAGCATAGTCTTAAGAGCCAAAGCAGTCTTAAGAGGGCAGAGGGGGAATTATCATACAGACTCACATACCACCTGCCTCCAAGTAAGACGACTTGGCAGCCATTATAGCATCCTTGTGCTTCAATTCTGGCACAGAAATTAGCTTCCCCATTCAAGATACAAATCCCAATTTTGGAGGCATGTGTGATAGATGAGTAAGTACGGTAAACTGGCCTATTACATAAATGTAAATACATTTCTTCTGTACAGCAAGGTCCCTTTGCATCACTCTAGCAGCAAAACAGGGCTTAGAAGTGGACAGATCTTGCTCTGATATTGTTTTTATGTCATCCCCATGTCACAGAGAGATTTGAGGCCAGATTTCCATCCAAACAAGCAGCAATTTCCAGTAAGCCATGTCTGTAAGTGCAGAATGGAGCTGCCTTGCAAATGCACGCCAGATCCCATCCTGAATGGCTCAACGCCTGCACGCTGCTCATACAACAAGGCAGGATGGAGCTGGGTAGTGAACCCAGGTCTCTAAAGTGCAAAGGGTCATGCCCTAACCACAAGTTCCACTGGACATCGGGAATAGCCGGGACTTTAACGGGGAACAAGCTAGAGATACAAGTCAGATGGCAATAATCAACCAGTGACTCATTATTTCTCTATGACACTCTTGGAAAAGCAGCACTATATTTTTTCTTTTTTTCTTTTTTTAAAGTCATAAGCAGTCAAGTGGCTGGTGATTAGACAGGGTAATTTCAATCCTTCCCTGGTTTCTGCATTCATCTTCGATTTTTGCATTTTAAAACGGCTTTGTTTGATTAAAAAAAAAAAACCCTAGAAATTAAGACACAAAAACGTGCTTATGAGAGAAGCCTCCAAAAGAAACGCCTCAAAAGCAGCCAAGACAGCCCCGGAGCTGAAGAACGACAATTGGATTTGGATGGGTTTGATCCATCTGGCTGTGTGCATGCATTTATTTAAATCCTTCTACCAAAGACACTGCGCTTGGATGAGCGGGCGCTGGCACTTGGGGAAAGAAACGCTGACGATTCTCCAGGCAGAACAAAGCACCCAGAGCCCTCAAAACTCAGCTCAGCCTTGGCTGCACCCAGCTGTAGGGCACTTGTATTAAACCGGGTAGGGGAGAATTGCAGATCAGCTTTGTTAGAAAGCAAAGCAGGGCACATTTGTGAAGACAGCTTTAGGTTTAAGCAACAAGGGTTCGATTCCCAGGTCCTAGCACATGCCTTGTGCCCCCTCCCCGCCCCAAGTGACCTCACTTTGCTTGTCATGGTTCTCTGGGCTCGGATGGATCTCAGTCTATTTATAATAGGGATTATATGATGCGATGGGAGAGGACTGGAATTGGACACAAGAGACTCCGTTCAGTCTAGTATCTCTATAGCACAACCACACGCTGGAGTCGGACACAGGCAGCAGATGAAGTAGCATGCCCAAGGTGATAGCAACGGTCTGTGGCAGAGCAGGGTATCAAGCCCAGACCCAAGGCAACTGCCCTACCTATTTCTATTTTCTCCTCCCAAAACAGCTGAGGAAAGAAGCCTAAAAACTGGCAGCCATCTCTTCCAAGCCCTCTTGAGGAGGCTGAAGTGACAGGGCACAGGGGCACCGAGGTGGTGACTGGTGCTCCAGCCAGCCCCAGCGATAGTGAGCCTCCGAGGGGAGCAGCTCAGAGCAAAATCAATTCTTGGCAGCTTTCTTTTTAGCCCGAGGGCTAAGTCTTCCCCTGGGTCCTAGAGTGGAGCTGGCCTCTGAGCCCCACACAGGTCCTCTTAGCACAAGGGGATCGCAAGAATGGCAAATGCCGAGCCCCAAATTTCAACCTTTTAGTTTAAAAAGAAATTTTTGCTTTTGTTGCAGTTGCAAAATTTTGATGGGGTGGAAGGGTGAGGGGGGGGAAAAAAAATCACAGAGATGATTTTCTGTAAGTATTTATTTCTTCTGGATCTTCCCCTCCCTCCAAAAAGCAATAATCGCAACTATACGGTCCTTCTCTGAGCAGGGGGTTGGACTGGAGGACTTCCTGAGGTTCCCTCCAACCCTCATTTTCTCTGATTCTACAATGTTACATGGGATACCAACAGGGCTCTCGGTCAGGATCGGGGCCCTGCAGTGTGCGACCATGGAGAAGAGAAAGAGATGGTGCCCGATCAGGTTCATAGCTGTCTTTCCTCCTGAGCCCTTCCAACCAAGCACTTTGCCAATACAAACGAGGCCTGACAGCAGAAAAAGGGGGAAAGGAAAGGTTCTCTCTCATTACAGGCAACGCCTAATTAATCCGTAGGACTCAATGCAGCAGAAGCAGATCTACGAAAAGAATCTAAAATTGCCCTAATGCTTGATTCGATCTGACGTGCCCAGATCCAGGAGAGGACTCAGGAGACCCCAGTCCCTTAGACCTCATCACCACTAATGGATTAAATAAATAGCCCGGGTTCAGAGTTGGTGTCTTTGTCCTATTGACTCAAGCCTCAAAGCAAACAGTGGGAAGGTTCCCCCCCCACATCCAAAATGCACTCTTCATTTCCTATGAAAGACGAACGTTTGGGAGCCCAAGCCGTGGTTATTCATTGGAGACACAAAGGCAACAAAAAGGCTCTTTTTCCCTCCCGGCAGCAAGGTTTTCAACAAGGACAAATGTGATGGAAATGCCATTTACCGGTGGAATCGGTGCTTATTTATTGACACATGACCCTTTTCAGCTAATAAAACATCACCACCGGCCTCACCACAACGGAGGAGGAGGGGGAGAGGGACCTGGGACATGTGGGAATGTCCCCATGAAGTGGGGAGACAGGTGAGATGATGCCCCACCTTGAACCATGTCACACGTACCCTTCCGGGGATGCAGTGAACCCCAAGAAGGGACGTGAAAGGAAGGAAAAATGGAAGATAGAAGGGAGGAAAGACAAAAAGAAAGACAGTTCTGATATCCTCTACTGAGACTTCCCCCAGGCCCAGTTTCAGGAGGAAAAAATTAAAGGGGAGATTTTTGTTTGGATTTTCCCATGGAGATGACACTTTTCCAGTTTTCTTATTTCACAAAGAGAAAGGAGAAGGGGGGTGGAAAAATAACCCAAAGGGCATTTTCTGTCCAAAAAAAAGTTCATTCAGTGCCGGCTGAGCTATTTTTGGCCATTCACATCACAACAGAACGGATTCCAAGGCTGGGAATAAACACGCAGGGTTTCGGCTACTGGAAAGAGGCATCATTTTACTGACCCACGTGAAGCACGGCTGGTTTCACGGCCACTGAAGATTAGTTCTTGGGTTCAGAGAGGAAGGGAGGGAGGGACTCATTCCTCTCTTAAGGAGACTTCGCGTTTGTTCTTTTTGCACTGTTTTCCTCCAACAGAAATACAAAGCGTTTAGGCTAAAAGCACTCGGGGGTTGGCTACAGCCAAGTCATCACGGCAGCTGCTTGGCTGCAGGGATGCCGGACTCAGACCAGAGATTCCTCTAGCCCTGATGCCTGGATCCAGCTGCTTTGGAGGAGGATGCCAAGAACGGCATATTGGACAAACTAGGGATAAGCTGACGCAAGCGAGCATTACTGAACTTCATACTAGACAAACTGGGGATAAGCTGACCCGAGCGGGCATTTCTGCTGAATGCTGGTGGCTGGTACGGACAAAGGATGAGGGTTTATATCCCCCAAACCCAGGTGCCCTGATGCCAATCCCGTAGGGCTACACTCCTTCCTGGACACAGCCTAGAACCTGGGATCTCTTGCGGACCCTTCTGGGTCTCATCCTGTCATTTCCAGAGGTGCTGAGAACCCTGCAGCATCTACCAACTCCCACCATGCCACATCACCGATGCAAACAAAGCATTTCTGACTTAAATGAACTCCTCCATCCCCCCACACCACAGATGCTGATCGTGCTCCATGCAAGTGACAGGGGGGTACTGGCGTGCAAAAAGAGCAGTGCAAGATCCACTGGGCATGAGGAAAGCACAAGGTCTGGCTGCACCATGGGAGGTGCTACTCACTGATAGTAGAGCGGTACAGACTGGTAGCTGGAGAGGCTGCAGAGGGGACTCGCAGACAAACCCTACCTTGAGAGCCACTGAGCTACTGTGCAACCCTAACTCTTCCCCCCTGCCTCAGTTTCTCCTCCCACCTGTCATCTATTCTGATTGCAGAATATGTCATCAGTACATTCAGCACCTGGCACCAAGGGGCTTCCAGATACAGCTAAAAGACCCTGCATGAAAAAGAAAGGGAGCTGTTAGTGAACAATGCTGCAGTGGGGTTTTTTATTCGAGTCTTGCCTAAAAACAGAAGGAAGATCTCTGTCCGGAATCGGCCACCCAATCTTTGACAGATGCATCCCTTCCAGCTGCTCTGAAACCTCCCCAGATACCTGTCCATAGCAGAGAGAGAGGCACCCTGACTTCTCAGCTCATCAGGATTGCTTAATAACAGGCAAAGCGACCCGCGGGACAGCGCATGTGATCCATCAGCCAGGGAAAGAGCCTTGAAAAAGTCACCTGCATTTTCTTCGCAGTGCTGGGCTTGTTTGGGTTTTTTTAAAAGATATTTATAAGTCGACGTGTTCTTTCAGGTTTCCTGACCAGGCGCCTCTTTTGGACACTGTAACCACACAAGGGTGTTTTTAACTGATGCTTGCAAGCTGAAGAAATGCAGCCAGAAGCTCCTTCTGAGCTCCCGTGCTGAGACACGTGAAACACGCCCAACTCAGAACACTGTTTGCACTAGGCCTGTCTCTCACACACACACGCACACACACACCCAAGATCATTTGTGGCAAATACACTCCAAGTCCAAAGAGAAAGACACACAGTAGGACACAAGTTAACGTTTGCACAAGGCAAGAGGAGACAACGCTTTTAAAGTTGTAGCCTCGAGTGCTCAGTTAGATGTAGGCTCATATTAAGAAGGTGCAAATACAAGACCAATGCATGCAAGGAGTGGGGGGCCCAGGCCCCTTTGATAATGTGTTTGTTTGGTTTGTTGGGGTTTTTTTGGCGTTTTTTGGGGGGGGTTGGGGGGGGGCGTTGCAGATACCCCGTGTCCTAAGTACCCTTCTGCTTCCAACAGTCAGACCGTGGACACTTCTACAAGACTCTCAACCCTGCAGCATCCCAGAACCTCACACCCATCAACAAGAGATTTTCTTCCCAACACTTCTCTGAGACAGGAGTCATTATGCCTATTTGAGAGATGGAAAAAATGAGGCGCAAGGCACATCTTTTTCTCCCTCTGTCCCTTGCCCGAGTCAGGCCGGACATGGGATTTGAACCCAGGGCTTTAGCATGCCAGGGCAGGGCACTCCCTGCCAGAACACTGGCACGGCAGACCAAGCCCACCCTGGTGTAACCCCCTTGCCTTCAGCAGGGCTGATTTGCTCCCGTCCGAGTTGCCGCGATGGATTTTCTTTCCCTTTCCCGTGCATCAGGGAGAGCAGGGCATGAAGTGATACCAACAGCCTTACCACATGCATGCGGCTGCGAGGGTCTCCATGGAAACCATCACCATGCAACAGCTGGTCACATTTTTCTCCTCCCCTCCTCACCAGGTGATGGTTTCAGGCAGTTTGAAGCCAGGGAGCAAGCGAAGAGATGCCCCCATGGCTGAACTTACACCCAGTCGCGGATGCACCTGTCCAATGGGAGCTATGGGGGAGCTGAGCACACAACTCCCTTTGGCTGTGTGCAACGCACCTAGGAGGATGCATCCAACACAGTGCAGCAGGCAGGGCATTCCCCGAGGGCTTCAGACACTTGGGGTCAATCTCCTCCTCCACCACAGCCTCCCTTCCTGCCTTGATTTCCCCACCTGCAAAATGCGGGGGGAAGAGCACAGATCGGACCCCAACCCCTGGACCCTCCTGCTCCAGGTTTTCAGTCCAGCCCTGGGTTCTCACACTTGCAAAGTGCCTTCACTGAGTGCAGGGGGGGCTGGATTTGATGATCTCTTGAGGTCCCTTCCAGCCCCTAACATCTATGAATGTATGAACAGTCTTGCAGGTAAGGGCGTCTTGCTCAGCTTTTTCCTCTCAGATCCCATTGGTTTCCAAGGCTAGCAGTGCCTCAGGCTGGACTTCATTTCCAATCTGTAAAGTGGGAACAGCAGCTCTCTCCCCTGTCCACCGAGACATTCAGGTCTTCAAGGGCAGAGACCATGCTTGGTGTTGCACAACCCTATAAAAGGACACTGCGGCTTCATCTGGGGTCCCTAAATCCTACTGCAAACTAATGAAGCGCTTCAGAGGAGACCGCTATACCCAGCCCTCCAACACCCAGAGCTGGCAGCCCTAACAGAGCCACCAGGCACAGAAACTATCAGCCTAATGAGATGGCAATGGTTGGTCGGTCCCTTCCAGAGGGACGCAGAACAATGAGCTTGGGCGAGGGAACGCCAGCAGCAGAGAACTTCTGAATCCATTCCCCTGTCGCCTTGCTGTTACACAAGTATGACTATCACAGCAATTAACAGACGTGCCAATTAAATTCAAGCAGGTGCTGGTTAACTCTGTGCTGAGTAATTCATACCCAGCTCCAGATAAATTGCTTTAAATTGGAGGGACGGGTGAAGGAGCAGAGTCTGCATTTCACAAGGCAGAGAGGGAAAAAAAAATCGTAGTAATAATCTCAGCTGGAGGATATTTTTTCTCCACAAATCCAGGAATCTCGGCCTATCTGATCCAAGCTCCTGGTCTCCTAAATTTTAAGGGGCAGTGCAGAGAAAGGCTTTTGCTTTCTCTCTCATCCAAATCTCTTGTTGCTAGATACTGAATTTTCTCAATATTCAGAGACACATCCAGCCTCTTTAATGCCCCATGAAGCTGTTAGGGGAAAAGTTGGCATTTTCCAATTTGCTCTTTTTCAACGTCACCAAATCTCCCCTGGTTCTTCTACAAGATGGGGTGAAAAAAATAATCCACAGCCACTTTCCATTGGCCCCTCATCATTTTGCATGTTTTAATTAGGTTCCTCATAATTCACTTCTCTACAATAAGTTAGTGTTGACAGCCATCAGAAATCTTGTGTTCGGAGCAGGTTCCCCTACATCCCAGAGTCCTGCCATGGCATGAGAATCCCAATTAAAACCACTGGAGCATCGATGCAATCCAAACCCTGGGGCCCTTTTGAGTATCTCAGTCTCCGTCTCCTCTTTGCAGATCCTACGTTCTCCCTCTCACTGGGAACAGGATGGCTAAATCAGCCCCTTCACCCCTGTTTTTGGAGGTGCATCACAGGCAACTCGTAGGGCAGCTGCTAACGAACTTTGGAAGTGAAAGACAAATAAGAAGTGTGGCACTGTGATGCTGTGGTTAGAGCAGGGGGTGATGCATCAGCACTTCAGGTCCAAGGTCTTTGGGAAGGATCATAGGATATTATAAAGGCATCATGGCAAAAAGCAAGTCCTATATTCTTCCTACACCAGAAGAAGGGTTTTGTGCCTGAAAGCTTGCAAAGAACAATTTTTCCAACTATTTAGTTGGTCTAATAAAAGATATCACATCTACCCAAACAACCTTGTCTGCCTCAGATCTAGAAGAGCACTTAACCTCCAAGCTAGGGCCGGAGGAGTGGAAACCCCCTCGGTTTAGCCACTGCCCCTCTCCTCTACCGTGTTTGCCCGCAGTGCTCCGCAAAGAGATGGAGTCTCTTAAAAAATTAATAACTCTAAAGCACTTTGAGCTGCACCAATGGAAGGCAGCCCGTGGAGCGCCAGGCACCAGAAGCAGAGATCATGGTTTTAAAAGGACACAGGCACATTCACATCAGTGCTTGCAGCAATTCATACTGGCATTCTCCTGAGCCTACTTTGCTACCCTGTTTCCCCAGATGTAGCCAGCACCATGGGCATTTCTTTTGTAATCCCCAATTGTGCCAAAACCTTAGGGACATGGGGAGCTGAGCTCAGAGATGGGGTTCAAAGACAAGAGACAAAGCAAACCCTCCTGTGAAGACAGGCTGAAAGGTTTCAGGGGGTTGTCTTACAGAGGAGATGAATGCATGGGAACCCAATTCTTCCAACTATTTGAATTGGTCTAATAAAAGGTATCAGATTTACCCAAAAAACCTTGCCTATGTCCTTAGACCTACACGGCTATAACCTATACCCATAGGAACCTGACTGAGAGCCAGGGCATGATCAGGCTGGGGTTCACCATGTGCTATAATGCAAGAGAACGGAGGATTTTCAAAGAAAAGAGCCTGTTCTGAGCAGCTCAACGCTACACACAAGGGGCCTGTGGAACTCCCTGCCACAGGACAGGCGGGATAAGGCCAAATGCATGGTGCGATTCACAGCAATGGTCTCCAGAGCTCCAATCACCAGGGTTTAAAAAGGAACTGAAAACCTCTGGGAATGGCTAAAGTTTCTGCTCCAGGGCACTGGGCGGCCTCAGATGAGGAGCAGGGAGAGAGCTTCCCGCAGCCAGTTTATAAGTAGGCTTAGCCCCATAGACCATGCGGCCCAAGAGGCCCCGTGTTCCTCCGTCCTTTCCTTGCAGCAGCCACTTCTGACCACTGAGATAGGCCACTAGCCTGAGCAGAGCCCTGCTCTGAGTCAGTCTGGCAGGACCTAACTTCTTTAGTTGCTCTGGGCCTGTTTGGGGAAGTGACTGCAGTCAACCAACCTCACCTTTCACACCTGTCGTGGGCCTTCTCAGCATGCACCAGCACAGCTGCAACCCCAAATTGCTTACAGCCTAAGTGTGAAATGAATTGTGGATGCAGATGGGCAGGGTAGCCCAAAGAAGCACTAAGAACAACCTGGACCGTGTGGTGGTGTGTGGGCATCTCTGCCAAGGAGAGCTACAAAGATGAGTTAGAGGTGGCAAGTTAGGGATCCCTTCTCACTCAACACATGCATGTTTTGATGGAAATGGTGAGGAGGGAGCTTGGAGGGTGCTTATGAGGGGCTCTGGCTACCCGAGGGGCAAGAGGCCAGTGTAACCCACCCCAGAGGATAGCTGGTCCAGGTAAGACATTCCTGACATTGCAATGGGTGCTCACCTACAGCCATCAGCTTCTCAGCTCAAGCAGGGAACACTGGCAGCCCTGGGTACCTACCTGACTATGACACAAGTCTTACATACCTTACTGTGACACAAGTCTTAGAGAGAATTACAGAGCAAGAGCCTCCGTGACCTCAGCTGGCAATTGGTGTCCCTGGAAATGGAAATGAAAGCAAAGATCCTGCTGTGGTGCCACTGGGGTCACTGCCAGGAATAGTGCAATGCCAAACTGAACAGAGACTTCAAGCTGTGCAAGCAGGTGTGTATGTGTGTGCAAGTGCATGTGTATGTGCATGCATGCATGCATGTGTTTCCACCCTCTCCCACTTTCCTGGCTCAAAGATGCTCAGTGCTGTAAGTCCCCCGCACAGCATTGTTTAGCACACTCTTATCTCTAAACCCACATGGAAACCACACAAACACACTCAAGTCTCCCTCCAAAGATTCTATTCTGGTTTCAGGATGATGCTATCTAGGTTCCTGTGTTGAGTCTACAGGCACAAGCTTGGGCCATGGGGCGGGAAGTGATCAAAAGGGCAGAACACCCTGCAAAGGCACAGTGCCTGTGGCAATGCCATGACAGGGACCCAGGCAGCAAAATAACCTACTCCTCTTGCTCCCTGTACAAAGCCTGAGCCAAAGGTGCCAAAATCGGGGGCAAATTCCTAGCAAAACACACCAGCATGGGCAGGTCTGGCCTCTGGTATTGATGGTAGGAGAAGACAGGTCAAGGCAGGGTGGTTCCACCAATCAGAGGGGAAAGGACTCCTGCTTTGCAGGGACGTGTTCAAGTGGATTTCTAGACTCCTGGCGATTTACAGACTCCTGGGATTGGGCCCCAACACCTGTGCCATACAGACTTCCTCTCTCCCTAATCTTCCAGGCTGCAGGTACCAACTCCCAGAGGCCGGGAGGATAAGGACAGCTGCTGGATTCAAGGCGGCTCTGGAGAAATTTTAAGAGCAACATCCATTCATGACCCAGATTCAGGCGCTCTTGGGAGAGCAGCGGATGCCAGCTGCACAACAGCTCTGCAGAGCTGGAACAAAACCGCAACCTGTGCCAAGATCGATGGGGCCCATGGACAGAAAATGCTGCCTGTCAAGCGCTTGGGGGCCAGGATGGAACAGGGAGAATGAATATACAGGGCCTGATTCCCCCAATGCCCTGCAGGCATGTGGTCCCCATGCAAAGCGAGCATGAAAAACGGGTGCATAAGCTGGGGGACACTGGGGGGCTGGGCTGCACCGATCCAGCAGGACAAGCAGTAGAGCCAAGCATCCCCTGGGAGCTGACATGTACATGGGGAGTCTTCCTACAGCACTCACTGCTGGAGCAGGTGGGCATTGTAGCAAGGGTAGCAGCAATGCAGCCCAATGGGCAGAGTACTAGGTTGGCTCACCAGAGACCCAAGTTCTAGTCCCACCCCTGCATTTCTCAGCTCGGTGCCTCAGTTTCTCCAATTGAAAAAGATCTCCTCAGTGTCTGGGTGACAATACTGGCCTCTGCAAAGCATCAGGAGTTCTGGGAACAAAGGTACCACACAACAGCTGGGACATAGTGCCCACAAGGGTGCCCTTTGCTGCCACACCAGATAGGGAAACTGTGGCAGTAACTGGGTGAAGACTGAAACAGCAGTGGCCATAAAAGCCAACCCCCTCATGCCTCTGCTCACTGCTGCAGCCCATCTTGGCCTCAACTCAGGGTGGCTGTAACCTATACGCTGTTCCCAGGGGCCCCCGCGACACCAAGAATAGCCACAGCACAGGGCACTCAGGGCCCACCTCCTCTGTCTACTGCACCAGGGGCTGGGAGCAAGGCAGGGCTCTTGTGCCAGCTTCTCAGCAGCCAGGGAGACCCCTTCGAGGGGGGGGCCACAGCCCCCCCTAAATTATGCTTCCAGGGTAGCCTAAGGGGCTTTAGTGTAACTGAGAATCCGGCGCAGAATGGCAGGCGCAGCAGCTGCTTTCGGCAAATGGCAGCTGGCAGCTGTCTAGAGCGCGGGGCAGGCTGCTGGCATGGCCTGGGTCCTGTTCAGAGCAGGGTGGGTAGTTCTTTCGCTCCTCAAGCCAGCGGGGCTTAGGGCAGACGTGGGCTTGATGCTCGTGACCCTGAGCCCACAGGAGAAGCTCCAGTCAGCTTCAGATCCAGCCACAAACCCAAGTATAAACACACTCGTGGCTCAGCTCAGCTGCCCACATGGGTGGGCAGAAGGCATGGCCTAGCCCCCTGCCCCATGGGACTCCAAGCAGGGTCATACAGGCCAGGGAGGAGTTGAATACCCTTCCCAGAGCCCTGTGGATTGGCTTTAGCATGAGCGGAGCAGGAAGAGCAGGATGGCCAGGACTTCTGGACACACCTGTACAACCCCAGGGCACAGAGCTGCAAGGAAAAACACTGTTGACATCACTCCTGGATGGCTTTCTCCAGACACCTCCTGGCTAGCAAGCAGTCCCCAGCTACACTGAACCTATGGACTCCAACTCTAAAGCCCTCTCTCCTTGCCATGCTCTTCTGCAGAGGTAGGAAGAGAACCCAGGAGTCCAGACTCCACAGCCGGGCCTCTACCCACCTTCCTCCCCAAGCGCTCTTCCTCCAAATGCATCCCTCCCCTAACCATTAATACCCAGCCCACCCCGACAGCCAGGAGTCCTGCCTCCAGCTGCCCAGCTCCAGTCATGCTGGCTGCTCTAGCAACACACCCAGCAAGTTCACCCAAAGTTACCCAAGTCATTTGCAGCTGGAAAGGCAAGTTCATCCCCGCCGGGGGGATCGAGGCCTCATTCTGAGCTGCCGCTTTGTTTGTCAACTGCCTGTTATCTATCAGGGGCCCCAGCACTGGAGACTGGGTAATTTTCCTCCACACGAAGTACAGTTTTCCAAATGAAGGGAAGCGTGGGGCCTATTATGCAGCTCCCGCACCCACCCCCTCGGCTCCCTGCAGGGCATGAAATAACCAGCTGCCAGCTCCCCGGAGCCGCCCGCCACGGCACCCAGGCTGCAGCCTCCCCTGTCACTATTGTCAGCGCAAAATCCAGATACCTGGTAATGAGGAGGTTTAATGTGACAGATGAGAGGTTGGCTCATTAAAAAGCACAGGGAGAGAGCAAGAAAGAGATGATGAGGGGACCACATCCTGCAGGCTCGGGCGGGTGTAAAACCAGGAGCCCGGCAGAGCCACCTCAGTAACAGCAGAGGTCTTGATCTCAGGCCCCTGGAAAAACTTTTGCTCAGGCGGAAACAGCAGCTGGGACAGGGGATTTTCGGCTTTACAACACCTTGATACCAGCTGAGGCTCCAGTACAAACCCAGTTAGACTGGGTGGGGGCTGCTGCCAGTTGAGCACCCTCCGTAAGGACGCTGTCTGCTCCACAGACTGCTAACGAGGCTGCCCCTGCATCGCAGCAGAACAGCACTGGGTTTGCAGCAATTAAGGGGAGAAGTTCTTCTTTCTCTCTCTTTTCCCCCTGCTGCTGTTTCTTTGAACTAAGAGAGGGTGTGGAGGCCTGTAACTCTGCGAGGAGGCAGATGAGCACAGCAACTTGCTTAGCGCTTTCCGAACTTTCTGGACCAACGAGACATTGTGAACCTCTGCAGATGCCTCCATAGCCACCCTAGCACCGAACTGGAGCAGCGTCACTGGGGAGCCTCGTACTGCAGCCTTGTGAACAGCTGCTTGTCTGGGAAGGCCTGACCAAGCACCACGAGGGCCGTGGGGTGCCAAGTGCTGTACACGCACATGGCAGAGGGACCCGAGAGGGGGAACAGAAGAGGCTAGCATGCTGCAGATACCACAGGAAGCAGGGGATCCAGCCCCTTGCTCCAACCACCAGGCCACATCCCCTCCCAAAACCAACACCCCTTAACCTCCCACTGAGGAGCTCTAAGGACCCCTAAGCCCCTAGGTCCAACTCTCACCCACAAAACCACAGGGGGCCCACACCCCCGGGACATTCACACCTCTGACATCCATTTGATCACCAGTGGCCATTTCCTGCCCTGCATTCCCTTCATCAGCAGTGTGTTCAATGAAGACTTGGAGGCAGCTGCAGCCCAGGTGCCTGCAGCCTGTACCTCGTCCCTACACATGTGGGCTGGCCAGAAACCTCTGCCGATCCCCCTGCGCAGGCACCGGGGAGTCGACTCCGCCACCGCAGCCGGCACCATGAAACTAACCAACACGGCTGCCACTGTCCCAGGATAAAGACACCTCCTCCTATAGCATCCACCCTTTCGCATGCAGCCCCTCAACCCCCCATTTCACCCAGGGACCCCCACTATTGTGCAGTCTGTATTTGCTGGGTGATTCCAAGCAGGCGTTGCAGAGAAAGGGAGGATCATCAATACCAGAAGACCAGAGCAGGCTGTGCTGCCCTCTACGCTGGCCCCGTGATGGAAGAGCCTGAGCAAGACGCATGCTCCCACCCCACTCAGCCCTCAGAAGTGTTTCTTCAGCACCTGTCCCCACCACAGCCAAGCGCAGAAGGGAAGTGCTAGGAACCCCATTCCCCAGCATGGGAAACCAAGGCAGGGTGAGGCTAAATGACTTGCTCCAGGTCACACAGGCAGTCAGTGGCAGAAGGGGGCTTCATCCCCTAGCTTGCATCCCAAGTGCTAGACCATAACTGCTGCACCAGCCACCCTGGGAGACTCAGGAAGGGTGGGAGCGAATGATGTCCAGGACCACAGGGAAGGGAGAGAACCCACCGCCCTGAGATGAACAAGGCTGGCCACAGCTGCCACATGCGCCAGCACACAGCCCTGCAAACAGAAGCACGGCAAGGTGTTGAGAGATTAACCGTGGCAGAAGGAAACTTAGGGGCTCTCCATCAAGGGTCTTGGGCTTCCCCCAGCGTTCAGGCAGGTCGATCGTCCCCTGCCGCACGTAGGTTTTGCCCCCGGGAAACTCCAGGAGACCCAGTTCTCTGCCCTTGGTGCTGTCAGCAATGCCTGGGCAGAGTGGGTGGGAGATGCTGCTGGATCTGATTCAGCAGCACTTAACACCCCTGCTCAGTGCCTCAGCCAAGCCCTAAAGAGCCTGAGAACCTGGCTTCAGGCAGGAGAGATAAGCCCCATCAGTGGGAGGAGGTGACAGCCACATGGCCACAGGTCTGACTGGTGGCTGCAACAGGATTTGAAGGGGCAGATCTAAGTCAAACAGTACTGTGCTTGCGCTGTGCCTAGGACAGTAGGGTCGGGCTCTGAACAGGGGCTCTTGGCCTCCTTTTTATTACTCTAGATGGCAAGAGGCAAGCGAGGACACAGCTCCAGACTCCAGCAGGACCTCACCAGGACCAGAGCGGGTTGGAACTCATGTTAAAGTATTTTCAATTCAGCAGGTCTGCTTTTCTCCCCCAGAATGACTTTTTGTAACAAATGGTGATTTTTTCCCCCCTCCTTTTCCAAACACTTCTGCTCAGAAACTTTCCTGTGTCCTCTCATGTGCCATTTCCATAGACTTCCCAATTCTCCTCTGCAAAGAATCATGGAAAAAGAGCGTTGGAAGGGACCTTGGGAGGTCACATCTAGTCCAACCCCCTGCTCAAAGCAGGATCAGCTCCATCTAGATCATCCCATCCAAGGCTTTATCTAGCCAGGGCTTAAAAACCTCCAAGGATGGAGACTCCAGCACCTCTCTGAGTGACCTGTTCCAATGCTTCACCACCCTCCCAGTGAGAAACTTTTCCCTAATATCCAACCCAAGCCTCCCTTGCTGCAACTGGAGCCCACTGCTCCTTGTTCTGTCATCTGCCCCCACTGAGAACAGTGGAGAACAGGATGGAGTCCAGCTCCATCCTCTTTGCAACCACCTTGCAGGGAGTTGATGGCTGCTATCAATCCCTTCTCTTCTGCAGAAAGAATAAGCCCAGTTTCTGCAGCCTCTCCTCATCAGTCATGTGCCCCAGCCACCGAACCATTCGTCTTCCAATAAACCATTCATCTTCCAGTCATCGTGTCTCCCCCTGACTTTCAGTTTGCAGTTTCCTTCTCCATTTTCTCCCCGCCTGGGTTATTTTTCCTTCCTGACGGCTGATTGCTTTCTATCTCCCACTCTGGGTGGTTTCTCACTGGTCCAGATAGTTCTGCTGGGGATGTACCCGAGTGCTTCCCACGTTGAACAAATTGCTTTCACAAAGTCCCCCAAGGGCTTCAGGGAGCCTGAAGCCCTTCTACATAGAGGGACCCAACCTCTGCTTAGGGAAGGGGTTTTTCCTCGATTCTGGGGGGAGCAGGTTGGAAGGGGCTGAAACATCAATGACCATCAGTTTTCTCTCCCCCTCAAAAAGAGAGACATCAGTGACTTTTGGACGTCTTTAACAAGGCCTGATTTTTAAATTAGGTGCTCAAGTGTCTGGAAACCAGGCTCCTTTAAGACCTGCCCAATCAGGCCCCAAAATTGCTCTGTGCTGAAGCTAGAATGAGAAGACGCAGCAGGGGGTAACAGGTTTTATTTGCATTGGCTGCCAGCAAATTGCACTCAGGTGTGAAGCAGCACTGATCAAATCGACCTGATCAGGCATGGAAGAAAAATGCAGGAGCCCACGCCTGCTGTTCCCCAAGCACGTCCAGACCCTGCAGGCTCGTGCCTGGAGCTCAAGGCCAACTCCAAGGCTGGTTTTGTGCTGTGAGAATGGTAGCAGAGCTCAGGAAGGCAGAGGTGCTTTAGATGCTTTGGACAACCATCCTGTGGGAGATGGTCTCCATATACTCCATGCCTCCTCAGTACTAGAGGCAGAACTAGGGTACCTCTGGAGAGCCAGCTCTACATCTCCATGAGTCTCCGAAACGACTGCAGTCCTTGTGCCTGAAAATTTAAACAAGACTCCCTTCTAGCTTTCAATCAATAGACTAGAAACCTGATCAGCTCCTTTATTCTTCCCTTCCCCCTTTCTCTTTCCAGCCATTTGCTCCTATAAAAACCACGCACAAGGCTTCAAAAAGCTGGTAGTGCAGCCATGCTCAAAGTGCCCTGAGATCCTTTCAGGGGTGCCGCAGGGTACCACACTGTGTTAGCACTGTCATGGGTGCCAACCTGATTCCCAAAAGAAAGCCAGAGAGTTCCCAATAGGAATCCATAGCATTAAAACCATTCTACCCCATCATGGCCTTTCTCAGTTCTTTGCAACAAAATAATTACTCCAGTATTTTTCTGTAGGCAAAAAACAAATGAAAACTAAGAGCTGGCATTTTAGTGGGGAGTGAAGTCTATCAAGAAGAAGTTTGGGAAGACAGTGAGTCTGAAAAAAGGGAGTGTGAAATGCTCTCTATTTCTTCTACTGAAGTTTCATGGAGAGTTAGTGACAGGGCAAAGGCCTCAAAGGTCTTGAAAAGGCACAGATGCGCAGCTCTTGCCCGAAAGCTTTTGCAGACTAAAGCCGCAGCTTGTGAGAACAGAAAGAGGTCAGAGAAGGCGTCTCTCATTGCTCTGCTGTGCTGGTGCTCCCCAGAGACCCAAGCCAACGTGCAGCCATCCCTGAGCCTGCTGCCTCCAGGCACCGGACCTCCAACACAGGGTTGATATTGCACAAAAAAGCAGAAGGCGCAACCAGGAGGAGCTGGGTTATCGCACCTGTAGGGGACCTGGATTGAACAGCTGTGCGCTCACTGCTGGGGGGTTTCTATGCAGCTGTGATACTGATACCTGGTGCCTGATCTTTCAGTTTCAGGGTCATCTGTAGGGCCAACAGCCCAGCACCAATGTGATACCAGTATGGGGCTCCCGTTCCCCACTCCAGAAGCCAGTGCAAAGCAGCAACAAGGGCAGGGGGACACGGATGCAATCCCAAGGGCCACTGCTGCGTGACCCAGGGCTCAGCTGGGGCATGTGTCCACACAGGTGGCCACTTCCAAAGAATCACGCCTGCTTCACAGGGGTGGCCTCGACAACAGGGCTCACTACCTGCCTACCAGCGATACAGCCCTGCTCTTGCTCCTTGCCCGGCCCCGTATCCCCCAGCAAGAGCCCACAGGTTGGATCCGGATTTGCTTTACAAAGCAGCATGAAGTGGGAGTCCAGCCCCACTGCCCAGAGCAGCTGACATGCAAAGGGACAGCTGGCTCTCAGCTGTCGCCTCTTGCTCACAAGCGGGGTGTGCTCTGTGAAATCAGCTCATCTGCAAGTCATTGCAGAGGCCAAGCGGGGCCCAGCACACAGGTTATCGGAGGCAGTTCTGCCCCAGACCAGACACCCCTGTCGATCCCAGTCTGTCCCTGCCTCCAGAAGCAGCCCAGTAAACTGCCAGGAGCTCCCGCTTTGCTGCACAATGTGGACATGGAGAACTTGATGGCACTGCATGCCAGACAGGTCAACGGGAGGCGGCTGCAGCATGAGTCAGGAACAAGGCTCAAACTCGGGCCTCTGCCCACGTCCGAACACTGTCTACTCTGCCACTACTCTAAACAGAGAATCGCCTCTCACACTTGGCAGTACAGAGTCCACGACGTGCATGGTCCACCCAGAAAGGCACTCAGTGCAAAGATAGGGGCACAGAGGGGTGGTGGGACAGATACCCTACCCAGGCAGGCCTCCAGGGAACGCCCCGGATGCTACAGGAAGAGGCAGCGGTGATTCAGCAAGTGGCACGCTTTCTTCTGAGTCACTGCAGCAAGGGACAAGCCAGCTGGGGTGGGGACTATCATGCTGACCAGGGGAGGAGATGGTCCCACTGCCCGGATGTAGAAACTGAGGCACTGAGAATGGGCAGTGACTTGCCCAAAGTCATGCAATGAGCCCAGAGTCCTCCACCTCCATCATCTCCACAGCCCTTCAGACACACTTCTGGCCTTAGAGAAGCCAGGAGTCCTGACCCATGCTTTCTGTGCCTCTCCAGTGTCCTGGAATCCAGTATCCCACTCCCCAGTCCCATGCAGAGCTGTGGGGAGAAGCCAAAACCCAACTTAGCCACATGCTCACTTCACTGCACACCCCAGCTCTGCCTTCTGACCCTCCTCCAGTGAGCAGGCGCTCTCCTGCGTCATTTAGGCGGGGTTTAAAGACAGATCTGGCTTTCTTTCTTCATCACAGAGGGTTGCACTGTTACATCCATCATTTATGTTCCGGCTGTACCTGGAGACCCCTTCAAGGGTGCTGCATAGACACACAGCATAAGACCACCCTGCAACTTGCTGGAAGTCACAGACTGCAGCCAGGACCCTGCTCTTCCACTCACTCGCAATTCTCCAGCCACCGCTGGATCTCCGGACCCCACTACTGTCCATGTCTTATCCACAAAGCCATGCAGCACAGTGGTTAGAGCCAGGTCTCACCACCTGCAAGCCATTCCTCAGTCCTTGTCCATGTTAGGAAGCCTTTGTGGAGAAAGCCACAGCTGCCTAGGCCCCCAGTAGGGACACAGCTTAGCCTGGCTAGTGAATCCTTTGGTTGATCTATTGATTCCTCCAAGCAAATAACCCATGGGATTTCTTTGGTGGTGTAAAAGCAAGGCTGATCAGAAGGGTTTCAAAAAGAAATCGGTGCACCCCATCACAAGAACAGGCACTTTTTGCTCAGTGCGGCACTGATGAGGCCTTCCCCGGAGTCCCGTGTCCAATTTTGGGCCGCACACTTCAAGAAGGTGGACAGATGGGAGAAAGTCCAGCACAGAGCAGCAAAAACAATGAGACACCTGGGAAGTAGGGCTGATGAGGAAGAGGTAGATAAGCTAGAGTTAGTTAGTCTAGAGAAGAGAGGACTGAGGGGGGGAATTTGCTAACAGTCCTCAAATACATGAAGGGAGAGGATGGAGATGGGCTTTCCCCTGTGGCCACAGGGGACAGGACTAGGAGCAATGGCCTCAAGCTGCAGCAGGGGAAACTGAGGTTGGAGAGGAAGAGGAACTTTTTATGAGGGTGGTTGAGCGCTAGAACAGGCACCTAGAGAGGCAGTGGAGTCTCCGTCTCTGAAAATGTTCAAGACCAGGTTGGACTGGGCTGGGGGGGTTTAATTATGACTGATCCTGCCTTGAGCAGGGGGCTGGACTAGATATGCTTTTGAGAGGTCCTTTCCAGCCCCACTTTTCATCTCAGGCTGCAAGCTCTTTGAGACAGTGACTGCCTACTGCCTGGGTTTGCACAGCACCAGGGGTCTTGGTTTTGGTTGCTGCAAAGGCCTTGATATGCAAAAGCAAATCCAGGGTCATATTTCCAGAAGAGCTCCTCTCCCACATCAACCATGGATCGAGTCAACAGGTGAGCAAAAAACAGATGGCACATGGAGCAAGAGAAGCCCACCTGCTTGGAAACTTAGGGCTGGAAGGGACCTCCTGAGATCACTGGGTGAAGATGAAGCATGATGAGTTTCACAGAAGGGCTTGATCCAACGCAGGGGCTACCACAGCCATCCAGGAGATTCCTCGGGAGTTGCCATGTCCTACAGGTCCTATGTCCTCTGGATGATAAGGGCTTTGACTCTTCCTCTACATAAGGCAATGAACTGAGCTTCTTGGAACCGCTATCTCCCCCAGTCCTCCCCCCAAAACTCCGTCTGTCTTCCCCCAGCCTCAAAAACACCCACCCCCAGCCCATCCCCATGCCCACCCTGGCAGCACATTTCCACCTTGCAGCCCACGAAACCCAGCCGCTCAGGGTGCCGACTCTGCAAGAGGATGTCAAAGCAAAGAAGAAAAGCAACCCAAGAGCAAGGAGGAACCGCAGTAAACAACCTCACCAAACCCTGGTAAATACAGCGGCTGCTCTCCACGTTGCTTCCTGTTTGCTTTTGCAACAAGGCCCCTGTCTTGTCTTGGGGCTGCACCACGCCACCGGTGCACATCTGGGAAACAATGCCCCCTCCAAGACTGATCCCTGCCTCCTAAGGGGGCAGGGGAGTGATTTGGGGGTCCCCAGAGCTGATCCAGCTTCAAGATCAGCCCTTCCTTATTTGTATTGCAGCAAAACTAAGCACCCAAACCTTCCAACAGGTAACAGCCCTGTTGTACGAGGCACTTAGGAATATAGGACCCGTGCCCTAACAAAAAAAGCCCCTCTGGCCCTTCTTGAACTTCCTCTGCAAGTTTTGCAGCTACTGAAGATGTAGGAGGATTAATTCATGATCGTTAATGACTTGTACTGCCATGGCACCTGGGAGCTGCAGTCTTGCACCCAATTTTCAGGGGTGCTACATGTTGTACAAACACACAGCAGCATGAATGGCCTTGATCACCATGCCCCCAAGAGCCTGTTGATCCCCCAGCTTGCTCCAGGGCTACAAGGATCTCCTGGGATATTGGAACCTGCTCTACACTGGGGCAGGGATGCCCCACGTGCCACAGCCTGGACCAAGATGGCACCAGGTAACACAGGCGAGATAGGAGCTGTTGGATTTATTCTTGTTAAAGCTGCTCTCCTATTTAAGACACTGGATTCCCCATGAAGCAAATTTCTGTGGGTGCCCAGGTGCCTGTTTTACTAAGGGCTGGGAGAAAAATTGAGATCAGGCTCCCAAAGCCATCTTTGATGTGCCTCATTGAACAGGACACGGGCAGAGATGCAGAAGACCTGAACTCCAACACCAGCTCTGCCACTGAGCTGCTGGGTGGCCTTAGGCAAGTCACGTGGCCCCTCTGTGCCTCAGTCTCCCCTCCCACCCACTGTCTACCTGATTTTGCCTTTCAGGCACCATCTCTTACAAAGTTTTTGTATAGCCCCGGCACAGAGTCCAGACCAGGACATCACCAGAACCCAAGCAACCCTCCTCCTCCTCTTCTTCATCACCAGGGACTGACACTTGCTCCGAGAGTAGCACAGGAAGAAATAAAACAAAGAGAAACTCACACAGAAGATCTATTTCAGGAGCCAAAGGAATCACCACCATCACAACTCTGACCAGAAAACCTCCAGCTGACCAAGCAGCCGACCCCCAACGGTGACCATAGGCAAGGAAACTAAACACAACAGCATGCAAGCTCCCCCAGCGTGAGCTGATCTGGGGACACTGGGCTGTTTATTTGGCTCCTGAGGCTTGGATCCAGCATTGCCCACATTTAAATTAAAAAATTACAACCAGAAGGGAAAAAAGAAATCCCAACCCCAGCTGGACCGGTCAACCTAAGCGACGCCTGCTTGCAAGAAAAAAAAGAAGCTGCTAATTTTAACTCTCCGGTGGAAAGAGTGAGAGGTACTTACAGGAGACAGGATGGCTGCGTCCTTTTCCATGTAGACTCAGCCCTGGCCAGCTGAAAGGAAGCTCGCCGGACAAGAGAGCTTGTCCCAGCCCTGAAGGAAGGCAGCACTCTTTCCCCCCCCCCGGCCACCCTGGGCAGCGCTGCAACAACTGTCCCCAATCCGACACTGCCACCACCGATGGAGGGAACGTGCCACCCCCTCCCCAAACACTGGCAGAAAGAAACTGGGCCTGTCTAAAGGGCAGAGACAGATGTAAAACCGGAGGGAGGTGGCTAAGTGTGTGGGGGGATGGGGCAGGCGAAGGCCCTTGCCTGGAAACAGCTGTTGAAAGCAGCCGCTCACTTGGCTTCCTCTACTGCCAAAGGAGCGGTGACCACAAGCGGGGCGGAGGCGGCCGGGGGGCAGATGGAGCCGGACACCCAGCACTGTCCTGCGCTTGCACACACAGAGGGCATGCCCCAGCTGGGCCCTGGGGCCGTGCCCTGGTCCCCTCCTCCCCACCCCTTAGCCCTGCAGTCTGGAGTGAAGGGAAGCCAAGGAAAGAGAGAGCAAGGAGAGAGGCAGGGTCGCCTTGCTCCATATCTGGCTGGACCTTTACATCGGGGAAAAGGGGACTGCAGGCTGGGAAGGGGCAACATCCCTGCCCTGTGCTCCCAGCCTTGCTTTGGGCTCCAGAGAGGTCCCACACTGAACCTTCCCCTACCCCTAACATATTCAAGTATGATCTTGGAGCTGTGCGTGAGAGCTGATGAAGGATTGGGGCCCTGAGAGAGCTAAGAATCAGGTGGGTTGATATTAAAGCCTGATCTTGGGGCTGTGCATGAGAGCTGATGAAGGATCTGGCTCCAGAGGAAGCTAGGAATCAGGTAGATCTGTGACAACCTGAGATCCTATCTGCATATAAAAACTGTAAGAGACAAAGGGGTCTCAGCTCAGTGCTAGGGATGCAGCGAGACTGCTACCAACTGGCTTTATCCTGAGATAGTAGGTTTTCATGTCATACAGGAAAACCCCATAAGGGGATCCGCCCTTGTATGTCCATAGGAAATGCATTTTGCATTTTGGCTTCTATTCTACCCAAGAGAGCACACAATTCACCAGCGGATTCTCTATATGCCTGAAGAAGGGTGTTTGTGCCCAAAAGCCAATTTTTCCAACTATTTAGTTGATCTAATAAAAGATATTACATCTACTCAAAAAACCTTGTTTGCATAGGAAATGCATTCACCCGACAGTGGCTGGATCCTTTCAGCTATGTTTAGATCAGGATAATGTTCCTCCATGGAGAAGCCCTCAGCAAATACAAGGTCCCTGCTAACAAGGGGGTGGAAAGTAGTTCCCTGAGAGGGAAGATCTTGGCTCAGATGCTTTGCTACCAAATAGCAGCACATGCATCACAATGGTGTACCCTGGGCAGGGAAGTCTGGGCTGCTGGGGGCACGAGGAGCTAATGGAGAGTCAGGACGCCTGGGTTCTGCCCCCACTGTTTTGTCTGGGCAGCCCTTGGTTACTCACTTGGCCTGTTTGGCACGAACACAGTTCCCCATCTATAAAAGGGAAATCACTACAATTTACATGTTCAGGCGCTTTCCAAAGGCAGGGGGATGACATGGTCTCTTCCAGCAAAAGGACAAAGAATGTCCTACCTCCCTGGGGCTTTCAAGAGACATTTTTGGGTGGAAAAAAGGAAAAACAAAATGTTTCTGTGGAAGTCGGCATGCCTGGAGAAAAGCTGTTTGTCCTTGAAATGACTTTTCCACAAAATGCATGAAAATTATCCCAAATTATCTTTAAAAAAAAAAAAAAAAAAAGAAGCAGTCTCGTGATTTTTCAAGGCAGCCTCTTGATTTTGGACGGCCTGACTTGTGATTTTTTGAACATGCAGCCATGGACAGTATGGCATTAGAGTTTACATAGAAGAGGTTCATGGAGATACCCATTGCTTTCAGGTCTTCCACCGCACGGGGTGCTGCACATGCATACAGCACCAGGCAGCCCCTGCTCCGACGAGTTCACTTTCTCAAGAGAGGAAGGACAGCCAGCTTTGACAGCTAGAAAGCTGCGGTGCAGAAAAGGTAAATGCCGGAGGAGATCTATAAAGAGTTTCTGACCTGGCTGGACGTGAACCCTGCACACCCTCACTGAGAACCACAAGCACAAAAGTATCCTCAGTTGTGCCGTGCCCATTGCAAAGGGACTTGTTCTTTCTGGAGAAGCAGCATGCCAGCAGCCACCCGGGCCAAACCAAACTGGTCTCAAGGGAAACCAGAGATGGATTTTGATCTGGTTTCTGACCTTATAGGGCCTGGGGAGGCCTGGGATCGATGACCCCACCAGGCCCGACTGTCCCCGGCTGCTTCAGTGATTTCAGGGGCCGCACGTCCTGGGAAGACTTCTTCCATCCGCTGCGGTCAGGGACAGAACGTGGGGGTGGGCTTTCCTGGTGCGCCCCCGAGCACGTCAGACTCGGGAACATGAAATGCCTATTGATCGTGGGCATGGGACGCAAGCACAGTGGGTTACATTGCCCGGTGTCGGTCGACATGGACTTCCGAGGCAGCGTCAATACGGCACTGCTAATTGCTCAGTGCCTGCCTGAGGTTCTCTCCAGGGAGGAAAGGAGGCAGCAGGACTCAGAGATGCCCTGGAAAGCACATTCTCCGCTCTATGCCAGTCCTCTGGGCGAGAAGCTGCTGAAGGTTGCTGCACCCTGATCCAGCACAGAAGGCAATACCTGGAGGAGGAGTGCATATCCAGCCTGGGGCACCAGTATACCAGCATCCCCAATGCTAACCACAGCATCATGCTAGAGATGCAGAAGCACCAAGTTTGCTGCCCAGATGTGGACGGTGGTATCCAATGCAGCCAGATGTGGGGCTGACTACGTCTCTTCATCGTGCGCTGTCAGCTACAGGAGCTTGGGTAGCTCACACACACTAGCACCTCCCCACCACCCAGGGGAAGTAAGCCTGGGAGAGGACCTTTGACATAACAGCAGCCAGAAGTGCAGTGGGGACCTAGATGTTGAGCGCAGAGGTGGTGCTAGACCCATACAGCAAAACCATACAGCAGAGACAGCACAGAAATGGTCTCTGGAAAGGAAAGGGGCCTCAGAGTGGGTGGAAGAATTTATGCCCAAAGCAGCCCATCACGTCTCCCCTCTGTAAAGGCAAGATCATCACCCTTCATCTCTCCCACTCTTCAGACTAAGTTCTTCAGGGCCTCTTGCTATGTTTCCTGCTGCGGCTGAAGGCTCTGCTCTGCAGCAAACACATCCCGATCCAAGGGAATACCAACACATCCCTCCTCTATTGACGTGAGCTGGGCCCTCTCATGCTGGCATTACTCCAGACAAACCTGCCTGGTTCACGCCAGTGCAGATGAGCTCCAAGCAAAGCCCTAAAATCCCTGACCTCACCAAGGAGCCCTCGACAACCTCTCCATCCGCCTGGCCTGTGACCTCAGTCGTGCTATCTGCCCTCTGATCTGAGAGCACGAGGCCATCTCTGTCCTTCTCTGAACCCCCGACCAAGCTGCTTGTTCAGCAGAGAAAACCAGCCCCTTTCAAGAGGCTGGGATCGGATGATTTTTAAAATCTTTCCTTCTATTGATTTTCGGAGCAAACCCAGAATATACATTACATGAAACCATAGAACCCTCATAAAACCGCTCCCCAGTTCGGTCTTTACCGCAACCTTATTACAGACAATGGAGATGCAAACATTTACTGTAACAGCCATAAACAGCAACTGAAGTTCGAGAAGAAAAAAAA
>JAGPOW010000863.1:531183-554048 GCA_030014935.1 Caiman crocodilus | reverse complement strand
CCCCCCCCCATCTCCAGCCATGCCAAGGCTCCTTCCTCCCCTATCGAATGCAGCAGAGAGCCAGGTCCAGATTGCAGAGGGGGAAGGGAGGCATTACCACAAGCTCCCCTTCCCTTTTTTGAGTTTCCTCTAGCAACGGGTCCGGACCACAACATTTGGACGCTGGTCCAAACTTCCCCATGCCCTAACAAGCATTTGGCTTCTGCCCCATCTCCAATTACCTCACCCTGCTTCCCATCACATCGGGACCAAGCATCAATGCGGGGCCCATGCCAGGGGAGAAAGCCTGGACCTCGTTCCCCCTTACATTCAATGCAACCAAGCTGCTGTTTGAGGGCTCCAAGCCACCCACAGCTTGCACTGGTCAATGAGAGCTTCCCCAGCTCTCGGTGTGGCCCAGCGGGTCTTTTGCATCTCTGCTTTCTTTGGCCTCCCACCAGTAGATGTGGAGGACAGAAAACCCACAAGAGATCACCCCATCACGAGGCGGGGGCAGGAAGGCCTGAGATGTCCATCTCACAGCAGAAAAAGACAGGTTTCGGGCCACCCGCGCTCCCATGAGATCACTACTGAGATGAAGAAAGAAAGGGGGGGTGGAGGACACGAGGGCCATCTTGGAAAGGGGAAGAGATGGCTACCACGTGCCACCGGATGCCGTGGGCCTTGCTGCCAGAGGTGCGGATAAAGAGCAGCCCCCGCAAACTGAAGCATGGGGGCTCTGAATTACGAAGAAACAGGTGAGCCCAGGCAACCTCTACCCCCTGCATAGTAAGAACAATTAGAGACTAGGATGGGCAAAACAGAGTCAGACCAATCTCCAACATAGCTACCTAGGCACGTGGGGGCAGCCCTGCTGAACTCGCACCAGCTGCAGTGCAAGATTGCAACAGGGTGCCTCAGTACCTGTAAAAACATGGCACCTTAATACCTATAAAAATACAGCCCCCTGTGCCTCAGAGCCCTGATTCTCAAGCAGGGTCTCAAGAACAAAGCACCCTGGGAGGGGTACAAGATCCTTTTAAGGGTGCCAGACAACAGCAGCACGGTTAGGTGTGCAAGCACCTCTATAGGATGTACCAGACAAGCCCAGAGTTTTCAAACAGGAATCCAGAGCATTCAAACCATCAAGGCATCTGGACCCTTTTAGAGCTTTCTGCAACACAAGAACTGCTGTAGTATTTTTCCAGAACCAAAAAGCAGAGTGGAAGCTCAGAGGTGGCATTTTCTGAGGTCCCCTGAGTCTACCGAGGTCTAAAACCACTGCCTCAAGCTCCCAGCCCATCACATCTCTTCCCAGTGAGGGCTGTGAGAGCAAAGGCACCTCAGATGGTAAGGAGCTGACACAGCATGGCGTCGCAGAGGACCAAGGGGAGACCACAGGGGCTGCAAAGAAGGGCTAGCTACAGGGACGGGACCTCCAAACCTTTTTCTGTGGTTGCATGTGATGATGGCAGGAGATAGGGAGCCCCTCACCAAGAAGCCCGATTCCCGAGGATGGCAGGGGAGAGATGCCCGACAGCCGCTGAGGCCCTGCAGGTGTTGCGACAGCAGCTCTCAGCCATGCCAGGCCTGGGGGATGAGCAGGGGCAAACATGGGGCTGTGTGTGTGACCGTTACAGCCACCAAGTTTCGCTCTCACTGGCCAACTTCCTCCTTGCCCGGGGAGAGACAGAAGTGAAACTGACAGCTGTATGGATGCTAGAGGGGTGAAGGGTGGCAGCGGGGGAGGTGAGGGGAGAAGCAATGCGGGTGGGAGGGACAGGGATTCGGCATGGAGCCCCGAAGCCAGACAAGCCAGGTCCTAGCACCATGCTGTGGACTGTCAAGGAGTACAACCTCTGTGAGGTGGGAGTGCTACATTCCCATGCACATCTGCAACATTCCCCACATCTGGGACAGGCCTCATTTCCCCCTTAGTGCCACATCTGGGTGCAGAAGAAACATTCAACCCTTCCCACCCCACCCCAACACCTGCAGACCAGAGAAAAGCAACCCCTCTTCCCTCCATATCTGGAAGCAGCTGAAATGCAAACACGTGAAGCATCCTCAAAGGAGCTATAGCACAGGATCTGCAGGGCATGGGGCAGACTCTGAGGAGAGGCCAGTCCTGCATCCTTCCTCTCCTCTCTGCAAGGGAGGGAGGAAACTGAGGCACAGAGAAAGGAAGTGCCATTAGTGCCTGGGACACTCAGCAGCCTAAACACTAAACACACAGAGCAAGGGAAACTCCTAGGCTGAGTTTCTTGGAGAGGTGACTCTCTCCAACACTGCCATGCTCCTATGCCAAGTCTTTGCACCAGTGTCCATGCCAGCACCGGGCACTGGAACCCCAGCCCTGGGGTTTTCACACTGCCATGGAAGCTAGTAACAACAATCCCTGGTGCCCCCTGCTGGCTCAGGCAGTCCAGCTGTGCCAGATGTGTACGGATGATGCAGGACACCAAATTATCAGGCCCTCCTTCTGGCAAGGTCTCTGCAGCCAAAGACCTCAAGGCACCTCCCCAACAGCAATTAACCCTCCCATCCCAGTGAAACCAGTATTACTGCCACCCGTTTTACCAAAGACTAAATAAAGGCAAAACGATTTACCAGGAAGATGGGCCTCCAAGAGAAACCAGGCATCCCAATTTCCAGCTCCCTCACCCGCTGCTATGAAACACCCGGCCAGCCTCTTCTCTTTTGCTGATTCTTTAAAGCAGCTGATCCAGTCTGGGAAACCAGATGTAGGTCTCTCCTCCTGGCTGCTGGACTATCCCCCAGAGGCTTTCAGACTCAAAGCTCCTTCCCTCGAATGGAACTGGGAAGGAGCCAGATTCATTGCCTGCTTCAGTTTACCAGAGCCTAGGTTTTGCAGTGATTGGACCAGAACATACATCACACCTTGTTTCCCACAAGGCTTTTCCCCATAAGGAAGGGAAGCAGCATCCAAGGAAAGGAAGGGAAGGTGAATTTACATTAGGCTTATCCAGAAGGGTGACCAATACGATGGCAGTGCCGATAGGCTAACAACTGAGACCAGGGCACACAGGCAGAACGGTGTGGTCTCTGCCCCAGGGAACCTACAGACCAAGAGAGGAAGTGGATGCCAGGATGGGAGGGGAAACAAAGGCACAGAGGAAGGCAAAGAGTTGCTCAAAGTAGGTGACAAAGCTAAAGAGAGACATCAAGTCTCCTGACCCCCGGTCCACCCCTGTATTACCTATCTCATGCTACCTAGTGGTGCAACTCAGATCCAGGGGCCTTTTTTTTATAGAGGGTGACAGGCAATACTTCCACAACAGAGCACAAACAGCACGCCTAAGAGACGGCCCGGCCACAACGACCTCCATTCATCCTCCCCAAGCCCCGGTCATACGTTGAAAATTGCTCCCAACAGCTCCAGATGGAGCTGTCTGGCTAACCTTGAACCTCAAACCTGGGGCATGTTTTGAAGCTGCCCCTGCAAACTCGAAATCCATATGACAGAAATCCACCAGCTGCCAGGATGACAAGGTCTCTGCCTAGCTCTGAATGCCATCCATTTCTGGGCGAGTAGCTAGAGAAGCAATGCCCATCTACCCATACAAACCAAGGAGCCGCCACCTTGTTTTCTTAGCTAATCGTCTGACCTACTTACCAGCAGCCCCCGACCACTGCAAAGCTCAGAGGCATTAATGATTTAAAGGCCTCTGGTCACTACCCGCCAGGGAGGCTGTAGTGTTATATAATCCTGGCGATCACGCTAGTGCAGCTGCAACAGCACAGCGGGGACCATGCTCACAACCCTCCTCTATAGCCCTGATCCTAAACGCTGGGCCTGATTCTCAAGCATGATGAAAACCCTTCATAGCAAACCAGTCTGTATCGGCTGGGCATTACCCTGTGTGTGTGTGTTGGGGGTGGGCAATTGCCCAACTGGTGCATTCTGGGAAAATCCCAGTGGTGATGCCCTAATGCTTCATTTGGGGTGGAGATGTGCAAAGAGAAAGGCACCTGCAGGTGTGGGAAGCAATACATGCGGGGATGTCCCACAGGTCGTAGCAGCATACAGAAGCAGCAGCTTCTACATCACAAAGAGTGCCTGGAAGACATCCATGCACCAGCCTCAGCCACTACCAGTGTGACCACATGCCAACCACTGCCCACCTGCAGGCACGAACTTTAGTGGTAGCCAAGGGCAGCATTAATCGTTTACATACACAACTCAAAGCTGCCGTTCAATGTCACGCACAGGTTCGGTGCAACATGTCTCCTGGCCACTGCTCTGATTACAGGATAACAACCCACTGCTGCTGCCTGCTATGGAAATCCATCCCCGGGTGCAAGCAGGAAGAGCCTAGAGGTGTTTAATTAGACACAAAAGCAAAAGAAACCGTGTGAGCGCGCCCATGACGGAAATGGATCACGGTGGCAGCTAGAGGCATCGGGGTGCCAGGCACTGCATAGAGGTAGAGCAAATGCCAAGAGCTGGCAAGCTAAAAAAAAAACAAAAAAAACACAACACGCCCGCCACCAGCGTGGGACAGGGGCACAGATCCAGGAAGCAACCTGCCCATGGAAGAGAGCCACAAACAAAACAAAGGCTTCCACAGCTCCAGCTCAGTGCCCTACTTCCCTCTTCAGCCCCACTACTGCCCCAGCAAGGAGGCTGGGGGAAGCAGGAACAAGGCTGCAGGCTTGAACCACAGAGAGGACAGCACTAGTCAGCTCATAGCTGCCCTCTCTCCTTTCAAGGACAGCAGCAAGGAAGAAAGGCATTTGCTTTCAGGGCTGCCTCCCGCAATGCTACAAGCTACAGCAGGCACTGACAGGGCCCGGAGCAACCGGCAGAGGAAGCCAGGCAGGCTGCTATCAGGACGTGATCTCCCTGCAGCCGCCCAGAAGCAGGGATTTGGAGTCACCTGGGAACCAGCTCTGTCAGGGCCAGTAACTCGATCACCCGCTGGCATGAGATAAAGTCATCCCTCCTCCGGCCTGCCAGACACGCAGCCCTGCACACAGCCGGACAGGCAGACGCTAGGAGGGGGCTGAGCCGGGCAGAGCGACAAAGCTGGTTCAAATTCCGCTGCTATCAGGTGAGAGGCGGCCAGCCGGGCCACACCTCACCTCGAGATGGGCGGAGAGGGAAGACCGAGGCTGCAGATGCATGTCACTGTTGTACCACGTGAGTCAGAGCTGCCTGCACTGCCACTTCCCCAGAACACGCTATCAAGCCCTCGCCTCCTCTGGCGCTGGAACTAGCCACTAGCCTTGTCTTTGCCCCATGGAAACCAAACAAACACATTCGCTGGACCCAGACCGCCAAGCCTACAGCTCTCCTGCTCCCACGTCACCTCCCAGCTGTCATGAAGCAACAGGCAAGGAAGCCCAGGGCCACCTAAGCCGGCAAGTCATCCTCAGCCATGCCCAGCACCCAGGCCACAAGGAGTTACTGACAAATCAAGGCCAAAACAAATCTGGGAGATGCTTGAGGGGTGAGACAGTTGCTATGTACAGGCCATGCTTCAGAAGCAAATGCGCTGTCACCTCGCCAGCCCCCTCTGAATCACCACGACACTTTCCATGCAACAGGAAAAACAACCGCGTCCCCCGCATCACGCCAGGGCTGGCAGGGCAGAGCGGCACAAAAACCAAGGGTCCCTGCCACAAGGTGGGGGATTTCAAAGACAGATTTGCAACGAGAAAATAAAGAGGTACGTCCACAGATAGCCCTGGGGTGAAGGCAATGCATGGGAAGCGAGGAGATCTGCAGTAGGGCTGTGTAAAATATTACCAGCTGTTTCGACTCGTTTTGAGATCGAAACAGAGAAATCGAAACAGAACAAGGGGCTTCGAAACAGCCTCGAAATGAAACGAGGGCAGTCGAAATGTTTCGCGTGTCAAAGCTGAAGCTGGGTTTGCCTGCAGGGAAACAGAAAGTAAGGAGGAAAGGGGGAAAGGACTGCTCAGACATTGACTGTGACTGCGTGGCTGCCTGAGATGCTGCTCGTGCCGCTGCGCTGCTTACTAAGTTAAAGTGATGGACCGGACTGAGGCTGTCGGGGAGGAGGAGACAACCTCATTGGGACATCGGTGAGGGCGCACCTTAACACACACACAGTCACACGTCACGAGTTTTGCTTGTCAGCAGCCTGAGGTGCAGTTTCCCAGAAACCCCTACACCTACATCCGTGAAACCTGACAGGCTTCATGGCCTCAGCAGGGGCTACTCTGCCTGCAGTTTTCACCCCGCTGTGCCTTAACATGCATATGTGACAAGTTTTGCTTTAAAGACTTTGAGGTACAGTTTCCCATAAACCCCCATGTCTATCTCCTTGAAACTTGACAGGCTTCATGCCCTTAAAAAGGGCTACCACCCCTGCTGTTTTCATCCAGATCTGCCAAAAAAATGAAAGTTATAGGCAATTTTGTGCTTCCCCATTAAAGCCTATGGGCGAAACGTTGAAACAGCATCGAAACAGTTTTGACAAAACAAAACGGAAAAGTGCTTTCAAAATTAAACGAAACTCAAAACAAAACGCTGTCCCAGCGAAATGGAAATCGAAACGAAGCAGTGGTGTTTCACACAGCCCTAATCTGCAGTTACAGCCTTAGGTAACCAAAAGCAGGAACGTGAGTCAAGTCATGTGTTGCCGGCACCGTATAAGAAATGTCTTTCTGCTTGGTGCTCTCTCCTTTAAAGAATGCCCTGTGGTGCAGGTCAGAGAAGGATCAAAGTCTCTCCAGCCCCTGAAAAATGGGCTTCGGCTTTGCCACTTCAGACCAGAAACCCCTCGGAGCAAGGAGTGAAGAACTGTACAGCACCAAGCACCACGGGGCCAAAATGAATCACAGCTCTGCCATGCACTGCGGCCCTCCTCCGTCTCCTTATTTTTATCCCAGCTTTCTTCTCAGAATTACGGTTCTATGAAAAAGAAACCAGAATCTTTTGGAAACTTTTTAAAGAGGGGAACTTATTTTGGGGTGGGTGGTGGGGGGGCAGAGGGAGGGTTGGAGGGAGTTTTAGGATTTAAAAATAAATGCTCTTTTGCTTTGAGTGTTTGGTCAAACTCAGGGGAGGAGAAGAGTGGGGAGTAAAGAAACGGACTTCCTCTCCTCTGCCCCTGCCACGAGCTTCAAAAGTCTTAGAAGATTTTTTCACTCACCTCCCCCTCTCCCCCATAAGGTGTTCCCATTAAAAGTTCCGCAGTTCAGGGTCTGCTGAACTATTTAAAGAGGCGAATGCTCTGGTGTGAACACAGTTCTGCTCTTACAAAAGGTGCTGGTGGTTTTAGGCCAGTTTGGCAAAGAAAAAACCTACATGCATACACACGTGTATACACCTATGTGCGCGTGTGCATACACATACCCCACTATGCTTGGCAAAGAAAAGTCTCTATAAATCCAAACACATACTTGCTTAATGCACCTTACACAGTTTTACAAGCAAAATGAAGTCATTAAGAGCACAGACAGATGTCACAGATGTAGTGATATGAAATGCTACTGGTAACAGCTGTTCCTATTCCAACCAGTACCCCTGTGTGATTCTGTAGTAATACAGAGAGAGCAAAACCAGTGCAAGCCTAGCTCTGTTTCACACTGGGTCAGATACAGCAATCATTAAATCATCACTGCGGATGCCCAGTCCCCTTCCAAGGCTGGTGAAAGATTCATTTGGCTACGTGTCAGGGGCGGGTGGTTTTTAAATCAACACAGTGATGTGGACTCCTACTTAATCTCCTGCTGAATGAGAAAGCAGCACAGATTTAACTTCAGGTGTGATTTTAGACTGTTGTAGTTAGTTAAACTGATGCGAATCCCTCCAGGGACGTTTCTATTTTGGTGAAAGAGTGGCTTATTTTGGGTTCGCTTGTGCTGAATCGACTTAAGCTGAACTTAAATGAACCCGATTTAAATATGAAGAGCATCTGGTTAGCACTGATTAACTGCATCAGATTAAAAAGAATCACACGTTGCAAGCTGGGTTTTTACCAGGATAGGGATACCTGTACATTATATAATAGTGAGGCAGTATATAGGCAAAGATGCCTCTTTACAGTGTATAGGGGAATGACTCCCGTGGCTGAGGCAGATGCTTGTAGAAGTACTGTCTCACTGTGGGCTTCTACTTGGAGGGGAGGCGGTTAAAAATCACACTTCTTCTACTAGGTGTGTCGAAGCCTTTGCACGAATGAGCATCAGGCCACAAGCTTCACTGATCTCTGCAGCTCGGACCTTACCCATGTCAGCCCCTGGCTTTTAGTCACGACCTGATTCTGGCTTTGGGTGAAGTCCTACACGACGTTAGGAGCTGAATAGGCATAAAATTGCAGTGACACCTGCTCTGTATCGCACAACTCTGCTTCATATCTGGCATTTGTCACTGTGAATCTCCAAGAGCTTTACTAGGTCATCATACCCATTTTACAAGTGGGGAAACTGAGGCCCAAAGAGGAAGTGGGTTGCGAGGGCCGGGGCGGGGGGGGACTAAGATCACCACCTGCCAAGGTCTAGTCCAGTGTACTAGCCACTAGGATGCACTGCTGGAACGGTGCAAAGAGAAATCTAGCACACCACCACCCATGTGAGCCACCCCAGTGGACTTGATGCCCCCTTGTCTCTGCCAGCACAAAGCAGGCATAAAAAGCTCCTAAATCCCCTCTACCATGCACAGATAGATGCCTCAGTGCCAATAAGAATCAACCCTGTGCTGGTGCCAGTTTCCACTCTCCCAAAATCAGAGGCCAGAAACAAAATAAACCCAATGCAGCCAACGATTCACACTAGTGTACGAGCGCTACACAGACAGAGCCACTCCCTCCTCCGGCATTCAGGGCCAGCTGAAAGCGGGTGAGGATTTCAGCCTCTCTGACAGACCAAACCAGATCGCAGACTTTTTTTCCATTGGTTCCTTCCAGAAACAATGGGGGCAACTTCTCCAAGCAGGGTCCCCTCCGTTCCTACTGAAAGCAGTCTGCATCCGCCCGCTTCTCTCCTCGAACATGCCACTGGCTTTCCCAGCTGTGGAGGGAGCTCTGTTCCCAGGAATTTCAGAAGGAGCCATGACCTCTTTCCAGGATTGTACAGTATATGGTGGCAGGGAGCCAAGGTTAATTATGGAAGAGGAAAAGAGACGAGATGCGGTCGAAAAGAACTGTCTTCACATGAGCACGAAGCAGAGGCACAGCCCTCAGTTCTCCCAGCCTGGAGGTGCAAAAAGCATTGCAAAGGAGAGGGATGCCAGGAGATGCCCAAGTCCAAAGTACTGCTTTGTACTTTGCACAGCACAGTAGCTGCTTCTCCTGCCTCTGGGCCCCGATTCTCAGATCTGCTAAGGTGGCTTTGATACCCAACAAGAACTGGGATTGCCCCCCAGCACCTTGGTACCATCAGAGCTGCGTAAAGCCATTGCGGAAGAAAAGAACAGCCAGGCTGTCATTTTGTACCCATCAGGCTAGGAACAAGCGTTGCATTTAATTCCTAGATTTATTGTACCTGGGTTTGTCCCAGAGCAGAAATATCCCAGGATTGCCAGGCACACACATCACCCTTCTCATCAGGGTTTAGTAAATGGCTGAATACTGAGCCGCTTTTCTGCTCTTGATTCAATGACACAATCCCCGGGTAACTGGACAGATGCACTTTGCCATATCCCAAGATAACCTGTTGGCACTTCTTATCCCGTGAATCTTTTAAGGGTTTGTCCCAGGACAAGGGACATGGATATCGGAACGATCATGATGAAATGGTTTCTCCCAGAACAAATGACACTCCCGCTGCAGAGAGAGAGGTGAGCCCAAGCAGCCAATTCCTGTGCTTTGAACAGGAGTCTCACAGCGGTGACTGCTTTATGGGCAGCCCCATCTCCTGAAGTTGCATGACAATGCAAAAAGCCAGGTTATTCTTTAGAAGAAAATAAGTTTATAGCTTTTGTAACCACAAAGAAAGGCTTGGAAGAGGTGACCATGAAAGGCAAGCAGAAAGAATTCCGCTTCATGCCTCTATCAGTCTCACAAATGTGTCTTTTTTCAGACGATCCTACAAGTTTCCAGGGCCCAACTAATGATTTGTCACCAGCCAGGCGGTGACATGATTGAGACTAGAGCCCCGGGGTTCTGTTCTGCCATGTGACCTCACGCTTAGCCTCCATGCCTCAGTTTCCCCAGCTGCAACATTAGGATTGAGATGCTGATTCCCTCTCAGGCCAGGCTTCCAAAATCCTCTGATGAAGAGGGTTTTATGGCAGCTATTCAAAGCAGGAAGGACATTCATTTAGTCCTAGAGAAAACATCCCACAGCCAGCCAGGGTCTGACGACCCCAGACATGAAGGCCCCTTTATTTGCTGGCGTGGCATAAAAGAGCCTTTTACTCTACAAGCACTGCGAGCCCGTGTGCGGGTGTTTGCAAGCTCTCCACCCCAGCTCTGCATGTCAGATCCAATGCCCCTTGAGAGCCTGAATTCATCATCCAGACTAGGTCCCCTCTCCAGTAGTATCTAAACTGGCCAGATCCAGCCTCAAGTTGGCAACCAGCAGCTAGCCAGCCCTGTCGCCCATGGGCAAAGTTCATCTCAGTGGAAAAACATCCGAGAGGCAAGTAATTCTCTCAGAGAGGAGGGAAGGGCTTTCAAGGAGGGGACTGATCTATAGGTCCTTCTTGTAGTGCACAAGGGCTTTAAGGCTTGTCTTCCAGCTAATCTGGGTTAATACACCCAGGTTAAAACCTCAGTCTGAGCAAAAAGGCAGCTGTCGCTATCACACAGACTAGGCCAGCAAGACAGCTTCTCGGTTCTCCCCCCCAACTAGTTAAGCACACGAAGTCTCAACTGCCTTTTACCTCGGGTTAGCTTAACATGGGTCAGACCCCCACGTTCTCCAAGCACGAATGACAGCACTGGTTCCCCCCAGCGTCTGCCCTCTCGGTGGGCCAGACAAAGGGAGCCAGAGGAGACAGGAATGACTTGCAGAGACAGAGTCGCAAATAGAACCCAGGTGTCCCGACTCCTACTCCAGTGCTCGCGCCACTGAGACGCCCTGTCTCTCACCTTATAAATATTCTTCTCAACTTGAAGGAAAGTGCAAATCCACAGGAGGTTTTCAACACCCCTGCGAACACTGGGCTGAAGAGGTCTGGTCGCTCAGAGTCACGGGGGGAGGGACACTTCCCTTCCATTTCTGGTCCTTTGGGGCACACAGGAGTCATCTCAGAAACCCGCTACCACGAAGGATGGGGAAAGCATCTGAATCACCTAAGTGAACGCAATCCCCCCCAACACAAATGAATATGCCCGATATCTTTATTCTGCAGGTGTTAATGGCAGGCGTCATCTCCCCCCTAACTGGATAACAAGCTCCCAACCAGATCTGAACAAAGGATTAGTCAAAGGCAGTTTAGAAAGATTAAGGCTGGGTTTAGTTGTCAAACATTTTCCATAGGGATTGACCGGCAGGGGAGAAACCCCAGTTGCCAGCCCCCCAGCACAACAGTTGGACCCCTGAACTCACTTGTGATCATCTCAGTTGTGATTTCACGTAGCTCCCTTGTCAGAGGCTGTTTTCAAGGCCTGAGCTGCAAAGTACCCTCCCCATCCAGCACCTTCAAAAGGGGCTTCAAATCAGGCACCCTTCATTCACTGAGACCATTTATTTGCACTGCTGTTACGTCTAGGATGTCCGAATCACAGGCCCTGACCTTTGGCCCCAGGGTGCTGGAAGCTGTACAAATAAAACAAAACAAAACAAAAAAGCCACAGTGCCAGCCTCAAAGAGTTCACAAGTATGTTCCCCACCCCAAACATCCAAAACTGCTGAGCCAGGTCCCCCATCTGCAAAAAGAAATCATGAGCTCTCTAATGGGGCCATATGATCCAGCTATTGTTTGCAAATCTAAAGGCAAGAAACTGGCTCTTTGAAAAGGAAAGCTGAGCTTCTCACGTCATCATATGAATCTGGACACTGGCAGTTTACAAGGGGGAAATAAAATCCTGCTAGATACTAGGGAGATTCACTATTTGGATTTGATAATATGAAGCTTGGGCGTGTGAATTGCTTAGAAGGAGGAGCTTTTCAAAGGAACCTAATTTCAGCAAAATCAGAAATAACAGAGGCCTGGAAAGGAAGGTGGGGCAGTTCGGAGAGACGGGAGGGAATATGAAAACATCCATGTCAGAGCCTAGAAAACAAATCCAATGAAGATGTTTGGAGCGGATCCAGCTGTTTACTGGTGACGCACAAGGAGGTATAAATAAGGAACTGGTTGGAATTGGGTTCGCAGCCCGCTCGCCCTTATCTTATCAAATCTCAGAACGGAGCGTCCCCAGAAGCAAATCTTGAGAAAACCAGATGCAGAAGGGACAACAACAAAAACATGAGGAACTTCAACTGAACCCCGTCAAACACCAAGCAGTTGGACCAGCACTGCCAGCTGCTGGCTTACTGCCCCCCCATTAGCCAGTACAGGATAGGAACGCCATCATTGCTCCCCATGGCCCCTCCAGGTAATGACCTCAGTGATGGTGTCATCTACAGAGCCTCTACTACAACCTATGAACTCAAAACATATAGGCAAAAAAAAAAAAAAAATCAAGCCTACTGCTAAGGCAGTAGCAACCAATTCACCCAAAACCCCTCCATGGGGTGCAGGGTCATGTCCTGACATCACTTTAATGCTGCAATTAATTCTCTGGGTCCTTCACACTTGGGTCCCAAGCCTCCCTGAACACTCACCACCCTGTTACCGCACCTCCCCGGCTCCTGGCACTTGCCTCCTCTTTGTCTGCGATCTTATGGGCAGGGACGGTCTCTCATTGGCACCCAGGCAGCTCCAAGCAGGGCTGCATCCTGCTGCTGCAGTCACGCCAATGCTTCTCACCGAATAGCAGAGAGGAGGATAAAAAAAATAAAATACAGGCTGCTTTTGCACCCCATCCAGCAGGGAGAGCTCCCCTAGCACCCCTGCTCCTCCTCCATCCCCCGACTAGCACTTCCCATGCATTTCTGCCAGCACTCACCAGGACCTGGGACTGGTCTGCTTCCCTCTAACAAGCTTCCCAAACACAGAGCCTTTCAATGCATGCCCCCCCTAGCCCCTGCTGCTGGAATCCGCTCTCCAGGGATTGCTGCCTGGCAGACGTGGTTGCTATTTTTAAATCCAAAAGGAAAAATAAAAAAAGAGGCAGACTCTACCTCTCCTCCCAGTGCTGGGAACATGGGGCCGGCCTGCTCCACGGCATGTGGCTATCCCTTCACAGAAGGGTAGCATTTGTGCTGCAGATGGGGGTTCGACTCTCTGGAGCCCCAGGGTCGATGACTGGGTTTTTAAATGTCTCCAGATCCCATCTTTGCTGGTTGGAGATACTGCTCTTGGGGGAAGGTGACATCACCTGCAGGCTCTGAGCATTAAAAAATCCAGACGGCCATGAAAATAGGAGGCGTCTCTTGCTTCTGGATGCCTCGCTCCTCTATCCGTCAAGGTGAACGGGTAGCACCCCACCCATCCTCTCTTACTCTGACATATGCCAAGGCCTTTCCATGCTACTAGGAGCCTTGACAGGGAAGTGAATTTGGGACACCCAGTGTCAAAACTCTTTAAGCAGCTAGGGCAGCTTGGAGGAGAACATGATCTCTCACCTGCCTCGACCATCTAGGGCGGCGACTCCACCGCCGATGGACACTCAAGCACCGACTCATCGTTCCACAGGTTTCCTCCAGCAAGCAGAGTTTATGAGCAGATACAGACCACCTCACCCCCATCAAAAAGCCAAAATAAGCTAGAATCGGCCCGTGCCTTAAATCCTTCCCGCCTGCAATAGCTGAGAAAGGAGCAGTGCAGCAAATCTGGAGAATTCAGAGTTCAACACCAAAGAAACTCAGGGTCAGGCAGAGAAACACACAGCAAAGGCAGCCCTGAGAGCAGTGGCCACAGGGCCTGATGAGCCATATCGCTGTACTCCAGGGCCAGGGCCCTAATCACAGCCCCCATTTACAATCAGGAGCAATTTTTACTGACTACCACGGGAAATGGCAGATCCATCATTCCTTGATGAGCAAAGCCAAGCAGCTTTCTGGAACAGCAGCCTCTGTCCAGCGCAAGGTGTTGAAGGGAAGCGGGGGGAACTTGATGGCCTCCAGTATTTTGGAGGTCACACAAGGAGATCTGGAGTTCCCACTAGATCTAAGAGATTTGAAGGCCAGGTGGATCTGTGACTCGTACAGATAGGGCGCTCAAGGCCCAGAAATCCCATCTGGATTATATTAAAGCAGCAAAGACAGCATAAACATAGCTATATCGTCGGGACCCCGCAACCCCCTCCTACTCTCCCCCAAAGCTGACCGCCAAGGCAATGTGCCCAGCTCAGGTCGTTCAAGACATCCATGTGGAAGATTCTCATCCTGTCATGCCTGCCAATACCTGGGGGACACGGTTTTCCCATCTTGTATCAACTGGTTTCATAACAGAAGTCTCTGGACAAGAAGCAGCCAAAGGTTTAAAATAAAAGAAGCAAAAGAGCAATGAGAAGAAAAAATCAGTATTGGAAACTTACTGAGGAAGTGGGCTGCCTGGTCCGGCAATCTGCTGGTCCCTGCTGGTGGGAAAGTCTATAAATCTCTACGAAAAATATAATGCCCCTCCCTTTCTATCCCTCGAGGACTGAAAACCCAGGCTGGATACTGCCGTGTTCTTACCGAGTCTGGGCTTCCTGCCACGATCGGCAGCGGCTCTGGGGGTGTGGAAAAAAAAATGTTTATTTTGGGGGACAAGGGGAAAAAAAGGAAAACTCGCCATGTACAAACTGCGAAGGCCAAGAAAAAGTGTTTCTGTGACTCTGGCCAAGCCCGTGTGCACGGGAGAAGGGGTTTTGTGTAAAGATCCAAGGTTTCTGGTGGGAATGTGGAGCTTACTCAGTCTGTTTTTTCCTGGAGTTTATGCCTAGAGAGCGGAACAAGCTCTCATTCATGCACCTCATTCACGCACCTCATTCACGCACCCCAGGGAGAGAGTTTCCATGTTTGTCAAAATAGCCTAAAACATAGGGCGGTGGCTCAGGAGAATGGATGCAATGGCTGCAGAGCTGGGCTAGGAGGCATCAGGCCAGGGCACGGGTTTGGAGCTGCCCCCTGACCCTACAGGTCCCCTTCAGCAGCTGACCTCTTTGTGCTGGAAGAGCTCAGCTCCCTGCTTCCTGAGCAGAAGAAAATCCCCTGGTTGCACAGGGTCTATGACACACAGTTGAAAAGCTTTGCCTCCATGGCCAATCTCACATGTACACGCACACACGCATGTGCATGTGTATGAATGCATGGATGAACATGTGCGAATGCATCCTCCCAGCCCCTGCCAATCCCAGCCTCGCCGCATGGTGGGAAAGGTGAATGAGCTCAGCTTTGAAAGCACAGTCTATGGGCTGAATATCCCTGCCCCTGTCCCTTGCCAAGAGCCTGCCATGCTGCCAAGATGGCATTAGGAATTACGGAAGATACAGAGGAGGAAAAGCATCCTCCTACCGTGACCCAGATTCAGCTCCAACTTGATCCTTCCGTGAAGTCATAATCCTACAGGCTCTTTTTTTTTTTTGGTTCATTTTTTTTAAATCCATCCCTATGCGTTGCCATGGAGATGCCTGGGATGCTATAATTTCAGCAGTAGAGACTCCAGAGCAGGGGAATGGATGGGTAGCATGGGTTGGGGGGGAACACGGACACACGACAACCTGCATCAGCTTTTGGTTTAAACTACATAAGACTGGTGATGGCTTTGGTGTGAAGGCATCAGCCAGGCCCGCAGGCTCCTTGGGTGTCAGCATGCCAGCCTGCAATACTTCTTTCCCTGCTCCACTTGATCAGGTACCTTTTTGGGGCAGGGACCAGGCCCTGGGCGGTGAGGTTGCACCTAATAAGGGATCTTTGCTTTAGCAAGAGGTGGGAAGAAACACGCGCAGAATCCCTGAACCAATCCCTCCAGGGGGATATAGCCGGGGATCCACCCGCCTCTTACCAGTGCAAGGAAGGTCACAGACTTGACCAGCTCCCAGGTGAAAGAGGAAGACCCCAGGGCATCAACAGATACCAGAGCAGCAGGAGCCTTGCTGTAGACAAGACACCTGCAGCCACTGGAATACACTGGAGGATTGAGCCTGCACTGTAATTAAGGGAAGCTGAATATCAAAATCCTTTAAAAGTGGGGGGGAAAACAGTGGATACACTAGGGGGCAGCTGGTTTCACATGCAAAGCTGCACCAAACAATAGCCTCTGTGGACGCTACCAGTTCAAACCAATCCCCCTTGTCACCCCACAGCTTATCTGCCGGGCAACACTGCAGCCTCCTCTTTAACCACGTAGGAGACAGGCCAACGTAATTCAGGCCCACGTGCCCCAGCCATTGAAGCACAGAGTTCAGGCAACGATGCACCCTGGGCACCAGCACACCCTTGGCAGGTCATGTGAGCTCAAGCTAAAGCAGTTCCCACCACCGTGACTGGGTGGAGGTGCACGGGTGTCAGGCAGAACAGCAGTTGGGTCTCATTTTTTACATGAATACCAATCGTAAACACGGCCTAACGGCCCGTGACCTTACTTCAAAGCCACACACGTGTCCTTTGCCCTGTTCACTGGCTGCTCCCACCCCTTCACTGAGCCCTGGAGGAAGCCAGAAAGCCCCTGGGATGCTGCAAACTCCCCCAACCCAAGCCGCCCCCGCCCACGTGCCCTTGCAACAGGCACAAGGGGAGAAAATGGGCTTCTGGTCTGACATGCAGCACCTGGGAGCGGATAGTCGAGCACAGGGCCCCACCGGCAGCAAATGAGAGACACCTATTTACAAGGGTGGCAAGGGCCTAGGACGTCAATCAGTGCAGGGGAAGGCAGCACCTGGCCCCATCCTGGGAGCTGATGGCCACTGAGGCACCAGCATCACTTTTAGGAGTGTCCTGAGCTGCTGCCTCTACTCAAAAACATCCCCAAGCAGCATTTGCATAACAAAAAGGCACTGCAAATCAGTACACATATAGCATCACATTAAGAATACATGCAAAGCACCCTCCTCACCTCACCAGGGACCTGCTACACACCAACGGCAGAGGACATTGCTCTTTTCACCGAGCGCGGGGAGAGGAAAAACCTTCCCCCCTACAAAGGAAAGGTCCTTCCTGACCCCCAGCTGTTTGAAGCTGGGACATGTCCAGAAGCATGAGGGTGCCAAGCCCTTGGACAACTCTTGTGGAACTCTTGATTGGCTTCTTATGCAGATGCCTCTTCCATTCTCTGCAACTCTGCTAAGCTCCTGAACTCTACAACCTTTACACTGCTGCCTTCTATCCTCGGGTTTAAATGTAACCCCTTCTGGCATCTTCAAATGCCTCGGGGTCCTTCTCTTGTTTCCCCCCCCAAAATATCTCCCTGAAACTGAGACAGCTTCTAATATCTCAGCCGTTAATACCAGACGGTCCCCTGGGGCTTTCTGAAGGAATGCAAGGTCTAGGTCTCTCAATTCAGCTGCAAGGCCAGGAGAATGGCCATTTCTTCTCAATCCCCGCTTCCCAGAGTCCTGTGAGCACAAGAAAATTGCTGCTTGTGTTCAGGGGAAAAAGGAAAAGGAAACTTAAGGCCCGGAGGGTTACAAGCCTGGGATCCAGTGTCCCCTCTGCTCTTGCAAAGCTACGAGTCCCCAAGGTTTCAAAGCTAAAAGGGACGTCCCTTTGGGATGCATTGTAAATCTCATGATGTTTGAGCCAAGCTCAAGACTGCAGGGCACTGGGCATTGGCAACAGGAGGCCCACGTCAGCCCTACCCCCTCTCTGCTGGGACACCGTCTGCGCTGGGGGCAAGTGGGGAAGTAAAAGGTCAGATATGAGTAGCACAAAAGGGGTGTAGATTTGGCTCTAGATGGCAGACAGACGTGCTTCCTATTTCTCATGCCACCACAAAATGCATTATGCTCTTAGTGTCCAGCTTGAGTCAGTGGGGCCTTCACACACACACACCCCTTCCCTCTTAGCAGGCAGCATGGAGGGGTCATCCCAAGGGGCTACTCCATCCCCCAGGCCTGGAGATCCCCACTTGGCCACTGCCAACTCACACCTCCCCCTCCAACCCACCTGCACCCAATGACTCACATCCCACTCCTGAGAGTCAGATACGGGGGGGCGGGAGGGGGGGAACATGAGGAAGGATGGAGAAGAGGGAGCAATCAGCTTGTGCGCTCTGTTCTCCCACCCGCTGGCCGTGCCAGCTTGGAGCTGCTGTACCGTAACATGTAGGAGGCTCGGCTTATGTTTTAGCAAGGATAATGTTCCTTTTAAGTCTGAGCCACCCAAAATAATGACAGCTCGGAGAAGACAGTCTGCCCCCCCAAATCTCCAACAGGATCAGCAGCCATGGTGCAAGCACCCAGAGTAGAGGGGCTTGGCATAAGTACACAGCTTCCCCCCCTCGCCCCACTCAGCACCAGTCTGTGCTGGAGGCCCGATTCCCTGCTGCCCAATGCCTCTCACAGGCTTGTGCACCTCTTCCGAGTGATCCTCTTCCTTTTACACCCCTTCCTGCACCCATTCATGGCTGGGACTGCAACGGGGGGCGCGATCAGGGCAGGATAATCAAGCCCTGCCTCTCTGGGGAGCATGCCCCATGGTTAGCCTGCAGCGTGGACCCTTCTCTCCACCAGCCCAGGGAAAAAGGACTAGGAACCACATTTAGGTGGCAAACTTACCCTGCCAGGTCTCAGGAATCAGAGGCCATGTAGCTGAGTCCGTGCAGTGCCAGCAAGCCCGGATCCAGCGACACGGTGGCTACCCCAGGGGCCGGCCAGTGAAGATCCCAGCATAGACACTCCCAGCTAAATTTCATCCAGAGCCCCACCCTGAGAGTCACGCCAGCCGGTTAGCAAAGGGCACACGGAGAGATACGCCAGCTCCCAGTGACGGGGGCCAAGAGGCAAGCCCATTTGTTCCTATTCTATTTTAAAAAGCAAGGGGCTCCAAGAAACACCCCCCCACACACACATACATACACTTTCCCTGCTGGAGACGAAGGCGACAGATTTCTGCAAAGCGGCGCGGGAGCGACACTCCGCTAGGAGTCTTGGCAGCAGCTCTTGGATGGGGCTCTGGATATTTTTGAACCAGCGGGTAGAGAAAAGACAGCTTTCCATGTAGATAGCTGCGAGAATAGAGGCAGGGTGGCTGGGTGAGGATTGGGGAAGGCCAAGTTCATGTTTTGAGGTAGTGGACTTGACTCCTAGAAAGAAAAGTAGGCCTAAATCTCACCCGTACCCTGGGAACCAGACTCCATGCAAGCATAGCCTGGTATCTCCTAGCAAGACATGCCATGGGGCTTTTAGACACCCTTATTTAGCTGCTGAAAGAGCACAGAGCTGCCAGGCAGATCCAGGTCTGCTTTGGAGCATCAAAAATCCAGTGCAGGGAGATGATATGATTCAGACACCAATTCAACGTGGGTTCCCCAGATTTCAGGCTACCCGTTCTCTTTATCTACATCCAAAAATAAAACAGCATCTGACCAGATCTGCCTAACATTCAACACAGGGTGGAAGGGATGGCATCCATTAGTCTGCAGCAAAGAAAGCTAAAGTGGGATTTGCTCACACAAAGGGGTGTTACAGGATGGCCTCAGGAGCCCAGAATCGGGCCCCTCAGTCACATGAGGGCCCATCAAGCCTGACAGATGTCATCCTCGATTTCAAGGGACCACCAACAATACAGAATGGCCATCAATTGCTCTCACAGGGGACAGGACAAGGAGGAAACTGCCATCCAGGAGAGGGAGGGGAGAGGTCTGGGAGATCATGCTAGCTGGGATGAGATTCGGGCTGGACCAGGAGAGCTCCAAACACCTTCAATGCCATGCACCAGAGCTTGGGAACGTGCTGACCCTATCCAATTTCCTGTGATCAAAATGGCTGTTTTGTCCAGCATACAACATGCTCTGCTTCCTCCCCACATAAAACAGTAGCCGGGAATTGCCATGCACATTATGTGCAAGAAATACAGCAAGAGCAGAGTCTGCCAGTTAGAGGCAAAAGTGACCCACCCATAGCAGAAGAGAGTGCAGGCTGGGCTCCCTCCTGCTGCTACCCAGTTACTTCTTACAAGGAAAGGTCTTTTTTATTTCCTCTCAAAAAAAAAAAAAAAGCATATTATATTCTGGGGCACGTTTTATGTAAGAAAATACTTGCTTGTAGAACAGATTTGGAGCAAGAAAGCAGTGATCAAGCTTGGAGTGCCCTGCAAGACTGTAGGCCCTGGCAAGGCAATGAGCTGGTGGGCACCTTCTCCTTTTGCCAGGACTATGAACAGAGCAAGGATCTTGAGAAAGCCTCATTCCTCCTACAAGGAACTTACTGTCTCTTCTCTAGTGAGTGATTCACCAAGGTCAGGGTACAACAATGTAGGCCTCGATCTACACGTACGGCTGGGAACATCATCATTACTTCCTCCTCTTGAAACCTATTGTCTCTCCAGCATCTGCCTCTCAGTGTGCAGGCCACTTTCTAACCCCAGCGTACCTTTTATCAGAGGGCCTCTGTTCCTGAAATGTGGCAAGCCCTTCTTCCAATGCTGGTGTCCCTTTCCAAAACTAGCATTACTCCCCTGTTGACTGCTTCACATCAGTTTCCAGATCGAGGAGCCTGCATCTATTCCCAGCCTCACTTGTTTTATTAACACAGAGACACCCAGTCCTAGGGCAGAGGTGGTCGCAAACATCATACAGACAATTTCCTCTCCCAGACATCTCGCCCCAATGCGAGACCTCCAGAAAGCATCTGTGACAGCAGTATGCAATACATCTTTTAGAGGCTTACAATGCCTTGCCCTACACAGACTCCTTCAACCAAGCCACCACTGCACATATTTCTGCCAAGACTAAACACTTGCTCACACGCAGGGAGTTTGGAAGGCCTCAGTGTACGGCATAAATGCAGCTCATGCCATAAATGCAGCTCAACAGCAGCCTGACCTCGTAGTGAAAACTAGCACACCAAAACCTGGGTTTAATAGCTTGCTCTGCCACCAACTCTCTGGTCAACGTTGGATCACATCTCTGAACAAGACTAATCATCCTGATTGGCTTGGCCTAGTTACACCACAAGTGTTTCAGGGTGAAAACTCTCCAGTATAACAACTGTAGCCCCCTTGGAAAACCTAAAACAAGGACCCAATCATGGAATCGAAAGCACCAAAGAGATTGTAACCATCAGAAGGCAGGGACAAGCGACAAGGAAGGGAATTTTAACACTCACTGCAAGCCCCACATATGGGCCCCAACAGTGAGGCGAGATGTGGAGTAACCTCCTCCTGAAGCATCAGCCAGGGGCAGAACAAGCCCGTGAGGCTTTCCTAAAGAGCCAGAGCCGGTTTCCTTGCTAACCCCAGGGCTGCGACTCAGACAAGAAGCCGGTTTCTGTGTTCAGGGGCGTTGTCGCAGATCTGCATGTAATAAGCAGCTTGGAGACAAGTTAAATTACAGCCCTGTCACGTTGACCGGTAGGTGTGTTGAGGCAGCTTTCACGACCATCACGTGCTGGAAGCCACACCGGCCTCCTTTCCAGTGGGAACGCCTGCCTAATTACCCAGCTCTGGAAAGGGGGCCAGGGCCGGGGGTTAAGAGTGCACATCCAGGAACCCAGGAGTCCTGGACTCTGCACCCGGAGGCTCTTGGCTAAGATCAAGGCCTCGCCTGCAAAGCGTCGGCGTTATAAAAAGTTCCATCCTTTGCTATTTCAACACTGGCCCCGACACCTTCGGCTGATGTGTTACAGCCACCGTGGCCGCCCACGGCTTATCCCAGGAGGGCAGGGAGCCCTCTGGGTTTGTACAGTCCCTAACACAAGGAAGGCCTAGGTCCATGGCTCAGTTTCCTCCATGCCACGACAACACAATCATCAATCACAATATCTCCCGTGCGCTACTAAGACTGTGGATTAATCCTCCCTAGACCACAAAGCAGGATGCAGCTTGTCTCACACACGTTGCAGGGAACAAGCAGGATTTGTGGCCCACAGCCCTGAGAAAGCCCTGAGAACTGCAGGCTTTGTAAGTGGATTGTCTCCTCATACTTCAACTGGTCCTGGAGCAGACGGCTCTTCTGAGGGTGTAAATCGGCAGTGACGATGCACACAGGTCAATGGGGTTTTATCAGCTTCCGCCATCTAGGGAGCAAAGCTAAGCCCAGCAGCCTGTGTTAACTTCAGCTCCCAGGCTTCCCAGACCTGGAGCAGTGACATGGTGTAAGATCACCCCAGTGACTGTCATGAGGATGCTGATGACCTGCTCTTCCCAAGCCAGAGAGGCACAGGTTGTTCTGCCATTCATCCCACCACCGCCTTTGGTTTCCCCACCTGTTCATGGATAGACTATGTCTCCCCACTACTTTGTACAGCGCTTGCCTTGCAAACCAGGCTGCTACTGCATTGTGCACAGAGCCTGATGCCATCAGCATGCTCTGGGAATGTATACCACATCATCCCTCTGGAGTACAGCAGTCAGGGAGCACCCAAATCCTGGATCCTGAATGGGACCCTGCCCTCTCCTAAGCACAGGGAACCTTCACACCACAAACTGCAGCACCTCTGGTATTTGGGTTCCTGCAAGGTTCAGGCTGGGAAGCTTTGGCTAGGATGCCGAAACTCACCACTGCCAGCCTCTAAGTCCTTCCTAGACCTGACCCATTTCCCCAATGCAAGCTAGAGCTGTGGGGAATGTCCCTAGTATTAGATGCTTCCCCACAGCAAACGCCTGCTAGCACAACACCCCCAGCACGCCTCCGTCAGCACCATGCCTTCACACCTCGGTTGCCTGCGTGGGCGGGTGGCAATCCCCCCCCATCTTGTGCTGGGGCCCCCGCCCGCCGGGGGGTGGGGGGGGGGGGGGGGGGGGGGGGGGGGGGGGTG
>JAGPOW010000863.1:507739-526279 GCA_030014935.1 Caiman crocodilus | reverse complement strand
GGGCAGGACTCTCCCTCCCCCCGCCCCCCAGTGAGAGGGTGCAGGAAACCTGGGCTCCCTTGGTGGGAGGGGCTAGTGGTTAGAGCAGGGAGGGCAGGACTCTCCCTCCCCCCGCCCCCCAGTGAGAGGGTGCAGGAAACCTGGGCTCCCTTGGTGGGAGGGGCTAGTGGTTAGAGCTGGGGGGGGCAGGACTCTCCCTCCCCAGCCAGTGAGAGGGTGCAGGAGGCCTGGGCTGCCTTGGTGGGAGGGGCTAGTGGTTAGAGGGGGGGGGCAGGAGGCCTGGGCTCCCTTGGTGGGAGGGGCTAGTGGTTAGAGCTGGGGGCAGGGGCAGGTGAGGGCACCTGGGTTCTCTGCCATCCCTTGGGACATGGGCTGGAGGCAGCCCAGGTCAGGATGCCTGGACTCCCTTCCTGGGGGCAGGAGGGGCTTTGAGGACTAGTGGTTAGAGCAGAGGACAGGAAGGTCAGGACTCCTGGTGCTGGGTGGGCCTCTCCGGGCTAGTGGTTAGAGCTCAGGAGTGGGAGGTCCGGACACCTGGGTTTGCACCCAAGCTGGGGGAGGGCTGTCTCATCTAGTGGTTAGAGGCCGCCCACACCAGGACGCCTGGGTTCCTGCTGGTGGGAGGGGTGGTTTTCTTTCCTCTAGCGCTTCGAGTTGGCCTGTGGCAGGACGCCTGGGTTCTCTCCCGCGGGGCGGGAGTGTTTGAGCTGGTGTTTACAGCCAGGCGAGGAGCGCCTGGGTTCCCTTCCTGGTGCTGGGAGGGGCACTCAGTCCAATGGTTCAGGCCAGGACACCTGGGTTCCCTTCAAGGCCCTTGCCGTAGCCAGGTGCCAGGGAAAGCCGGTGTCATTTGTCTGGCAGCGCCCCAGGATGCACGTGGGGCGGGACTCGCTAAACCCAGGAGACGAGAGGGCAGGTGCAATCAGATCCTGCGTCACAGTGGCAGCAAAGGGACTGGACCAAGGTCCTACGGGGAGTCAGTGGCAGCTGAATCCACAGCTGCTCCAGCCCTGCAGCCTTCCATTTCACCACGCTGTGCCTCAGTTTCCCCCCACCCCATCTGTGCCTCACCAGATGCAGAGACTTTGAAAGAGCTTATCCCACACTCGGGGATTCGGTATCGCTGTTTGGGGAGTAGCTTCGGCTACCCAGGTGAAACACCCCTTTAACCACGAAGTCAGACCCTCCCCACCCCCCCACAACCAAGGGGAGAGCCCAGGACTCCTGACTTCCCTGCCCCCAGCCATAACCACGTGCGGTCAGCAGGTAAGGCCACAGACTGGTACCAGATACCAGCCAAGTCATGCCGAGGTCAAGTGGAAAAGGAAGCCATCGGAGACCAGCCAGGCCAGCCTGAGACCCTCGAAGACATCCTTGCCACCAGTCCCTCCATGTCCACAGGCCCCGCTGTGAAGCCTCAAGATCCTGGCAGAGACCAGGGTGACCTGTAAGCACATGGGCTCCAATCCAGGATCAGAAGTGGGAGCGCAGGGCCATTGACCCCTGAGCAAGCCTTTAGGCAGCTTTCCCAACTCTCAAGCCAGAGCACTATCCCGGGCCTGGCTACTGTGGGTGTGGACGCTCTGCTAATCCAGCCTGACCCTAGCGAGACTGGAACAAAGGTTACGCCATGAACGCCCATGCAGTCTCAGGGCACGGTCAATCCTGCATGCCTGATCCCTGACCTAGTTGTTTTCCTACCTGCCCTGATGTCTGAGCCTCTCTCCACCAGCCTCACATCCTCCTAGAGCTTCATACCAGATAAATAACGCTGTGGCTTGCCCTCAAAAGCAAAACCTGTTGTGTCATGGTTCTGGCTGCAGCATCCCACCCACCTACATAGACCGGGGACAGATGCTCCCAGCCTGGGACAGATGCTCCCAACTTCCGCAGCTGGGACAAGCAGCTCAGGGTTGCAATCAGAGCAGACAAAGTGCGGCTTGCCAGAGTTTGTAGAGAGCCTGAGAGAGTAGCTCCGAGAGAGGAGAACAGTGCCACAGATGCAAGCGGCAGTTCACACTCGCTGTTTGCTGCCACTGAGTGCCCCGCATATGCTCAAGGACCTCAAAGGCTGAATTCTCACCTCTAGGCCATTTTGGCACCCCAAAGGGACCTTAATAAGAAGCCTCCCTGGCTAGCAGGGATCTGGCAAAGGGGGTGGGGGTTCCCTACCCAGCTCCCCCATGCCACATAGGGGACAGGGCCCTGTATTCCGGCTGTTTCCCATGCCCCTCTAGGAAAAAGCAGAAATTTTACATCAATGGCAGAGCCAGTTTTTGAGATTCAAAACAAGGGCTTCAAAGCTCTCAAACTCCTGTCCCAGGAGAGCAACTAGGAATCAGACCCTAACTAAAATGGGAGCAGGAACCACCAGCCAAAGACTGAATTATTATTATTTTTCAAGCTTATGACCTGTCCCCCCAAACACAGAGCAAGACCCTGCAGTGCAAGGTGCTGTACAAAAATACAAGCCAAAGAGCCAAAAAATACATCCCCCAAGGACTGCGAAGGCACTAGAGCCTCAGCGTTAGCAAGAGCAGGCCTGTTCATCACAGCCAGCAGCTTCCCCAAGCACTTTGGTGCTAGCGCCAGCGGAGCAGGAAGTGGATCCACAAAGCCAGTGACTCAGGATGAGGAGGAAGAGTGTGAGCGAGTGTGTGTGCGAGGAGGCTTTACAAATACAGGGCATGTGGGAAGAGGCTCCTGGCAGGCATGGGGAAGGTAGGCGACAAATGACACAGTGCGTGTGGTTCAGGAGGCGGGGGTCTCACTGCCCTTCCGATAAGTCACTTCGCTGGAGGCTCCCCAAGAACAGAAGAAAGTCTGAGACCTGCAGCCTGAACCCCTCCATGCCCACCCAAAATTGGGGGGGCAGTTTTTCTCCCTGTGTCCATCCCACTCTCTAACTTTGCAAGCCCTTCGGGTACCATCTCTAGCCACATGCTGGGTGCTATCAGTGCATGATGGTGCACCCAAGCACCACTGCAAAATAGCAATGACATTTGTTCCCGGAGCGGCAAGATAACAACCTACTCTTGCAGACAGGCATCTAGCAGTTACTCCTTCAGGTCTGTGCTAGGTTCAAGCCTTGTTAATGCCCCACAATCAGGGATGTCCCATGACTTCAATTGTCGTGTCACAGCCGCGACTGCAATTGTACATCCGCTAACACCTCCGTCCCCCATTGCATGGCTGCAATGGATACTCTGCCCACCTGCCAGCCCCCAAAAGCACTTCTCAGCCTAGTCATTATAGGATCCCATTGCAGAAGCAGGCTCTGCACTCTCTGACTGGCCCTAAAGTTGCACATGACCATCTTTACTCACATTAGATCTTTTGCAACTCAACCAAAAAAATCCCTATTTCATATTATTTTAGGAGGCTGACCCATGGGGCCTGTGTGAAGCCAGGCAGGCCAATGCTGCACCCTTATTGAGATCAGATTTGTGTCACCCCCATCCCGTGTGATGTCACCGTGACACTTCCTGGTGGACTTCTGTTTGTTTGGCTTCGGGTCTTTTTGTTTCGGGTTATTTATTCCATTATTATTATTACTGTTGTAATAACGGGGGCTATTTTTAGCGCCCACTTCGTTTATAGGGAGCTAGAATTAGTCATCGCACTAAGCTGTTTGCCATCTATCCAAGAGGGTGGATTTCCCGGGGTCTGGTTTCCAATCAGCTGCAATTGTGCAACAACAATAAAATAAATAGATAACCCCCCTGTTCCAGCAGACCCCTGTGTGTCACTTGTGTAAGAGGAGTTTTGATGCCTTTCATCAGGGTTTCCCCGCCCTTCCCCTCACCCGTGACCACCCTGAATGAAGGATCAGACCCTGATACCAGCCCTGGAATGTGGTTGTTGAAGCCTGGAATATTTTGGAAAGTCAGTGCAAGCCTCAATTTTTCCCTTGGGAACCAAGTGCTGAGTAACTCTCTTCCCACACCCCAGTGCAAGGCAGAGCTCTCTATACAGGCAAATGACCCTGGAAATGGCCTTCCACTGTCCTAGGCCAGTGGGGAAAGAGCAGGACTCCTGGGTCCTCAAGCATGCATGCAGCCCCTGTGCATGCAACTCAGGCTAGAAACAAAAATGAGGGAGAAAAAAAACATACAATGTATATGTACAAAATTATATATAATACACACACACAATGTGTGTGTGTGTGTATATATTTTATACACACACATACAATGTACACATACATACATTATGTGTGTACGTGTGTGCATGAATCTATCTATCTATCTATCTATATATATATATATATATATATATATATACACATACACACACACACACACACACATATACACACACATACAGTATTATATATAATACTATACTAGATATATAATGTATATACACATATTAGGTCTTCAGCTCTGTGGCATGAATCCATAGAGCTCCAGTAAAGTCAAGGTTAAGTGATGTGATTTGGGGACCTCACCCTAAAGGTAATTAAATATATATATGTGTGTGTGGGTGGCCATATGTGGTTTTATATATATATATATATATATATATATATATATATACACACACACACACACACACACACACACACACACACACACACACACACACACACACACACACATACATACACACATATAATTTCACTACCATCAGGGTGAGGTCCTTAAATCATGTCACCTAACATTCAGTGTCACTCCTTCAGTACTGCTGTATGGATTCAGGCCAGCGAAGACCTGTACCCGGCTAGGAACAGCCTGCTGGCATTGACCGTTCCCCCATCCCCTTGTAATAGAAGTTGGAGCAGCTTCGTGGCTGCTCCGATTGACACGGCCTCCCTATTACACAAGGGCTGGCGCTGGGGTGGAGGGAGACACTGGGGCTGCTTGGCCAGCCACCCACCAGCCCCAAGCACCAGAGGGGTTGTGGAGAGGGCTGCGTCCACCCCTTTTAGACGGGTCTGTGCTGCGGGAGTGGCTCAGAGGGGCCTCATTGTCCCTGGGAACCAGGTCTCAGCATGGAAAATAGCAACCTACTTCTGTTACCAGAGCAACCGGTGCCCATTGGAGCCAGCCAGAGGGTACAAACCCAGGATGATGCCGCAGTGAATGCGCCCGCTTGCATCCCCGCCACTGGGTGGCTCTCCTTGCAGTAGGCTGTTATCCCCGGGTGCCAGGCCCTGCTGCAGCAGGGTGGGTGCCAGCAGCTGGTGGCACAGGGCCCCCAGCAGAGTGCTTCGTTCAGGCCCTGCTGATGATGCGGGGCTGGGTTAGGACAAGGGCGTTTTCTTGCACTTCTTGCCTCTGGCTTGCCAGTCACTTCTGCTTATTTCCGCTGGGATTGTTCCACCAGCCGCTTGCCAAGCCCCTCATCCCGTCTCCAGGTTGGGCAGAGACTGGCCGGGGTTGGTTTAAAGGGGCTCTATTAAAAAAGTGGTGCTGGGAGTATAACAGAGCTTTTTTTCATCAGAAGGTTGGCAGCCCAATCCAGGAGTCAGCAAATGGGGCCGGGAGACAGGACACCTGGCTCAGAGCCCTGGCAGTCAGCAGTCAGGCCCTGGAGGGGATCCTGCCATGATCTGCACATGCAGCGTCAGCAGATGACAGGTGTTTGCAAGTGCACGGCCCCGATTCATTCCCTGCACCCTGGTCTCAGGGGGACGTCCCAAGCCGGGTCATCACAGAGCAAAGCAAGACATTCACGAGAGCAATGCAAGATGTTCATAGGAGCAAAGCCTTGTCCCGCTGCTCCCTGGCACAAAAGCCAGCAGCCCCTGTGCAAAAGGAGCGTGAAACACAACGGGGTCACGAGAGCTTACCAAGCTCCTTTGCTGCAAAACTGTTATTCAAGGGGCAGAAGGGGGGGGGAAAACTGCTGAAAATTCCCCTTCCCCAAAACGTTTTCTCTCCCTTCATAGAGGCACACAATGCCCGTCTCTTCCCCTCCTACAGGGACTGGTAGCCAGCCCATCATGGTGCCCACCTGACAGCTCTGCACCTGTGCTCAGGGACCACCCCCCAGCAGATAACAGGTGCCTAAAGCACCTGGCCTCATATTCCAGAGCAGAAGGGATCAGTGCACACAAGGCTGAAGACCAGGTGGGTGTGCAGCATCCGGGAGGTGCTGGTGCCTGAGCAACAGCCCACGCACCAGACTTGTACTATCGCAGCCAGAGTCTCCAGGTTGTGCCCCAGTGGTGCCCACAGCGGGCTCTGCTTGCCCTGGGCTGGGAGCGGGGCTGTCTCCCAGCTTCCCCAGGAAGCCAGGGGCAGCTGCACCGCCAGCCTGGGTGGGTGGGTGGCAGGAGGATGCAGCGGGGACCCACGTGCCCTGCTGTGGGCAGAACGTTTGCATGCCTGCTCCCAGCCCCCAGCTGCTGGCACTGCCACAGGCTGGCGAGGGATTACTTGCCCTCCCAGCTGGCGGCGGAGGGACACAGTATTTACTGCCGGGCCTGGGAGGTGAGGCAGCTGCAGAAGGAGAAAGTGGAGAGTGAGCAGAGGCGGGCAGCGAGGCTTGCACCTGGGGGAACCAGATAGGGGCCAATGCCAGGCTTCCCCCAGGCCAGGCCATGCCCCAGGCTCTAGCCTGGGTCCCCCTGGCCCTCCAGCCCCAGCTGGCCCATGCACAGGAGCTCCCTGCCCCCACTCCCCCCCAGTGCAAATTCTCCCACAGCCACCATTGACGTGTGGCGTGCGTCACCATCTCCAGCACAACCAGACAGCACGTGGGAGAGGGAGATTTAAAGAGACACAGCATCCTTCCCCCATCCCCCCCCCCGCTCCCCATTGCAGCAGCAGGGGCTGTTGGGCAGAGGGGAGCCTTCTCCAGGGCTGGCATCACTGCAGGGGTTAAGGCCACCATGGTGCTGCAGGGGCCAGAGTCTTCTGCCCTAATGCAAAGCATCATACCTGGGGGTGCTGGGACCCAGCCTGGGGCATCTTCGGGCACCGCAGGTGCTGGGTGGAGCTGAGGCCCATGGTGCCCGTGGAAGCAGGTGCTTTTCAGCCCCAGGTACAAAGCTGCAGATGCAACCAAGGGCCCATGGAGGCAGGTGCCTTTTAGCCCCAGGTGCAAAGCTGCCAGTGCAACCAGGTGCCTTTTAGCCCCAGGACCAAAGCTGCCCATGCAGCCAGATCCTCAAGCGGCACCCACTGCCATCCAAGAGGGGTTCATTAGAGATGCACATGCTGACTCCCCCCATTACATCACTTCTCCAGTCCCTCAGATCTGCAAGCAGTCTGCTTTCGGCTGACAGAGCTCACTAGTTTCAGCTGAGCCTTGCTCTGGGAAAGGAAAACGTGGGGTGGGGGGCTGGGGGAGTGGTCTCTGCCATGGGCTGGAGGGATGTGTGCAAAGTCCCAGGGTGCAGAGAGCTGCACTGGGGACAGGGCGCTGTGGGCAGGGGCTGAGACCCAGAGCAGGAGGACTCACGTCTGAAGTGACATGAGTTGTGCCTGTTCTCAGGCACCCACCTTCCATCCCCACTCAAGTTTGTGTTTCTGCCCATTAGGCTACAACTCTGAAAATAAAGTCTCAGCAGAGCATCACAGTGACTCAATCTACAGTACACCAGGGGCCAGGAAATGCCCATCTCCCCTGCTTCCCACCTCAGTCCTGTATTTTTTATGCCTTTCCGGAGAACCGTGTGGTGTTTTAACAAGTGCTGTCATCCCCTGTAACAAGGCTGGGGTGTTCATGTCTGTGTGCACGTTGCTACCCTTAACCATGTGTCATGGGTCCTGTGCTGCTAAAAGAGATTCTCCCCTCAGCACTTTTAGGAGCTGGAGAAGCCAATTCCCTTGGGAAGCTGCAAGTAAAGCAATACCTGGGACAAAGGCAGACGTATGCACAGCCCCATCTGCCTGTCCCTTAGCACAGGCACAGAGCCCTCTACAGTCTCTAATGGGTTGGCCCATTTCACAGCCAAGGAACTGAGGCATGGAGGCACTCGGGGACTGGCCCAAGGTCATGCAGGAAGCATGTGGCAGAGAAAGGAATCAGATCAAAACCCCCAAGCCCTGGGCACACACCCCAGCTACTGAACACCCTCCCTCTCTATCAGGAAAGGCCCTAAAGTACCTCCAACATGCAGAGCAGGGAAAAATCAGCCCAGGGCAGTAGCTCTGGAGTTGCACCATGCAGCCGAGACCAGCCAAGAAGCAGGCCCAGCATCCATGAGCACCACGCTCAGACCAATTCTCCTGTACTTCTGGCCTCCTTTAGGCTGGGTCTTTCTGCTCCCTCCTCGATTTGGCTGCATGCCATCCCCAGAGGCTGTCCATGCTACTTGTGGCATGCATGCCTTAATTGGCTACCCCTGTTTTAAGCCACTCTTGCCCTTCTCATGGCATAAAGGAGCCTCAACCCCATGGGGAATGAAGCCTCTGAATTATAGGGGCTCTAGGGACTCTGGCCCGGCCAGTCAATGTCATGGTGGTGTCAGTGCAAAAGGACTAACAGATCTGAGGGAGGTTACCCCTGCAGGAATGAGCACACCTGGGGCCAAGAGCAGCTTCCCTTCTCCATGTCAGGGCTCTGCAGCTCCATCCACAAGCATTTGCTAGCACAGAGGGCTCCCCTCCCACTTCTCTACACCCCCAGCTTTTTGGCAAGAGATGCACAGTGCAGCCCCGCAGCGGGGAGTGAGCCCAGCAGCCAAGCCTGCCAAACCACAGACCTCACCGAGCAAAAATGCACAAGCAGCTTGAAGTTTAGGGGTCTGATTCCTGAGGCCCAATCTTCTCCATAGGCCTTTCTCCCGCCTTCTGCAGCCTGTTTGCTGGTGCAGATCAACACAACCTCCTATCTAGGGCCTGGCCCATCCTTTCTGGGAAGGGAGTGGGGGAGTCCCGAGCTGCGGGACTCCTTCCTGCTGTGCTCCCTAGACGTGCACTGGCCTTTTGGGGGCTCAGCAGCTCATTTGCTCTTGGGGGGCACCCTGATCCCATCACCTCCCCATGTAATCCCAGTTTCCCTCCCAGCATCCCTTGCCGCAGCTTAATGCCCAGCTTTGGCCGGCAGCCACCGATCTCCCGAGGACATTACATAACACAGGTCTCTCTGCGCTGGGTGAGTCCAGGCATCAGGCTTCACTAGGGATGGGGCGGGCAGTGTGGTCTCTGTCCCCGATGACTGCAGGAGCAAGGGCCAAGCTCTCCGCAGCACAGGCCCCTCACAGCCCTTCCCATTCAAACACCCACCTCTCCTATGCCTTTTTTCGCATTAGCTGATCCCCCCTCATTAAACCCAACACCCCGGTAAAATCCCAGCAATGACACACTGTTTGTCATCCCATTGTTCCCTCTCCTGGTGCGATCCGCCCCTTTCCCCTCCTCTGCATTTTGTCTCTTTAGACTCTAAGCTCCTGGGCCTGGGGCTCCAGGATGCTCTAGGTTTGGGCAGCCCCTGGCATGGTGCAGCCCCACACTTGCTGGGCCATAGGGTCTAATTACAATAAGGGTCATTAGCAGCAGTGATCACATTACTCTACAGGCTTGAAGGAGCACTCAGAGCTGTCCAGTCACTCCCATCACTTGCTGCTCTGTCAGCTAGCAGGGCTTGTATTTGCACCATTCAGAGCCAGACGCATGCATGGGTGAACCGGGTGGCTGTCCAGGGCCTGTACAGTAAGGGGGCCTGAAAATGTCTGTTTTTTTCCCCCTGTTGTCTGATTATTATCATTATCTATGGAGAAAGGAGACCTGATACTAAAAGTTTGCCCGGGGCCATCAGGAATCTAGGTATGGTACTGATACTTTTTATACCTCAGGTCTCAGTCAGGCTAGAAGTTTGCCAAAGCCATAGAACAAAACAATAGAAAATGAGGGTTGGAAGGGACCTCAGGATGTCACATCTAGTCCAAACCCCTTCTCCAAGCAGGACCAGCCTCAGCTACAGCATCTCACCCAAGGCTTTGTCTAGCCAGGTCTTAAACACCTCCAAGGATGGAGACTCCACTACTCCTCTGGGTAGCTTGTTCCAGGGCTTTACTACCCTCCTCATGACAAAGTTTTTCCTAATATCCACCTCAAGTTCCCCTGCTGCAACTGGAGACCATTGCTCCTTGTTCTGCTCTGCTATCTCCCAGGGAAAAGCAAGCGCCACCCCAAGGCTGCTGGAATACATGCTGCAGGCCTAGCAGGGTCCAGAACAGGCAGCTTAGAGAAACAAAGAAGTACTGTGAGCATGGCTTTCATAACACAGACTTCACTGGGGTGCTGCAAAGATCCAGGTCCAGGATCAGGGCTGCCCCTAGCTGGCAGGTCTGGTTTTCCTTGGATGCAGCTGTGGAGGGTGGCTGCCCCCGCGGGAAGAGCAATGCTCATGAATGCATGGGTAAATCCAGAGGCAGACTGATCCACCCCCTGCTTACCCTGCTGCAGAGCTGATAGCTCTAGAGCAACCCCTGCCAAAACCCAGCTCCTGTCCTACAAAGCTGCTATGCCCATGGGTTGCTACCAGTGAAGGTGGCATGTGTCTGGAGGGCAGAGGCAGTTCCTCCTTCTGCATGCTACAGGCCACCTGGTCACTCTTGGATGTTGAGGAAGACAAAGAAAGCCAAAAGATTTTGCTCCTAGGAGAAGAAACTCATGGGGACCAGGAGTTTCCAACACCCACCTTCCAGGAGGGCTTTGCAAAGTATTTAACCCACACATTGCCTTTCGTCTAGGATATGCCAAAATACACGTGCCTGGTCAGTGCCCGCTACTCAAGTCATCCAGAGGGGCTGGAGGGGCTAGGGGAAAGAGCACATTTTGTTCCCAGCTTTCCCCTTAAATTAACCTGCCACGGAGAGTAGATCTCAGCGCTATTTTTAGGCCAGGCTTGTTTAATTATTGAGAAAGATTTTGAAGGATCTATCAAAGCTCAGGAATTGATGAGGGAGGCACGATGGTCTCTTTGAGCAGTTCTTCCCCCTCTGCATCTTTGTGGGGTAAAGGCCCTGGACCCTTTATACCAGGACCTGCACACCAGGACCCCACTGACCACATATCACCCCCAACACTTCAGTCTGTTGGTAACTCAACTCAGAGCAGTTAGGACCCCATGACCAGACACTTAGTTTTCATCCCTAGTTCAGCCTCCAGCCTCTTGGGTGACCCCCCCCAGGCATGTCATGCTCCGTGCCTCAGTTACCCCATCTATAAAACGGAGACAACGATCCTCACTTCCTCTCAAACTCTTTCAGATCAAGGCATTTTCTTATGACTTGCTGAAGAACCCAGAAAAGGAGGCCCAGAGACTGGATTTTGCATACACCAGCATGAGGGATTTAGTTATAATCAGCAACCCCAGGTTTTCAGTCGCACACGCAGAGCTTCGTGCCACTCCAGGGACAGAAGTGGCCCTTAAAGCAAGTGAGAACAGCGCGCTGAGACTTGGGAAAGGGGTTGCCCTAATGGATGCAGTGCTGGATGGAGCGTCCTGGATCTACCCTCCTTCACAAACTGCTGTAAGGAGCAAATTGGGGGCCAGGCAGGCTCAGACCATGCATTATCTCACGTGGGGACAAGGGAGAACTGCCCCAGGGCTGCTATAATACACCCTGCACTCCAAGCAGGGCCCAAAACAAGTGGCTTAGAGCCATCTTAAATCCCAGCAACACTACTGAGATTAGAAGCAGACCCTGCATCTTTGTTTCTTCTGCCAGGTCCCAGGCACAGCTGTGGGACACTACAGAAAAAACCTAAGAACCCAAGCGTTTAGGTTTACAGATTATATTCGTGCTCAGAAAGACCCAGGGCCAAGTCTCCATCTGCTGCTAATCAGCATAGCCCCAGATTTCTCCCATCCCCACCAGCTAAGGATGTGGCCCAGAGCTCAGGATTTCTAGCTCTCAACACGCCTCCCAGTCACTCCAGCTAGCAGCCACACCTCTGCCTGGAAAATAACCTTATTTTCTGCTCCTTGAGTGGCAGGAGACTGTTAAAAGCTCCTGATCCTTTCACATTGCCACTGACAAAGAGCCAAAAGTGGCTTTTCTTGGTGATGGATGAAAGGTGCACACTAGGTTGCAGGGGCAAAAGAAGTCTCTGGTATTCAGGGGGTCCAAATTAGCAGCTCTTAATAGCCATCAATTAAGCCAGCATCAGTGGGTACAACTTTGAGGGAGTGACACTGATGGGCACCAGCTGGGAGTTACCCAGCAGATCTTGATAGAGCTAAGCAAGGCATCTCTTGGAGTCCCCCTGCCACCCACCCTGTGCTATCAATCACCTCTCTGAGCCCTGGTGAGATCTACCCAGACAGCAGGTCAAGCTGGTGGTACAGGGAAATTTCCTAGACAAAAGTGCTGCTAAACACGTGTCAGGGAAAAGCAGAACAAAAAACGAGGCCTCCACGCAGCTAAACTTTGCTCCCTCTGCTCCTCCGGGAGGTTCAAACATCTGGGAACCAAGTAGATCCTGCCCCCAGTGGCCAGCCTGTCTGTGCAGGCAATGGTGCAAGAGCCATACTTTGCACACTTGCATAGGGGCACGAGTGGAGGGTGTGATGCAAAAGCAAACAGGTGCAGTTAGAGCAGCCCTGGAGCTGCTCTGATTCACGCCGGGAGCCACTGCCTCTCTGCGCCTGGCTCAGAGGGCATCATAATGCTGCGATGGCATGGACTTGTCCATGCCACGGACTTGGGGCAGTTCCCCACCCCTGCGACTTTGGCAAGCAGCACAAACGAACATTACTGTTCATTACAGCAGCTCAGATGCGAGGCCGGAGGCATGCACGGAGCTGCGGTCACAGGGCCGGCGCGCTGGGGGTCGCATGCTCCGGCCCCTGCTCCAGAGCACCCCGACAAGCTTCTAACTATTTCATTTGTTACACCGTGAACCTTTTTAAATTAATGAACAGAAGGTTGTCATGGTTGCCATGGCAACGACACGTTGCCTCGGCAACGGCAGTGATGCAGAGCCTGCGGAGTGTAATAAGGGGTCACGTTAACGAGGGCGCAGAGAGAGAGGGAGAGAGGGTGTGAGTGCAAGTGTTGGGGGTGGAGGAAAATAAGTGGGGGGTAGGGGGGACTGGATCCCACCCACAGCCCCAGCCGCCTGCAAGGAAAAGAAGGGCAAGGATGGGGCTCCGAGCAAGGAGCTGCCTTCCACACGCAACCCCACCCCAAGGGAGACATCTCAGGAAGCAGATAAGCCTGCCCCCCTCACCTTCCCCACACCCTGCTTTTGAGCTCGTCCATGGAGTTTCACAGATTAAAAGTAATCATCACCACTTCAGGGCTGTGAAATCTGTCCTTGGGGCTTCGCCTCTCAGAGTCTGCCCCAGCATCCAAGTGAAGGGAGATTCTCCAATGGTGGTATAGAGCCTAGGACACACACCACTGAGCCGTGTCAGTTCCATCCCTGGGGTAGGTGCGTGTGCTCTTCTCCCTTGCACACATATGTACTCTAGTCGCACTCTGAATTTGCCCCCCCCCCCGCATCTCCTGCCCCCAGGTGGGGCTTCCCAATCCCAAACTTTTTCATGCTGCTGAAACAAGACATCCCAAGCGGGGTCTACAAGGCCTTTCCTCCAAAGGGGTGACTGGATGCATGGACATGACTATAACTAGTCCCACTTCCTTAAATCACTCAAATTTACACCTTTGCCCCTCTATCCTCCTCCCTAAAGTCCTCTTTGTTCTAAGCCCTTAGCTCAGGCATGTGGGAGGACACGTGGGACACTCAAGGGAAGCAGCTCAAGCCATACTTATATGATCAACTCACCCAGCTTTAGCTACCCCAGGTGTATGGAAATGCAAACCAGGAGTAATTAAGTTTCCAGACTTAATTTGGCAGTACAACAACAGAATGAGAAACAATTTCTTTACTCCAAAATCTGTCTGTCTCCCCCGCAAGTGATATGCTCACAAGAAGCACTGTCTTGCTGCTCCTTCCACCACCATGGCTCACCTCACACCCAGCCAGCTCTTCCTCTCCTAGGGCTGTCTGCAAGCAGCACCGCCACAGATGAAACCCACAAAGATGAGCACTGCTTAGAGATCTTCCCCATCTGCAAATGGAAGTTAATTCAGAATATGCAAGGCCATGAAGTTAGTGTGAACAGCTCCAGCTGTGGACTCTCTCAGGCAGAGCTATGCTGCGTTTTTAGTAGCTTCCTTTGGTTTCCCCTATTGCTACATCAAGGGGCATTGTATTGCTCCTTCCGTGAAGCCTGATGGAAGACTAATTAGCACACCCATCAGTTTTAATGAAGTCTGCAATCTTCTCTAAATCAAAGACCTGTCTGGTGTTCCAGACATGCTCCAGCGTGGCTGTATAAAATATGAGATGGATAATCCAGAAAAGAACCAGTTCTCATTCATTCTGTGCTAGCAACCCCAAACCCTAAGTTACTGGACTCCCAGGTTTTGTTGGCGTGAGCTCGTTACTGCAGTAATTCATTTGCAAACACCACTGGTGAGATCTCCAGAGGGCTCATGTGGGTTCATTTGCAAATGGGCAAAACCTTCCTGCATGCAAAAAGGGGCTTGGTTATTTCTTTCTAAAAGAGCAACCTTTTTCTGTCAAATGTAACCCCACCGACTTTATACTGTCCCAGTTCAGCCAAGCCTCTCCCTTGTTGTCCCAGCTGCTATGAACTGAAGGGGAATGGGATTCCCGGTAGCCCATAAGAAAAGTCTCCAGAGAAATCTCCTGCCACAGATTTGGCAGCTGCAGAATGCCAGTGGCATTCAAGACCCCGGTGACTTATGTGCAAGGCTGTGAACAAGCAGAGCCTGGGAGGGGTGTGATTGCACCTTCTTGGACGGACAGACAGGCAGAGGTCACAAGAGTCAAAGGATCTCATTCAGCAGGCCAGCATCCCATTGGATGCTGACCACTAGGAAACACTGTCCTCTCCTCCCTCCCTGCCACTCGAACCCCCTGGCAAGATCCTGGCTGAGGCACGGGCACCTTGGCAGTCTGCAGGAGGAACAGAGCCCGGCAGCCACAGCTATTGCTATGAGCTGAGCAAGGTATTTTTTCCTTGCTTTAATGACTCATTAGAGAAAGGAGAGAGAAAAAAATACCCCTGGCAGGAGTTGGGGCTGGAGGGATGGCTTTGCTCAGGGACCACAGACAATGCAGCCAGGATCCAGCCAGCCAGGCCCCTCAAGTCCTCATTCTCCCATACATCCCCCTTCTCCAGATGACAGCTTCTCCAATATTATTGTGGTGGTGGGAAGAGCCTGAAAACACCAGAGAGGGGAAACTGAGGCAGAGAGCGGGGAAGTCCAGTTGACTGGTGGGTCAGGAACAGCGCGGCAGGGAGAACCCAGGTGTCCCAAGCTCCAGGATGGCTTGCCTGGAAGGCACACGCATGACATGAGCTGCAATAAAGAAGTGGCCCAAGGGGACAGCACTGGGGGGCAAAAGGAGGCATTGTATGCTGACCACTAGACAACGCTGTCCTGGACCCCCCCAGCAAGGCAGCCTGGACCCCCCTCACCAATGCAGAAGAGGCAAGAGTGGGAGGGAGGGCTCCGAAATCCCAGTCCCTGCAGCCAGGGGCGGGGCGGCCGCCCAGCCTCTGCTCCAGGGAACAGGTTGAGCCTCTTTACCAGGGCCCCGGGCCTGTCAACCAGAAAAAAATGAGGGCAGGAGCCTAAAAACCGGGGCTGGGCAAGCCAAACCGTATCTGAGACCCTAAGAGTACCTCCCAGCCCAGCCCCAGGGGGAAGGAGGCCTGGCCCCCCCACCCCACTGCAGCCCCTTCGAGCTGCTACAGCGACAGCAGCCCCAAGGAGCAGGGCACCTGCCTGTGGTGCCACGGGGAAGGGTATCTAGTAGTTAGACCCCATGTCCCAGGCATACAAAACCCATCCTCATATCCCCATTTGGCCACAAGCACATCCCTCGTCTTCTCCGTGCCTCAGTTTCCCAGCTGGGAAATCAAGATAAGTGCATTGCAACACCACATGCACCCCCCCCCACTCCCAATGCTTTATTACTATTACAGACCCACCAAACCGGCACATGCTGGATTCAGACTCGTGCCCTGAAGTACCATAGGCCTGCCTCCCACAGCCACCCCCATCCTACAGAGCAGCCGTGGCTACAACCCCAGCTCCTGGAGCCCTGTGATGGGCTGGGGCATCTCAGCTGCCTTTAAAATGGAACGCCAGCTTCCCAGCTTCACCGCAGCAGCAACATGCGAGGGGCCCAGAAAACTCCAGAACAGCAGAAAAAGCCCCAAAAACATGAGCGTGCTCAACTTTATTTATTTTTAAAGAAAAAAAAAAAAGGCTGGTTTTCAAAGGGAGCCTCGCAATTTGCCCATAGGTTTCTGTGGGCTTGGGGCTGGCCAGACTGCGTCTGAACTGTTCAAGGAGGTACCAAACCTTTCAGGGCCACACGACCCTCTGAGAAGGGCCCTGATCCTGACTGAAGAGGCTCCATGACCACGTGTGTGTATTCACCCTCCGGCCTCCCAGATCCTGAGTCCTCTCATCTCCCCAGCTCCCTGTCCCTCCGCTCCCCTCCTTCCCTTCATTAAAGCCAGCAGGTGCCTTTCTCCAGCATGAAATCTGCTGGGAAATTGAAATAGCGTTTTTTTTAAGTGCTTGCATAAGCAGCGGAGGGGAGCAGGGGGGGGAAAATCACAGAGCTCTTGTGGGTGCCTGAGTTAATGCCAAGTGCTTCTTCTAGCGCAGACCCTCCAGGGCCGGACTGTTCACGGCGGGGACGAAGGAGCCAGCTTCCCCCGCAGCCCTGTGTGATCCCAGCCGCTGACTGGCAGCGAGCGAAGGCTGCTCTGATGGCACTGCGGGGTGTTTGCTGACAGCTGGAGTGGATCCTCTGCAGAGCAGCCGTGTGCGCTGTCAGCGCGAGGGAGAGGAGCACGGGTGGGCTGTTGTGTGGAGCGCAGGCCCCTGTTTACACTAGGGAAATGCAGGTTGGGTTGCATCCCTGGCAGCCTGTGGGATGGAGTGGCACCAGGGTGCAAGGGCTGCCACGATAGGCAGAGATGCGGGAGAATCAGGAAGGGTTGATCCCTGCTCTAACACCGACATACTGGATGTCCTTGGTCATATCACCCCCTCCCTCATCTCTCCATCCCCAGTGGCTTTTTAAAACCTATGAAACTCTCTCCTGAAGGACCCAGTCCTACAAGGCACTGAGTCCTCTGAGCTCCCACAAAGCCTGGAGACCACAGCGAGACTGTGACCTCCTACCCCCTGTCTGCCTCCTGCCCCCGGAAAGCTTTGCTCCCACTCCAGCAAGCCGGGAAAGGCTCTTTACCAAACTTGGGCAGACTCTGCTTAGCTGTCCCCGAGGTCATGACCCCAGAGCAAAGCCACAAGTTTTCTTGTGACAATGCTGGAGTCAGTGTCACGCGTCTCAGAGGATGCTCAGCTCCTCTGCTCACCTCTTCTCTGTGTAGTCACAGGGCAAAACAGCCAGCAGCTCCCAGGAAACAAGCAGTGCTTCCCAGCCACCAACCAGCTGGATGTGACTGGTTTGGGATGGGTTCAGAGCTTGCATCGCAAGCTGTGTCCATCTATCAGCTACTCCCTCTTTTCAGCACCTGAGCACCCCAGGCGTGCAGAGCCCCTGCACTCAGTTCTGCGCAAACCGTTGCAGGTGAGATGCACACACTGTGCTCTCCCTTGTGAAGATTTTCCTCCACGGATTGATCCTGTGACCTCCAATAAAAGTTGTGGGGATAGAAAACACTTGCTCTAGGGCACTGGCATGTACAAGGGGCCAACCCTGGTTCTTGGAATGAGGAAATGACTTGCTGCCTGGTGAATTGGGGAAGTGAACCTTTTTTTTCTAGCCTTGCCCTTATCATGACCCTAGATCCCCTTGTGCTAGGGGCTGTACAGCCCACCCTGAGTCCCCTCAAATCCCCCTTCTTCCAGTCCAGCAGGGTTTCCTGACCTCATCCTGCCTTGCTGCAGGCAACAAGATGCCCCCCACCCCATCCTAATTGTTCTGTGATCCCTTTCCGTGGCCCAGCACAATGGCTGGGCTGCTTCTGCCTGTGCTCCAGCCTCTCTGGAGCAGATGTTCTCCAGATGTTCACCAAATAGTTGCCCCAGGCCTCAGGGCTCCCACCATCAGCTCCCCTCATCCTCTGCTGCCGCTCACTCAATCGACATTACTCAGTCTAATGATACCTAATTGCTTGCTTGCTTGCTTGGTCCCCACATCTCTGAGCTTCCGAAGCCTCTGACCTTGGGCATCCTGGGTCCTATGCTAGTCCCATAATGACCAGATCCACTCCCCCAGGGACCACTCCTCTCCTGCTGAGACCTCTCACTTGCCCCTCTCCACCTTGGGCACCAGAGCCAGAGCCAGGCACCCCCTCCAGCTGGAATCCTTTCATTATCTCCCAACCTCAACCTCCTTCCCAAGCTAATTGATCCACTGGTTTATTTCCTTATCAAATGGCTCTCAGTCTCTGATGTCTCCTCTAATCAGTACTCAGCCCTATCTCCACCCAGCGCTGCCAGGAGACTTGATTTCCAGCCGTGGCTGTATCTAATCATGAGCGGACTGCACCTAATGGGTGTAAAACCTCATTCCTGGCTCTCCTTCTGTCTGCACAGAGCTCCCCTCTCTCTCT
>JAGPOW010000863.1:462854-507639 GCA_030014935.1 Caiman crocodilus | reverse complement strand
CTCTCTCTCTGCAGATGCCTCTCTCTCATGCCTGCTCTTAGGGAAGGGGCTTGCACAACATGTACAGTACCTAGCGCGGCAGCAGTCTAGCCTCGGTTTTTCCCTCCACGTGCAACTATTCCAGCTGCTATTGCCTCCTGGAAGCCTGGACACCTGGGTTCTTTCCCCAGCTCTGGGAAGGGCAGTGGCCTGGAGGGGAAGGGGTGGCCCTCTTGGGTGGCCTGTGGTGACTCGTAGCCTCTGGTCACTCCACCAAGGGATGGACACATCTCAGAGCTGCCTTCTTCCTTCTGCTCCACCCTCCTGGCTCAAACCCAGCAAACTGGGGCTCTGTTTGTCCAGCCCTAGAGACCCAGCTGCGCCTTCCACCGGCTGCATCCTCCTGGCTCCTTCCTGCTCATTATAACCCTCTGTTCAGGGGCTGGGCATTCGAGCAGGGGTCCGGGCACCTGGGTTCTCCCTCTGGCTTTGGGAGGGGGAGCTGGCTGGTCATCAGAACAAGGAGAAGGGGCAGGGGGGCAGGGACAGGACTCCTGGGTTACATTTCTGGCTTGTGGAGCTGCCCCACGGTGAGGGCACATGCCTGGGCTTTGCCAGATGTGGGTTCAAGTCCCAGCTCTGCTACAGATGACCCTGCATGGCCATGGCCAGGGCCTCACCTCTGCCAGGGACAAAGGCAGTGCCCAGCCCGCAGCAGAGTTGGGACCATGCTGGCATGGGGGCTGGATAGGGCTGGAGAGAAGTGAGGAATCTTGCCCAAGGGTTAAAGCTGGGGAAACACTCCTCCGTGCCTCAGTTTCCCCACCTGTAGAACAAAGCTGCCCTGCCTTTGTCCAACAACTTCTGCAACGCCCAGGCCACGTGAGAACAAAGCCTCATCATTTGCCCCTGTTGGGAGCAGAGGCCACTCACCCCTTCCAGATATGAACACCTGTATGACCCTCCCCACCCAGGCACTCAATCCCCCTCTCCCTCAATAGGCAGCTAAGGTGCCCCCCCACCCCATTCCCAGGCCCCGGACTTTCCCCCTCCCCGTGCCGGCGCTGGGATCAGGCGAGTTCCCAGAGCCAAGCAGTGGGAACATCGTGTGTTTATCTGCACTCCAGCACTGACCCCAGGCCAACAGCAGAATGAGTCAGCGCGGAAAGGAGGGCAGGCCACAGAGCCATGGCTGGGCGAGCCCCCAGCTCCCGGGAGCGCAGGGGTTAAATCCAGGATGGGGGCTGGGGAGCTTGTTATTTCAGCCCCTTTTCATTAGGGTTGGCACAAGCTGGAGGTTTGTAAAGGAGCATGCTTTAGCCTAGTAGGCACAGGTGGAGACAGGATGCCAAGGTCCTTCCCCAGCTGGGATCCACGACTCCTGGATCCACCGGGGCAGCAGCGGGGTCCGGACTCCTGGGTTCTCTCCTCTCTGGGGAAGGCTCTCACCCTCAGGGGGTCGGTGATGGGACGCAAAGCCCTTTGCTGGATCCATGGTCGCCCCCTCCCCGCCTTGGGTTCTGCTCTCCTTCATTGCCCTGTTTGCTGGTGACCAGCGTGGCATGAGTTTGCTGGGCCTCAGCCTAGATACTCCAGGACTGGTGACCCCACCCCAGCAGTCCAAGGCTGAGACTCACGTGGGGTGTCCGGCCCGCCTGGAGGAAGGACAGAGAGCTCCGTTCAGGGGTGAGACATCACTGGGGGCATAAGCATGGAGGGACCCTTGTCTACATTAGGGAACATGGTCACTTTGCTAGCTGCCGGAGCATGACCATGTCCCCATGCCTCTGCTACTGCTGCCTGTCCAGGGGGAGCTCCTGGTCTGCCAAGAGCATCATGGGAAGGCAGCCCATCCCACTACACTGTGGGATAAGGTAGCAGTACCTGCAGGCAAAACAGCATCATCTGCCTGCTCCGTGCACCTGGGTCCATCCTTGCTGGTCCTGCCAGGCTGCTGGAGAAGGAAGGGACCGAGGCAGCTCCCTGGGCCTGGGACCTACTGAGAGGTCACAGACCTCCCAAACCCGCTGGGCCTGGATCCAGACATGGGACCATAGTATAGCTGCCCTCCTCCCCGCCCAGGATGAAAAGCTGCCCTGACACCCAGCTGTTTCCCCTGGGGCAGAAGGCGATCCAGGCTCCTGGAAGGCGTTTGCATCCCGTGTGGTCTGAGCAGCCAGGCAGGAACATGCTGCCATTGAGATTGCAATGGGGCTGCAGCCCTGCCCCGCACCAGGGTGGTCCGGGCCAAGCCTGGTCCTCTCCCTGGATCAGACCACCCCGCCGAGCAGCATCTGGCCCCCGAAGGCACATTCTTCCCCCGCCCTGCAAACGTTGAGCCCCCGGGCCAGGGCTGGGTGCCTCGTGAGCTGGCAGGTTGGACGCGCTGCTCACCCCACACGTGGCAGCTGGCTTTGGCACGTGCCCTTCAGCCCTACTGCCAGGGAGGCCAGCATACTTGGGGAGACCTATCGGTGCCCCCCAGGAAGGAGGTGCCGTGCTGGTCTCAGCCTGCATGGGTCGGAATCACGCAGTGCTGGGAAAATTATTCTCCAGGCGCAGACATCATGGTGTCATGCATGGGGGGATGCATGGTTAAGGGCAGCAAATTGGGAACACAAGGGTCTCTCCACCGCAGGTGCAATAGTAGGAGCCAGGTCAGTACAACATCATTGGGGTGGATTCACAGCTCACTTTACTGGTGTATCCCACATCCCGAGGGGCTCATGCTAGAGTTGGGCTGCTCACAGGGACCCTCCCCAAGGTCAGTGCAGCACCCTGGGGTTTCCCTATAAGGGGCAGGTTTTCTAAAATAAGGGAGGTTTCAGGGTTAGGGAGGAATTGCTGCTTCAATATTATTTTCACTGACACCACCCAGCAGCCCGGATCAGCGGATCTTAGAGTCAGGGCCCCGGGGAAATGGACCAGTAACTTGCCCAAGGTCACCTCGACCATCAGTGGCAGAGTCCCTGCAGCCAGTCCCCTCAAGTGCCCCATCCACCTTCCCGAAATGGGGCTCCTGCTGAGGCAGAGAGTATTTTCCTGGCATCTGGCTATGGCCAGAACGCAGTGGGAGAGAGAAAAGGCAACTGGTGTTGTTAGTAGTGGAGCAGCGGTACCCGTGATGCTCCAGCCTGGCATGTCTTCCCCGGGGTTGCCACAGCAACCGGAGAAACACAACAAACAGCAACAACGCGCCGCAGACAGTCGGCAAACATTCCCCTTGTATTTTCTCCCCGGTTCGGCTTGTGCTTTTTTTCCCCTCTCCCACGAGGAAGCTGCCGCCGCAAGAAAGCAAGGGCCATGTTATTCTCACCTGCTCTGAGCATGTGCTGCTCCGGCAGGAGCCTGGACCAGGAAGGCAGCTGCTTCTGGGGTGGAGCCCAGCCACTGGGCGCTTCATTGCCCTCATGAAGAGACCAGCCTGGGGCAGCTAGGGAGAGCAAGGAAAGGAGCCAGCAGCCCTGTGCTTTCCCTGCAGGTCTCCCCATCCCTCCAGCACCGCTTGGGGTTGGTACAGACTTCAGTGGGGCACTAGGGCCCATAAGGACCCCCTTCTTGAGTGAGAGAGACCCGGGGGCTGCTGGATCCTGGTGTCCTAGAAAGGGGGGCAGATAGTTGCTCCAAGCCCAGCCTGTCTCATCGAGCCGGCCCTGGGTGCTGGGGGTAGAAGGATCTCGGGGACAGCTTGCCACACTCCCTGCGCCCATGCAGGAGGGCCCTGTTCCTAAACCAGGCCAGGAGGAGCAGAGAAGCCCCCAACCTGAGCCAACGCAAGGCTGTAGGCATGCACTACGCTTTCCCCTGGTGCAAAGAGTTTCCCCGGGGGGGGTCCACTTGCACCCAGGGTTGCTCCCATGGGAAAGATCCAGCAACCTCTGGGCTCAAGCAAGGACTGAGGACCTGGTAGCAGCCTTGAAGCCAGGGTTTCTCCACCGCAGACCTCAAAATCCCAGCTCTTTGCTCTCACTTGAGCAATTCTTCGGTTTCAGAGAACTCAGCACGCCTGGAGCAGAGGGGATGTGACAATTCCTATTGGAAACCTCCGGGTTTCTCCTGCGAGTGGTGTGGTTGTTTGCACCCCTACTACCACAAAGGCACCCACTGCACCCTTCAAAGGATCCCACGGGGGCCCCAGCGGCGTATCACTGCTCAAAACATTCAGATGACAGGGGCACTGGGGCTCTTCACGGCCTCCAAAGCTGTCACACACCCTAATGCCTTACGGACCAGGACCGGGGTCAGCCCTGCCCACAGCCGAGGCCCTGGGCCTGCCTGCACCCGGGGTGGATTCCAGCTCCCCTCTGTCATCCGCCCGGCTCTGGGAATGCACCATTCTGGCATAAGTAAAGCCCCCTCCCATCTCTCCAAGCCTTTAAAGATAGTTTATGCTGGCAGAGGCAATTATGATAATAAATAACGAGGGAGACTGCGCCGGGCCGGGAAGCAGGAATGGTGTTGCTAACAGTTGCGTGGCAACGGGTGATGTGTCTCGCTTGGCAGCAATGCTCCAAGTGGCGCGGGCGAAGTGACACACTTTATGCGGAGCTGGGGAAAATAGGGGTGCCGAGACTGGAGCTGGACAGAGAGGGAGCAGGAGGAGCTGGGGCCATGCCCAGATCCACCGACTCCCTGCCACTGTCCTGCCTGGTGACCTTGGGCACATCCCTTTCCTTCCCTGTGCCTCAGTTTCCCCCTTGAAATAGAAAAGGCATCAAAGTGTAGCCCCTTTGGAGCAGGACCTGGGCTCCAGCCACCTCTATGCAGTGTTGAGCACCCTGGAGCTGCTGCGGCAGGGCTGGGACTTCAGCCATGATTGTAGCAGCAAGAACATGAGAAGCACGGAGGTCTCCAGGAGCAGCTTGGAGCCGACCCCCAGGGTGCTGGATACTGTATAGACAGAACAAAAACATGGCCCAGTGCCTGAGAGCGATCCCCAGCTCCAGAAGGCAGCTACCCGAGGCACTCCCCTACTTTCTGCCTCAGTTTCCCTCATTTAGGAAAGAGGAGGGGGCTCCTTCCAGAGTATTGTCAAACCAGGGCCATCTCCAGGCCATTCTCCAGGTTGCAATGACATCTAGTGGAGGTGCTGTCGGAAATCATCTTTCCCGAGGGCTTCAGGGCTCCTTTTCCTCTTTCCCCTTGTCCAAGCACCCAGCTGGGGGCGCAGACATGGCCCCGGGATTCTCAGCAGCAGTTGAATGAAGGGGGGAAAAGAAGGGCTTGTAAGCCCAGAATCAAAGCCAGCAACCCCCAAAATGTGCCTGATGGACTTCCGGCCACAGCTCTGGGCACGACCGGGGCCAACAGCAATCCCCACATGCCTGAGGACCGTGCCCATTTCCATCAGCTTGATGGACAAACAAGCCAAATCCTCCTGGTTGTTATAGGAACCAATGCAAAGTGGAGGTCATGCATGTAAAAGCACTGATCTGGCCCCAAGACAGTGGGGACTGGATCCAGAGTGCCACAGCTGACTGTCCATACCTTCGGAGAGCCCTTCCCAGTTACCCAGTGAGCCCTTCCCAGCAACTCCAGTGCTTTCCTGAGCATTCACAGCTGACTCCGAAGCTGGTGTTTCAGAGAGGCTTATCCTCCCACCTCTCCTTGGCACATCTTGGCACTGAATTTCCCCTCCTGCTTTGCTTTCCCTCAGTTTTGCAAAGTTTTTGTCCCTCTCTGCCATCAGCTTCAGGTCTGACCCTCCAGAATACAAGGATCCTTGCACATGCCTTTGCACGAGATTGAAATGGTCGCATTGAATGGAAGCAAGAACCACACCAGGGCTCTGGCAGGAGAGAACCAGGCCCCCCCACACCACTTCCCTGAGGGGAGAGACGGGGGTGTTCCCGAGTCACAAACATCATGGCTACAAACAGGACAGAGAAGTCTGGATGGAAAAAAGTTCCCCCAAAGATTTCAGCACCTAAAAGGAGCCTCTAGGATGAAAGGGGCAAATGGAAAGTGTTGCTCAGTGCCTATGACACTCACCCGGTACTCAGGAGACTGGCACCGTCTCGGCTACCGCGTCACTGGCTGTCCTTAGTCAACTCACTTAGCTGCACCTACCCTCTGCAGTTCTACCCCTCCTTTGTTTTAAGATCAATGATGAATAGTACTCACTAAAGAAACAAGGAATTTGGGTTTTCTTGGGGGGGGGGCAATTAAACCAATTATCTCTTTCTGTGCCCCCTACACAAAGCCCCTTGAGACTCAGGAGCTTCTCAGTATGCAGCCTGCCTAGCTATAACATCCAGGCTACTAGGTGTCACCACGGTGGAACAAAAGGAAGGCACTGAGCTGCACCTAAAAAGATAACCAGCAGCTTCAGAAACAGGCCAATTATTCCTGCACAGCATATAGAAAGAGGGAAGGGGAGGGGAAAAAAATCCCACCCCCAGCCAGCCTATTCCCCACACATGATTTTCTTCCTCATAGCACAGCACTCAAGAGGTTAAATCCTGCGCGGCCCTATTTTAGCACTTGAAGAGTTTCTGCAGCTTGCTACCAATTTATTCTTTTAAAGATATAATCATAGTCTTTATGAGATGTAATCATAGTATTTATTTAAGAATTAAGTGCGTCTGAAAGTGGCCTAAATTCCCTGTGCAAGAACTGAATAGATACCTAAGCATCTGAGTCAGTGAGACTCAAATGAAGCCCATTCTGGGCTAACATTGCTATTATCTTGATCATTATAAACTGGAGTCATCTGCAGTGCATGTTAATCCTGAGGAGGTGCATCAGAATGCATGCAGGATGGTGGGGGGTTCTTTCCCCCCTCCTGCTACAGGAGCCTGTTTCTCAGCTGCAAGGAATTTCAGTGCATATAAGAAAGGAGGCAACCAGCCAGCCTTGGGCAGTAAAAGGCTCCTTTCACCCTCGCAGATGCCTCCCACATAGCAACATCCATCAGAAAGGATGTGGACAAATTGGAGTCCAGCAGAAGGCAATGAAAATGGTTTGGGGGCTAGGGGACAGGACTTATGAGAAGCTATGGGAGTTGGACTTATTGAATCCAGAGAAGAGAAGGCTTAAAGGGGATTTAATAGCAGCCTTCAACTCCCTGCAGGGGGGTTGTAGAGGATGGAGATGAGCTGTTCGCAGTGGTGGTAGATGACAGAGCTAGGAGCAATAGGCTCCAGTTGCAGCAAGGGAAGATGAGGTTGGATATTAGGAAGATCCATCTCACCAGGAGGGTGGTGAAGCACTGGAACAGGCTCTGGGATCTCCAACCTTGGAGGGTTTTAAGACCCAGATAGACGAAGTTTTGGCTAGAATGATGTAGTTGGGGCTGGTCCTGCTTGGAGCAGGTCAGACTAGATGTGACATCCTGAGGTCCCTTCCCACCCTGTTTCTGTGATTCTGGCTCCAGCCAGCGCATTGTTAACCATGACCAAGATGGCCCAGATGGGAACTGGGCAGCCCCGAATGATATACAACGGGCGGGGAATCGCAGCACCAGTCACAGCAGGCTCCTTCCAAACCAAAATCAGCCACTCGTTCCTAGTGGAAACTCCCAGTCCAGAAGCACAGCCACTCGACAGGGGCTCCATAGAGCTGGGGGATCTTACATGGGACACCTGCAGTAAAAACCACTGATAAAAAAAGCACACAGCACCTTACCCAGCCTCCTTCTGGTCAGTCTTCTCAGATGAACAGGCCCATATCTCCCGGGCAATTTAACCAGAGCTTAATGCCTTGCCCAGAGACTGCAGGGCACTTCACATAGCATCTAGGATGCCGTTAGGGTCAGGATCACAGTGTGCTGGGGAGAGCCTTGAGGAGGAAGACGGGATGAAGCGACTCACCCCAGGATACACTGCAGGTCAGTGGCAGAGATGGGACTAAAACTCAGGTAACTACACCCACTAAACCATGCTGCCTCCTGCTTTTAAGAGAGCCCATCTGCAGCAAGGACCATCACATCACTGCTTTCTTATAGAGGCATTTATTTAGAATAAAAAAAAAAAAAAATAATCAGGGCAGTTTTGGAGTAAGAAAGCCATTGGAATACAAGAATGGGGTGGGGGGAAACTACTATTTACAGCAATCGCATGAAAAAAACAAACACACATGTAAAGACATGGATGGAGGAGGGACAGACCAAGAGACATGGGCGATTTTCTCTTTACAGTGGAGTGTGATGCCTGGCCAGGTGGATCGTAGGCACAGCAGCATGCATATACCAGGTCATGTTAGCTGAATGAGGCATGAGTGCTCCTGCCCCAGTCCTGAGGCCCTCACTTTCCTCCTGGCCTGGGAAGCATTTCCAGTTAAGCTTAAAGCAGGATCATCCCTGGGATGGGGGAGGTCAGGCTGCATCATCTGCTCTGCTGGACCAGAGCAGGCGCACCCAGCACCGGACAGGACACTGGGCCATCAGCTAGGTGGATGGGGTCCCAGCACCAAGCAAAGAGCAGTGGTCTCCAGTTGCAGCAAGAGAAGTTGAGATTAGATATTAGGAAAAACTCTCAGGAGGACGGTAGTAAAACGCTGGAACAGGGTAGACTCTCCATCCTTTGAGGTGTTTAAGACCTGGCTCAACAAAGCCTTGCTGGGATGATGTAGATGGGGCTGGTCCTGCTTTGAGCTGGGGGTTGAACTAAGTGTGATCTCCTGAGGTCCCTTCCAACCCCCAATTACCTATGAAACAGGTGCCAGTTGTTTGACTTGGATAGAAACAAAGAGCCCCCCAAATGCCAGGCCCTTTCCAGATGTAGGGGATGCCCGGCTGATTAGACATCTCCAAACCAACACTCCAAGCAATAGCAGCAGATTGAAAAGGTTCATTAAAGCCAACCGACTCCAAACCATACCAGCCATTATTGCTAATAACCGTTGGAAACAAACCAGCAGCCCTGCTGGAGGCTGGATCAGGCACAGCCCCAGAAGGCGCGATTCTGGCCGAGGCTGCTTCACTGCAAGAAGGCCGCAGATTTGTTTTATCCTAAGGCTGCAGTACCCTTGGGGCCACACAGCCCCAAGCACCAAAGGTCTAAGCTCCTCTTAGTCCTTAAGGGGTATAGGGTATAGCTGTCTAAGGACATAGGCAGACAAGGTTCTTTGGGTAAATCTGGTATCATTTAGATATCAGAGTTAGTTTAATGCATTAAATGGTCTTTAATGCGTTTATTCTGAACACACCCGTGAGATGGGGGAATATTATCCCCCTATTTGGACAGAGGCTAAGGTCAAATAATGAAGAAAAAAAAAGTCAGTAACAGAGAAAATATACTGAACCCAGATGTCCCCAGCCATTAGCCTTTCGCTCTAACCACTGCACCAGCCTGTCTTGCAATTAGAGCTCCTCTTGTGGCTAGAACGTACAGAATGAGCAGGGTAGGAATGACCGCCTTCCTACTACTGTATTGCCGTAGAAATGGTGTGTGATCAATTAAAATAATTAGACATGTAAGTCAGCAGGACCAGATGAACTTCATCTGAGAGTGCTGGAGCTGGCTAAGGTCACTGCAGAGCCCCTGGCAAAACTCATCCAAACTTGTGGCACTCCAAAGAGGTCCCTGAGGACTGGAAGAGGACCAATGTTGTACCCATCTTCAAGAAAGGGAGGAGGGAGGACCCAGGTAACTATAAACCAAATTAGCCTAATTTCTATCCCAAGAAAAATCCTGGAAAATTTCCTTAAGGCATCTATGTGCGATAGTGCGATAGGCTTGCAGAAGGTAGGATTCGGAATGACGGCCAGCATGGCTTCATCACGGGCAGGTCTTGTCTTACCAACCTTATCTCCTTTTACGATCAGGTAACTCACTCCCTGGATAAGAGAGGAGGTTGACATTGTATATCTTGACTTCCAAAAAGCCTTTGATCCGGTATCCCACGATAAAATTGGAGGATTGTGAGCTTAACTACAAGACAGTTAGGTGGGTAGGAAGCTGGCTGCGGGGCAGGACCCAGTGTCATAGTGAACAGATGTGTCATCCTGGCAAGAAGTGGCCAGTGGTGTCCCTCAAGGGTCTGTGCTTGATCCAGTGCTTTTCAACATCTTTATCAATGATTTGGATATGGGGGTGAAGAGCTCACTGGCCAAGTCTGCGAACAACACCAAGTTATGGAGAGCATGATCATGCTTGAAGATAGGCTACAGATACAGGCGGATCTAGACAGGCTGGCAAGTTGGGTGGATCAAAACCAGATGAAGTTCAACATCGAGAAATGTAAAGTGCTCCACCTGGGGACAAACAACCCCCTACTCACCTACAGGCTTGGCAGCACCAAACTGACCAGCTCTACAAAAGAAAGGGACCTGAGGATAATAATAGACTATAGTATGAATATGAGCCAGCAGTGCAATGCTGTAGCCAGTAGGGTAAGTAATACTCTGGCATGCATCAATCGATGCAGCTCCAGGAAAACCAAGGAGGCGATTCTTCTGCTCTACTCAGCACTGGTGAGACCACAGCTGGAGTACTGCATCCAGTTCTGGGCACCGCACTTTAACAAGGATGTGGACAAGCTTGGGAGAGTCCAGAGAAGGACTATCCATATGATCAACAACTTGTGCAGCAAGCCATACAAGGAAAGGCTGAGGGATCTGGGGGGACTCTTCAGCCTGAAAAAGAGAAGGCTGAGAGGGGACTTGCTAGCAGCTTACCGCTACATCAGGGGAGTACATCAAGGTCTCAGTGAGCAACTGTTCACCAGGGCACCTGAGGGGAAGACCAGGAGCAATGACCACAAACTCCTGGAAGACCGTTTCAGCGGCAACATTAGGAAAAACTTCTTCACAGTCAGGGTGTCCAGACTGTAGAATAAGCTCCCTGCAGAGGTGGTGCAAACACCTACCCTGGAAATCTTCAAGAGGAGACTGGACAGTCACCTCGCCGGGGTCACCTAACCCCAGTTGTCTTTCCTGCCTGTTGCAGGGGGCTGGACTCGATGATCTTCCATGGTCCCTTCCAGCCTTACAATCTATGAATCTGCAAAAAAAAAAAAAAAAATCCACTTTTTGCACCACAGCTGTTTCAAAAAGGTTGAAGAGGAACCAGCTACTGAACTGTGCGTTGGGACACCTGGCCTCTCATCTCTGGTTCTGCCACTGCCCAGCTGGGTGACCTTGGAAGCTGCTTGACACACGGTCTGTTTCTTCCAGGTGGTAGCACAAGGCTGAAGTCTTGGGTGCTCTCACATGGTTCTGTCATTATTACTGCCATTCAAGCAGAGGCTGTTTGTGTGCTGGGCTTGTACAGAGCTTTGCTGGGCCTCTGGTCTGCACCTGGGACTCTCTGGAAGAGTACATACACCATTACATCCTCATGTCTTCACAGGAGGCATTGCTCTCCAAGACCACTGTGTGTCAGTGTCTCCACGCAGGAGAGGCCTTCATAAGAAGTCAAGCACGGCAGCTGAGCTCCCTGCTGCTGCTGATGCCATCGACCTTCACTTCCGCAGACAGAGCCCAGCGAGGGTTGCTTTTGCCCTTAGAGGGGTGCACCTTAACAGTGCAGGTGATGTGAGGCAGAATAACTCTACGGACAAGTCAGAGCAGCCGAGGACTGGCCCTGCACTACAGTAAGATGCAGCCAGTGGACTTGGAGCTCCTACAGAAGTGATTGCAGGACTGGGGGTCCCTGTTGCTATTCCCTTCCGTCTCACATCCCTTTGGCATCATCTGGTCTAGGCATTAAAACCACCTCCCTTCAGATCCCAGAACCCTGTTCCCCCCACACAATCCAAACAGGCTCGGACCAGCCAGCCCCTCTACCCCTAGCCACCTCCACACCCTCTCCCTTTGCACCTTACCGCAGAGAGCACCAGCAGAGCCCGAATGCTGTAGTAAAGCAAAAAAATAAGCATGGCAATAGCTCACTTTATGCCTCTTGCTCCATGGTAACTGCCTGGGAGAGTGTGAAAGCTCAAATTAGCTCCTTTAAAATTAATCGCAGCTTCCTTGTATTGCAAACCAGTATATTTATGGCCCCTGGAAGAGGGCTGCCTATAGGCCACTTTGCTTACTGGACAACATCTTCTGGAATGGTTTTTCCTTCCAGTGCCAGGTTTTCCCTTTATCTTATAAGGGGGACTGGGTTTTTGTTTCTCTGATAGAATAGGGGGAAAATATATAACTAAGTTTCTTTATTTATGTAAAAGCTCAGGTCCATGGCTCAATTTTAGTGTCCACAAAAACAGCCACTTTGGAAGTGACCAGGAACTAGAGTCAAACCTCTAAAAACGGTAATGAGAAAAGCACTTACACACATAATACAAAGTCACAGGGACTTTGGATTCCCTCTGACACACACACACACACACCCTCCCATGTGAGTTAACACGTAGTGATCACACATGTCCGTGACCCAGCTACTGCCAGCAGACGCAGGCCAGGGCGCATTCAGAGCGCATGGTTGGCTTGCAAGCATCTGTGCCTGTGGAGCTCATGCTCAAAGTCCAGCATTGAAGCGAGACTGAAAGGAGGTTGGAGCAGCTGAGAAGGGACAAGACTGGTCCTGGCAACCTGGAACGGATCTAAAACCCCCTTGAACCAGGTGGCAGCTCCACAGCTGCGAGTATTTCTATCCATCCAAAGCAGCAGCACAAACAGGGCCAATTCCTTGCTGCTAGAGAGGCTAGCATAGATGCACCCCCCCTCCCAGCCGTACCCTTATACCCAGCTGGCAGGGGCATAGCAAGGCAGGCTGGTATGCTAGTGCCTCCAACACTACTGCATGGCTCCTAGACAGCTTTTAGCTCCTGACCAGGGCTGCTCTAGTCTGCACCAGCCCTTGACTAGGGGGATACTTTTAGGTTTTCCCTTCTGCCCATCCTTGTCCTGGGATGATTCTGCCCTGGGTAGTTTTCAATCCACAAGGCACTAAGATGCTGCTTGCTGTAAAAGAGCCTGATCCTGCCAGACCCAGACAGGAAAGAGTCAAACAGCAAACACTTGACAGGACCGTTCAGCAGCAGGATTCAGTCCCCGAAGTGTCTTTGGCAGGTTCCTCTCTCCCCGCAACCCTCCCCAAGGCAGCTCCCTCCATCCCCTCACCCCCCACCCCCAGCTGCAGTTACTTCTGGAAGAACTTCTTGTTGAGGAGGAAGATGAGCAGGTTGACGTTGACTTTGGCTTTGTCGAACATCTTCAGGACGGCTACGCCCTCGTACTGCAGCTGCAGCAGGTCCTGGCAGGGGGAGAGAGGGGCCCGTGGGCCAAAGGCGTCTGGTGAAACCCCAGCACACACATCCCCCATCCTTCCCACACCCTCCGCTCCATCTCAGTTGATGAAGAAACACCACTGGGCTCAGAGTACCTGCTATCTCCAAGCAGCTCCATGCAGCAGAGGGGGGGGGGGCGTGGTCCTTTGCTTAGCTGGGGAAACTGAGGCAGGATGCATGGTGGATCCTCACCTGGTAGTGGAGCTGGAACTGCTCCATGTCGATGCCCATGAACTTGGCCTTCACCTGGAACTTGCCGGCTTCCCCGCAGGGCGCGATGTCGAAGATGACGTTGCGGAACCTGGGAGAGAGAGGGTTAAGCCCTAGGGCTGCTTCTGGAGCAGCCAGTGAAAGGGCTGGAAGACCAGGGGCGTTTGATCCCAAAACAGGATCGGGAGGAGACTCACTGGCTGATAGGGAGGTCCTCAATCTCCAGCAGCACGCCCTTCTCCAGCAGCCGAGCAGCCGTGTAGCGCAGCGCCGGCGCCTTCTTGCCCTTCCCGCTGACCCTGGATGAAAAAAAAGACAGGAAGGCTCAGAGCCGAGATGTATGGGGCAGGAGCCGCGCCGTCTCGGCCTCCAAAGCCCCCCATCTGAATCCATCCGGTCCCCCGTGGGAGAGGAGACAGGTCCCCCGTGAGGCTAGGACAGACCAGGAGGGGTTTATGAGTTCAAAAGGCAAAGATCTGATTTCTCCTGGGATAAATGCTTGTATCCCGAGATCCTACAGAGGGACAGGCCTGTTGTTCCACTTGAAAGAGGGCCCTGTGAAGCATCTGAAAGTAAAAAAAAACTAGACCTCAGGTTTATGGTGGGCCCAACTGTGCCGGGGATGGACTCTAACACACACTCAGCACTTGAATGGCAATTAAACTCCAATTAGCCGCTATCATCGCAGGGAAAAATAAGTTCCATCTTGGATGCTTCAGGCTAAAACAAAACACTGGATTTCTCCTGGGACAAAGCCTTTATCCTGGGATCCCAGGCGAAAAACCAGGCGACCAGTCAAATGCGGCCCTGACTGGTCCAGGATATGACTGGCATCAAAACAAATGTGGCAGTTGTTCACATGCTAGGCTTAAACAGCAATTAACTCTAATTAGCTGCAATTGTTGATATGCTTACAGAGGTACTTCATGTGGGACAATGGGTTTATCTGTCTGTAAGGTCTGGGGTTTGCTGGGACATAAACACGCCAATCAAGCTGGTTGTCTGTTTAAGTCTCAGAGAGACCACTTTTTTCCTGGCATAACCAGGTGCTAATTTGATTTAACAACCATTCAAGGTGTGCAGACAGTGTGAAGGAGAAAGTGTTCCACGCCTGCTTGAATGCCAACAAGCCAGGGACACATCAGACCTAAGATAAATCTGCCTTTAGCTTCACAAGTACCTGAAGCGGGACAAGGGGCTTGTACCTCTGTAGGATCCCAGCCTAAACGGCTTTGTCCCCAGAGAAATCCGATGTCTGGTTTCAGCCTCTTCCCCCCACCGGAAGACAAAACGCAGCTAATCAGAGTTAATTGCTGCTTATTACAGGGATGAGCTACATGTGTCAATCAGAACCACCTCCAACGGCGATGCCTGCTTGTAGGTAAAGAGGGTCTTGTAGTAATGGTGACAACAATAGAAAGGCAGAAGAGGGAGAGATGCAGGGAGCAGTGCAGTGAGGTGGTCTGTGGAGGGGACAAGAAGCCCCTTTCTGACTCCTGTCTGCCGTGAAGCATGAGATCCCACACCTTCCCCTGCCCAGCCAAGCCATCACGGCTTCCAGAGCCGGACTGGGATGCCCATACTGCGCCAGGCCTGGCATACTTGCTGCTGGTGGCCAGGTTGCCCAGGCATGTCCGGATGTACTGGTTGTAGTAGTCGACCTGCTCCTCGTAGAAGGTGCTCTTGGCATGGAGGGCCTCTAGGGTCTGACGCAGCTTGTCCAGCTCCCCCCTGCGGTGCTGCCGGTACCGCCGCTGGTTGCGGATGTCCTGGAGGAGAGAAGAGTCCATCAGGGTCTTGGCAGAGGGACAAGAGCCCCAGCAGTCTGGAGACAAGGTGCCAGGCCCAGAGTTGTGCAAAGGATTTTGGGAATGGCACAAGGGTCTCAGCTTCCAAGCCAAGATCCTAATCCATGACCCACAGGGTCGCATCCACCCAGCAGCCTTCTGGGGAGGCAAAACCCTTAGCTCTCCACCCCACCCCAGTACCTTGGCCAGCTCGTTGACGATCTCCTGGTACTGGTTGGCCGAGTCCACCACCCCCAGGCTCTCCAGGCGCCGCAGGTTACGGAGGATCTTCCGCTTCTTCTCCTCCACTGAGAGCTGGCTGTTGCCCACCAGGGAGCGGTTACGCTTCAGCTTGTCCGGGGTCTGGGCATCGCGTAGGGCCCGCCTCTGCACCAGCTGGTGGTGGGATGCCTCCTGGGAGAGGGGGTGGGGGGTGTTGCTTTTGTGGGCTAACAGGCGTTAGCCATGGTCAACAAAGGAGACCAAGCTGGAACGCAAGCTGGGAAGAAGCCTGTTATCATGGCACATGGTTGTAAAAGCCTCTTCCTGTTGAAAGCAGGCTGCGAGTCCCCAGGCTGCAGCTGCTAGTTGGTTCTTCTCTCCTGACTTTCTACTCACCTGATCTTCCGATGCTGGTGTCTGCAAGATCTCCAAGAGGGAATCCCCAGGCTGGGACTGAATCACATCCACCAGCATCTGCTTGGTGCTGAGGGAAAAGAGGCAGCTGGAGTCACCTGTGCCAGTGGCCACTGGGGGGGGACGAGGGGCAAGCTACCTAGTGGCCAGATTGCAAAGAAAGCCTCTGCAGCTAGGGAATTGGACCTACTAGAAGACAAGTAGCCAGATCAGCAAAATGATCGCTGCCTCCTAGTTTGGCTCCAAGGGCTCCACTGCTCCCCGAGCCATCAAAAAGGCCTTGGACTTGTGAGATATACTGGAGATTTCCCCTGCCTACCCCACCACACACACTCACCTCAATAGCAAGCTCTTGGCATCGGTCTCCTCGCCACTGGCCTCCACTACATCGAACTTGCTGGTGAGGGTGAGGGATATCTCCAGCTTGCTGAGGGCCTGCTCACCATCTGCGGGGCTGGGGGTGCTCTCACCTGTAAGGATGGAAATGAGAGCAATCACTCGGTTACTTATGGGGAGGGGTCCGATCTGGATTTCCACCGATGCCAGGTTGGATGGAGTGAAACCGGGCCAGTCTCTCAGCAAGCCTGAGGCCAGGGCTGGTGACCCCGGTGCACGCAAAACTTGGTCATGTTCCCTGCTGATTCTCCAGCCCAGGCACTGAGGAACTCGTGAACCATGAGAAGGAACTCCTGACAGTGCCTCAATGCCCCGCGTGCATCGGGCACCAGGACACCCTGCTAGGTCTCCGCCCCACCTGACACAGCATCAGAGCGTCCTTCCTAGGAGAGCTGCACCTACCAACGAGAGCCTGGACGGTAGGCAGCTCATCCAGATCCTCCAGCAGCTCATGCAGGGGGTCCCCCTGGCTGGGAGCAATGGAGTCCTGGTGCTCTAGTAACAGCTGGAGAAGAGACACGGAGGCAGAGCGTGCAGGTTAACAGGCTGCCCGTTGCCTGGGGCATCCCCAGGAGACCACATGCTTTCAAGGGAGAACACAGCCCCTGGTAGGAGCAGGAAAAAAATCTAGGGGGTGGTGAGGAGTTATGTTCTGTGCAGGCTCAGCAGCGTCCAGGCATGTGTGCACACATACGCGATCTGCAGAGTAACCTTGGGACAGTTACTTGGCCTCCAGGTAAGCAAACAATCAGCGGAAGTCCCTTGCCCCCACTTTCCCTCCAGTTACATCCACAAAGGGCCCAGAGAGAAGCCAAGACTCGGATCACTGTACTGTTCACCCCGGGTAAGCCCCATCTGGGGAGTCTCCTGGGCAAGGAAGACCCCAGACTCCCCTCACCCGGTGCGTGTCGATGAGCTCGCCCACGGTGATATAGACGACTGGCTTGGCGACTGTCACCAGCTCCGAGTACTCGTCCACGTTGAACCTCTCTTCTGGCTCGGACACTGAGCAGGCCGCGCGGATGAATCTCCTGTGGGAGAAAAAGGGATCCTGCCATGAGTGCTGGTCCCAGCCTGGACTGCAGGAAACGGGGGCAACCAACTGGGCAACTCAGCAAGGCAAAGACCTCCAGCATCCGTGCCCAGCAGCCCCTTGAGGATGTAGCACAGCCCTCTGCCCCTTTACAGGTTCAGTTAGGGCCCATCATAGCAAGGTGGTTGCCAGTCTCATTCCCCTGGGAAGACATGGAGTCGAGGATGCCCAGGACAGCACAGTACTGGGCCTGCCTTAGTTCACAACTCCCCCAAATCTGCTCCATGTCTGTACAGTACCTAGCACCATGGGGTCCCAGGCCATGAGTAGGGCTGATTCCCCTTGGGCATTGCTCTTATGCTAGGGGATTGTTGCCTGGCTGGCCTCACCATAGGAAGAGGCTGAATTGTGTACTGGGCTCAGAGCAGACAGGACAGGACAGATCTTCTCCTCTCCAGTGCAAACCATTGCACAAACCTGCTGCCCCTCCAAGACCCAGTCTGGGAAAGCAGTACCTGCATCATTAAGCCCCTGTGCCTAAAGCATTATTTCTAATTATGGCCAATTAATTCACCAGGGCCACCAGCCATGCAGTTTAATTGCCATCCGCTCATTTCCTGGCTGCTCCACCGACCAGCGCCTCCACATTCAAGTGGATGGCTGACAACTGTTCGTAGGCATTGCCCCAATGCTGGCAGCACAAGAGGGGTGAGAGGGAGAGGGCGTGGGTTTGATCGGGTTTGGAGAGGGTTTAGCATCACCTGTGCAAAGGGGAGGTCTGTGCAAGGAGCCTTCCCCTGGGCAGGGCAGGAATAAAACCAATCTGATGAGAGCTGAGACCAAGACTATCTCCTCTAGGTGAGTGCAATCGAAGTGACAAAGGTGACACCCCCACCCCCTCCAGCATCGATGCGGCTCTATTGGTATAAAAGCCATCACTAAGGCTTGAGCCGAGCGACAAAAATAAAACCAGCACAAACTCAGGTGTGCTGGGCCAGGGGCGAGGACACATTGGGGGTGAAAATGCAGCCCCAGCAGGATGGCACTAAGGCAGGCAAAAGCTCAGTGAAAAGCAGCAGCAAAAGGATGGCCTGGTGGCTAAGGCATTGGCCTAGAGAACTCAGACTCCCAGGGCCCTCTCAGCTTGCCCACCTGGAAAGTGGGCATAAGCAATGCCCATCTTTGGCTCTTCATCGGGATCCCTTGAGAGGGCAGAGGCTGCTATGGGCACATCCAACCCATGGCACTGCGGAGCACTGACCTGAACTTGTCGTGCGTCTCCTCCAGGTAGCGGTTCATCCCATTCAGGTGGGCGCTCTCGCCCTCAAAAGGCTTGTAGGCCACGGCGTGCTGCAGCACTTTGGCGATGGAGCCCAGGTTGCGGCGGTGGTCGGGGTGCAGAGCCACGGCGGCCGAGACATCCACGATGTCGAAGCCGTCAGGGGCCACCACAGCCGGGTTCATGAAGCGGTAGTAGAGCAGGTGCCCAATGATCTGGGCCCCAAGAGAGGGAGAGGATCAGGCTTTGCATTGGCATTGGGGTCCCAGATGTGACCGCAGATGCCTTTGATCCAGGGTAAAGACAGGTGGACTCATCTTTGGGGTGAACAGTGCAGGGCTTGGGACACATGGTCCAGAACCGCCCATCATAACTCATAGGGTACAGCACACTGCAGACATACATGCCTGCCTGCCTGCCCCCACCCCCCCGACAGCCACAAATGCTGGAAATAGACCCCCAGTCACCTTGGGATGCACAAGGCCACGTCACCACTGTAATAGACACCCTGGTATAGGGCTATGCCCAGCCACTCTGGCTCCAGCAGCTCACCCTGCAGCCCCAGACACAGCCCTACCTCTCACCACAGCCCCCTGCACCCACCTTGCAGACCTCATCCTCGGTTGCCTCTGGGAACTTCTCCGCCAACAACGTCTTCAGGACTTTGGCCACGTAGCGCATCCCATAACTGGATGAAGCCAGAGAGGCAGCCCATCAGCACAGGGCCCAGGCCAGGCTGAAGGGGGAAGGGGACTACGGGAGCCTCTCATTTGACCTGCAGAGCCCAGGCTGGGGAGATTGTCCAGCAGAGCCAGGATTTCTACAGGGGCATCTTAAGCCTCCTCAACCTCCTCCCCCTGTTGCCCAATATTAGTGGGGAAACTGAGGCACAGAGCAGAGGAATGGACTGCTCCAAGGTCACACAGGACGATCAGGGCCAGAGGGTCCCTGTTCCCACAAGAGCAGGGCCCATGGGACTCCTTGTACATACGGGATCTTATCCACGGAGGAGGTGATGGCGGAGACGAACTTGTCCGTGGCTGCCAGGAGGTTGTGGATGGAGATGTCCAGTCGCCTCTGAACCTCGGCGTGGCTCAGGGCCTGCTCGGGGCTCACATTGTATGGGAGCTGGCTGGGGGTGGGAGATGCACACGCTGCTAAGAGTCATGGCACAGGCCAAGATGACCCAGCTTCCCCACACCTCCCCCCCACAAAAAACCCACTCTGACCTTCTCTGGCCACTCTGGGACTCTGTCTGGTTGACCCAAGCCTTGTAGATGTCCACAGGGTCAGTGCGGATGTTGAGAGCCTTGTCCTGCAGGACATCCCGCACGGGCCCCTCCAGGATCTGGCGCAGGGCGTTCTGCCCACGGGCGTTGCGGTAGAAGCTCACCACCAGCCGGATCACTGTAGGATTGCCCGTCAGGATCTCGTGGGGGTGATCCACCTTGGACCTGGCAGAGGGGACCAAGAGCGGTAACTCGGATCAGGGTGGGAAGACAAGGCCTAGAGCTAAGTAGGAGACCGGCAGCCAGTCATTACTGCATGGAAAGGACTTGCCAGGTTGGGACAAGAGTGAGGAGGTCACAAGTCCTGCTGGGAAGGACCCCTAAACCCTATACCTACAGGATCAGGTGCCAGGACAGGGCTTGGCCATGAACACTGAGACAGATCTAAGCCAGTCCCCCAGCTCCCTCTGCCCTCACTCCAGGGGGAACAGGGAGTCCTACGTGTCTTGGCAGGACTCATCTCCCTGCCCCCATGGGTACCACAAGCAGGACCTACCAGATCTCTTCTTGCAGGGCAGTGCTGAAGAGCTGCAGGAGCAGGTAGCCCTCGCGGGCATTGGAGGCGTAGTTGTACAGGGAGAAGACCACCGACTCCATGAACTTGGTGGACTTATTCTGGGGCATCTGAAAGATCAGCCTGGCCAGGTATACGGGCTGGGTCTGCAGGTACATGGGCAGGAGTCAGGGGAGCTGGCCCCAGGCTTCAGCCAGCAGGCAGGGCTCTGCTACAGGACAAGTCCCTTCCCCCTCTATGCCTCCTTCTCCCTCACCCTCAGTCCTGCTTCGCCAAGGTCTGAGGCCATGAGTTTACATGCAAAGCCCAGTTCTGTGCAACCTTAAAGCGCTCCTCCCATGAGTAGCTGGCCTGTGGGCTAGCACGACTCATCCAGACCAGCTCCCGTAGTCAATGGCACGCAAGACAGCGATGCAGTGAGCCCCAACTCCCCCTGCCCCGAATAACCAGGGACTGTCTTCAAATGGGGGCTGTATTCCTGCCTCTGGGCCCACAGCTGGATGCTGCAACCCCTTCCTCCATTACCCCCAGCACAGTGCTAGCAGACAGAAGCAAATTCATGCCTGGCCTAGTCACCAGGGCTGTCCTGAGTTGCCTTCACCTAGCCCCACTCCCATCTCCAAGGATCAGACAGGAGCTCAGAGGAAGGATTTCTTTCCAAGAGGGACCTGGTGCCAAGAGGGATGTGCCAGGACTGGGGGCTTCCCTCCACTAGACACAAGCCAGAGCTGGGGCAGAGGGTCCAGCACACCAGGTAGCAGGATCCAGGGTGGGAAGAAAGCCCCTTAAATCTATCCGATTCCTCATTGAGCCACTCATAAGCCAGTCCCAAGCTCTTGGGCAGCACCTGGGACCGGACTGGAGGGAGCAAGGAAGCAGGCCCATTGCAGGGGGGATCCAATCGGACTCCACTGCCCTACTAACAAGCTCCCCACCCCCATTCACCTGCAGCAGGTAGAAGAGGTGCTGGTAGGCCTCCAGCTTCTGACGCTTCTCTTTGCTCAGTGCCTTGATCCCCTTCTGCTTGTCCAGGGCCATCATGTCTGACAGCTGCTCCTTGTTCTTCTTTGTCAGCTTCTTGCAGTGGGAGACCACCTCCTGCACAGGCCGGGGGAGAGAGCCGGGCCCAGAGGGGTTAGGGGCATAAGGCATTCAGGGAAATGGACTTCCAAGACTGCTTGGGATCCTCCAGCCTTCATGCTTTGCCGCATCTCGGGCCTGGATCACCCAGCCTGGCTCTACCTTCCCCCCACCCCGTTGACAAGGGAAAACAGGACAGCTCACTGGATACAGCCTGGAAACAAGACTGGCACCAGGGGTCCATTCCCACCTCTGCTGCTGGGGGTGGTCGGGTTCCTTTCCTGTGCCTCAGTTTCCCCACAAACTGATCTGCTTTATCAAAGGCATTGAGATCTACCAATGGGACACACTGGATAGGGGCAGGGAGGTACCAGCTGAGGACCCAACCAACCCAAGGCTCTGCAGCCACTGGAGAAGTTCACCTCTGGTTTCAGTAGGATCTGGTTTTGGTCCCAAACGGACTAGACATAGTCATGCTGGCTTAAATTAGGACTGAAAATCCTAAGGAAAACGGCAGGATTGGAACTGGAACATCTTTTCAGAGGGGAGCGGGATTCCACAGGCAACAGTAGGTGTCTAAACCCCTTAGGCTCCTTGAAAAGCCTGGCCTTCATCCATGCCAGAGCAGCTCCAGATTTCTCCCAGTATTGCAGAAACTGGCCTCGTATTTCGGGGGGAGGAGACCACATGACTACTGAGACGCCCCGTCCCTCACCCCTCACGACCTCTGACCTGCAGCGTGATGCGGTTCCGCACCAGCAGCCCGATCTTGATGTCCATGAGGTTGAGGTCGCTCTCCAGGCGCTGATTGGAGCGGATGCGCCTCACCACGTCCCCCCGCAGCCGCAGCCCCTCCGCCTCCTCCCAGAAGTCGTGCTGGCTCTGCTCCAGCAAGTGCACGAAGCGCCGCACGATGCCCAGCGGTGGGTCCCTGGCACGGACTGTGGGGGCAGGCAGTTACTACCAGACGTCGCACGGAGCAACTTCTGCACCGATCGCCTTACTCTGGGATAAGCTGGGGGCACACGCCAGCCCCCAGCTTGGTCCAAAGTGGCACAAAACCAGTGATGGGAGCAGATGCATGTCACGTACCTCAGAGCAACCTTCTCCAGCATTCGGGTTACACCAGACACGGTCTCCTCCAGAGCTCCGCTGACCATGCATCTGCTCCCCCATTTTATCTAGGTTTGCACCTTAAAGACTAGCTAAAGTAAGAGCTGCCTATATAGAGGAAGCCTTCCTTTGATGGGTTTAAGTGACAGCTAATCCAGCCATCAGCAGCCAACACTGGCAGGATAAAAATGGGCCCTTTGAGAATCCTGTTCCACACACAGGGGCTTCCCTGGCCAGTCTGGAGCCGGCGTACGGACCCTGCTCAACTTCATGGCCAAAGCACACTGTCCTAGGGAGATCTACCATGTTCCAGGGCCAGAGAAATTAAGAGCAATCTCAGGGCTCTTCCAGCTGACCCTGGAAGAGCTGGACCGAAGGCGAGGGTTGCCACGGTGCTTTAGGACCACCCCACCTGCCACCATTGCTCCTGTGCTCTGGGCACAGCAGAGGAATGAGAAGCCAGGCAGTTAATTATAGCCACTTGTGAGCAGAAGACAGGCAGGCACTTACCCAACACCCTGTAATCCCCACGGGCCTTGTTAGCTCGCACAAAAGCCTGGATTTTAATTACAGCAGTAATCTGCCAAGACAAACAAAGGGGGAAAAGGAGGCGAGTGTCCCATGGCAGCCCGGTGGCAGCAGAGGGAGCAGGGAGAGCGCTCGCCAGGCGCCAGCCCTCCCGCCAGGCCAGCTGTGGGCACAGCAAGGGGAGGCCTCTCACTGGAAGCATCTGCCACCGTCCCTGGCCTCGTGGGTCCTAGCCCCAGCTCAGGGAGACAAGGCATCCCTGCTGAATCAGTACCCAGGACTGGTCAGTGCTGGATCAGTCCCCGGGACACCTGGGTTTTACTTCAGATGGGATGCTGCACATGTGTTCCTGGAGGCAGATGCCCCTTTCTGCCTCAGTTTCCCCTCGCCTGGAGGAACAGGGCACAGGACCTTCCCTGGGGGGGTGCAGGCATGAAGGGGAGGCCCTGCACCTGTTGCTTCCAGGTGGGGGGAAACTGAGGCAGAAGGGGGCATTGGGTGCAGAGCACAGAGCGGGGAAGGTTTAAGAGTACCCTCCAGCAGCTGCTGCTTAACAGAATAGTTTCTTGCTGTAGCTCCCCTGCCTCCACCCATGACCATGACCTTGGGCCCGAGACTCCCAGGGCCTCGATCCCCTGCCCCTGAACCTGCCAGCCCACATGCGGCCTCTGCAGCCTGGCATCCATAGGAGTGGCTATGGCTGCCTGCAGACACCCTGCCTCCTTCCCCTTTCCCCTGGGGATCCTCAGGCTTCGGATACATGGCTTCGTCCCCCAGCACAGGGTCCATCAACAGCCCCCTGCCCTGGGACATGGGGCTGGGCTGCCAGGTTAACTCCTCAAATGCTAGAGAGCAAGTTTTGCCAGGTCCCTTGTAAGGGGTTCCTGCTTGTTACAGTACAAGGAGCACAGATACACGCAGGTGATGCAGAGCATGCCTGAGCTCCTGCCAGACACATGCACACGCGTATCCCTCACTCACGTTCTTCCTAAAGTAGCGCAGCCTCTCTTGGTACCTCCTGTGAGCTTGCCACATCCTCACGCATGCCTGGAGCTTGGGAAGGCAGAGACACACCGGGTTGTGCTTAGCGGGACATGAGGAACAGCATATCCACATCCCGTTGGCTACAATGAAGGGGCCACGCTGCTCTCACCGTGTTCTCAGTCAGATCCCAACCATTGTGCTTATTAATAAATCCAAAGCTGGGAAACTATAGTTTCATTTCCCCCCCTTGCAGCTAGACCCCATTCGCTTCTGTCCCAAATCCATCACATAGCCCAGCTGCAAAACAGCCCTACGCTCCTCCCCAGAGGTGGCTGCAGGGTGTAGTGCCTCCCCAAGTCCTTCAGGGTATCACTGCTCACAGGACCAAGGCCTGGGGGGTAAGATCAGAAGGATCCAGCAGGGTTGTACCTTGATCACTGCAGATGTATTTGCTTGCAAGTATCCCAGTCTTTGTAGGTAGGCACGGCGCTGCTGGGAACCTCTCCACCAGGCCTGGATGTGAAAGAAAACCCACAGCCCTCCCAGTTATTAGTGCTGCATAAGAGCTGGGCCACTCACCCCCATGCCTGGAGTCCTGTAGATCCTTTTGGAAACAAAAATAAGAGCACCGCTGGAAGAACCGAGGGTGCAGGCTTTTAATTGCCATCACGGTTGGGGCATCATTTACTCTGCTCCCCTTCCCTGACCTCCCGGACCTGCCGGGTCCAGTCAAAGCCCCACAAACAAGAGCTGTGCAGAGGCTGGACAATAGGGCTCCAGTCTGGGCCGGCCCCTGGGCAACACCGCAATAGACCCCGCGCTTACAGATAACCCCAAGGACATCAGGACCCACCACCCACTGTCACCTGGATCCTGGTGGCTGCTGGGAGCTGTTCCCGCAGCAAATGCCGGCGGGCAGCAAAGTCCCGGCGGACAAGAAGCCCCCGCAGATGGGCCTGCAGCCGCACCACGAGCCCCACGTGGGCTTCCCACAGGCGCTGCCGGTCATGGGCCACGGTCACGCTGGTGATTGTGGACTACAGAGAAGGAACGAGGTGGTCAGTTCAGTGCCAGCAATGTGGGGGGCCAGATGCCAATGAGTGTGTGTGCATGCCAGGGGATTTGGGCACCTGAAGCCAGGCAGGAAAGTCCCATTCAGCACCTCTGCCAAAGCGGCTGGTGCCAGCCAGGTCCCACTAAGGCCAGGGTGGAGCCACAAACCAGAGGTTTGCAGCTGGGGCTGCTGCTGACCCAAATCTCTGCCAGCAGTGCACTGGAGCCCCCAGGCTCCAGCTGTTGTGGAGCTACAGCTGCTTGGGCACGCAGCCAGTGGGCCAGGTGTTCAATACAGCCCCCACATCTCTCCCCACCTGGATCTCGTCCCGGCTGAGGTGCGTGGGGTGCAGGACGCAGCCCTGCGGCCGCTCCCAAGTACCCTCAAACGTCTGCAGGCTGAAGTAGTACTCAGTCCCGTCCTTCAGCTGATGCCGCACCCAGGGGTGCTTGATGTTTCCTGGGTGTTGCCAGGGAGACAGAAGCAGGTCAGGGAGGGGTGTCTCTTACACACACCCCCCTCCATCACTGTAGCCTCATACATTGTCAAGGGCTGGGCAGGTAAAAGCCTGTGGAACTGGACTGTCCATATGCAGGGACTCCCAAAGCCCCATCCCAGACAGGCTGAGCCCAGAGCTCTCTGCTCCCAGCCTGTCTCTTGCTCCTACCCTGCCCCTACCTAGCTCCCAGCCGCCTCCCTGGCTCCTTCCTTCCTACCCACCCTCCTCCAGCCCATTTCCAGCTCTTGTCCTGGCCCTTGAAGCCCAAAGCATCCCTGCCCTTCGTCTCCCCACCTCCCTGGACGTGACGTTATCCTTCCCTACCAGTCCCCATCTCTAATGCACTGAGCCTCTCAGCCTGTCCTAAGGGACATGGGCCCATTTTGCAGGGGGACAGTGAAGACAGAGCCAAGTGACTTGACCAAGGTCAGCCCAGAGGCAATGGCAGAGCCGGGCCTCATGCCCAGGCCATGTTCTAGGCAAAATGGCACCATCTCCTCCCTTGCAGCACCCCAGTCCTTCACAGTGCTCGGTGCTGTACAAACCCAGCCCCCACCCACAATGGAGGTGCAGGACACTACGCTGCCATCCAAGGCAGGAGGGCTTGGTCCCCTTTACCTGACAGGCCCTTGCGCACCATGAGGGCGGCAAGTTGCGCCTGGTAGGCCCCAGCACAGTCGGGCACGACACCGCACAGGGCGACATCTGGGTTGCGCAGCACACGCACCGTCTGGGCTGGCTTCCCCTCCTTGATGGCCTGGTTGATGGCTGCAATGCCAAGAGCCACTGCAGGAGGCAAGAAAGGGGTTACACACACACACACACACACACACACACACACCACACACCCCAACCCAGAAGTCCCTGGGATGGACATTGCACCTCATGCCCTGTGGGAATGGAGATTCCCAGGGGTACAGAGCACTCCCAACTGCAGGCAGGCAAGCTGAAGCTCAAGGGAAAGGGGCAACTGAGGTCCTCATACCCCTGATCCTCCGACCCGGGGGTGGGTAGCATGTGGGCATCCCAAGCTTGGCCCCCCACAAGGCATCAGACCAGAGTTTCATGCGACCCCGCCAGCAGGCGGTCCAGGGACAGTAGACAAAGAGCAGCGATGGCCCTGAGCTCCTACTTCAAAGAGCTAAGCAGAGCATTTGGGGCTACATTCATAGAAAATGAGGGTGGGAAGGGACCTCGGGAGGTCACATCTAGTCCAACCTCTGCTCAAAGCAGGACCAGCCCCAACTAGATCATCCCAGCAAAGGCTTTGTCTAGCCGGGTCTTAAACACCTCCGAGGATGGAGACCTCGCCACCTCTCTGGGGACTGCTCCAGTGCTTCACACTCCCAGTGAGAAAATTTCTCTTAATATCCCACCTTAGCTTCCCTTGCTGCAATATTGTGCCAAAAAAGCCCATTTGAAGGCCCTGAAGTACCTGGCAGTAGTTTAGGGGCTGCAAAAAAGCTTGAGAGGAAGCAGCCAGAGAGGGACACCCAATTCCTCCCACCTGGTCTTTCTGGGCCGCAGCTCCAGGCCAAACCCAGCTCCGAGATAGCCCCAAGCCCAGATCTGCCCTTACTTCTCCTTGCTGCCTCGGTGTCCTGATTAGCTTTGGCCACACCATGCTGGATCTCTTCCCACCAGAGTGTGGCGTCCTCATCCCGTGTCACCTGCAGGGCAGGACAAGGGATGCTGAGGAGTGGCCAAGGACAGCTTCCACTCCCCATAATGCAACCACTTCTGGGGAAGCGATGGCAGCAAAGAACAAAGGCAGATGGCCTCTGGCTTAAAAGGCACCAGAACAGCGATCAGAGACAGGATCCTGGTTTTACACACTTAAAGTAATGGGTTGTCCACCCTGCCACGTGGCTGGGGTTGGAGCATCCTACCTGGGCTTTCTGCTGCCGGGCACTAGTCAGGACATCATGATAACGTCTAGCAACTGGGAGCGTCACGCTGGAGAGCCCTGCTGAGGGCAGCAGCAGAGCTGTGAGGGTCTTCTCTGGGTCACCCTGCCGCAGTGCCTCATTGATAAGCTCCACGGCGAGGATCTCTGCAGGGGAGAGGGGACGAGAGCGGAGTCAGCCTGACCGCTGCCACATGGAAAGGGGCAGGGCAGGGAGCACAGCACACCGGACACTCACTCTCGCTGTCCTCCCGCACTGCGGCGTTGGTGCGGCTCACACAAGCCTGGAGGTCGTTCCAGCTCAGGAGTGTAGCCCCCCGGGGCCCAGCCTGGCGCTGGCAGCTCAACAGGTCATCCACATAGCTGGAGTGGAAAGACGACAGCAAGCTTAGGAGGTAGCAATGCAGAGGCAACAAGGCAAATCTTGTGGCCAGACCGTAAGGAAGGGAACCCAGGAGTCCTGGCCCCAGGGCAGGAGGAGCAGATCCCAAACATCCTGCTTTCCAAGCATGTCCCCTGCCAGTAGAAGCCCGGTAGCTTATTCCTGGCCAGCGCCACCTGTTCAGAGTCAGCACATGGGCCGTCTGCCCGTGCTGGTGCCCCACTCACCGCTGAGCATTGGCCTCCTCCACATCAGACAGCCCCAGGCTGGGGCTGACCAGGCCGCTCCAGATCCCATGGACATCCCCAGCCTCCAGTGCCTGGTTCACCAGAGCCACGGCCGACAGCATCTCCACAGCCACGAAGAGCTCCTCTTGTGCCAGCTCTCCCTGACAGCAGGAGACATGGTGAGACCTTGGAAGAGGCCATGGGACATGGGGGAGCCTGTTCCCTCAGTGGAGAAACTGAGGCAGGAATTGTCTCTCTGAACCACTTGCCACAGCTGTCCCGGGAGTGGGAGCCCAGTCTCCTTGGTTCCCTGCAAAGCTGCCCCCAACCCGCCCACAACAGCAATGAGTTTGAGGCCCAGAGGAGATTCCCTTGGGGATGGAGGGGGCTTCAGGCTGGACTCAGCCCACCTGTGTATGCCAGTCTGTACCAGTACCCACAGCCAGCCCCATGGGCAGCTGCCACGAGGGCAAATCCATATTGACAGTAGGAGAACAACACTGAGAGGCCAATTTGGAGGCCAATTTTGTGCATGAGCTTTCCAGTTTCCAGAGCTGAGGGGTCTGGAGCAGCTAGCTGGCTGTAGGGGCAAAACTGGTTTAAAAATTTTTGAGGGCATGTTTACATGGAGGGCTGGTTAATTCAGACTGAAAAAAAAATAAAAAAGGGGGTGGGGAGAAAGAGAGATCATTCAGTTTAAATCTCTGTTCTTCAGGGAGAAAGACTTTTGTCCTGGGATCCTACAGGCTAAAAATCAGACCGTCACCACCTTGGACTCGTCTGTAAAGAAGTGTGGGACAGACGGAATAGCAATTAGCTCAGGTTAGCCGAAATGGTCCCAGGGCAAATTCGGATACTTCCCAGGTACCAGACGTGGGACAATCCCAGCATCGGACTCTGGATAAAGAGATGCCAGAATGAAAGGGTAAATCCCAGGTCTGTTTTTGACTTGAATCCATCAGAACCTCCTCAAATGCAACCTCGGTTTTCAGACTCAGATTAAAAGGGAAGATAGCATGGGTCAAGGAGGGGTGCTGGGCATTTCAAGAGGAATCACTACTCTGGATTAACTCTGTGTGGACACTGACTCCTGAATACCAGCACTTGCACAAGGGGGAACTAAGCAGGAAGCTGGAGGGGAAGAGCATGACCCTGCCGGGCTCCAACTCTGGACATGTCTCCAGAGACTCCAGCCCTGGTCCTCACCTGTGGGTGCTGGCGCTGGAGCAGGCCCAGCTCGTGCTGGTACAGCGGGGCGGCGAAAGTGTGCACCTCGGGCAGCTGAGCCGCAGGGCTGGCCAGAGCCTCCACCGTCTCCTCTGGCTGCCCTCGGCGCAGCACGGCATTTATGTGGCTCACAGCCTGCACCACTGTGGGACAGAGGAGACGGGCATGGCTCAGCACCCGGGGACTGGTGCCCATCGCAGAACCCAACAGCTGGGCAAGCCCCACCCCACGCAGCTTGCACCCAAGGGATGGAGCCACTGCTCAGGGATGATCTAGGTGTAGCCCTACCTGTGTCCTACTACAGGGACTTCCCCTGCTCCTAGGCTCTGCTGGTTGCCCCCTCTCCCCCTTTCTGCTACGTGTCAGGGTGTTTTGAAGCCTCCCCCCGAGGCACTGGGTTCTGGCTGTAGCCCAGGCTGGGGCAGGGACTGTGCTGTGCCAATGCTCCTGCTGGGCCTTAAACCCAGAGGGTCCTAGCAAGAGGGTCTTGCCCCTTCAATCAGGGTCAGACCAATGCCAGATTTGGGGTCAGGAAGGAATTTTACCTCCTGGCCAGATTGGTATGGACTGAGGGGGTTTTGCCTTCCTCTATGGTGGGGGAACAGCCTCTGCCTGGGATTTCTGGAGCATACGTTGATGTCGGCTGCTGTGGTCCCCCTACTTTCCATGGGGCAAGTTCAGGTACGATGTCTCCTATTGTGCATTGGGGTGACAATAGTTTTACAAAGAATTTGTACGATGGATGCGTCTGGGATGGTTTGGTCAGGGCCGATCCTGCCTCTGGCAGGGAGCTGGACTAGTTGTGACCTCTGCAGGTCCCTTCCAGCCCCACATCTCTAGGATGCTATAGAGCCCATAGTCAGCCCATTTCTGCTGTAGGCAAAGAAACTGGTGTAGTGGGGGTGGCAGCCAATGCAGCCTCCTGCAGAGCCCCCAGGTTGGGCAAGCAGAGGGCAAGAAGCCTGGCTCTGGCTCTAGGGGTGTAACAGCAGGCCCTTCCTCTGGCAGCTAAAGGCCTGGCCTCACTCACTGGCACGTTCCTGCTCCCCCCTCTCGTTGGCCGCGTCGACGCCTGCTTGCACCTCCTCCTGCTCCAGTGGATCCACGAAGCCCAGCTCCTGCAGAGAGCACAGCGACAGGAGATCTGGCCCACGCTACTCCCAGGTCCAACCAGGGGAGCTAGAGTCACCCGTGGGTCCAAGGGGCATCAGGTCTGCACCCCTGCCTCCAAAACCCCCCAAGTGCAGCTCCCAGGATGTGACCCCCAACTTGGCTCTGCCTCCCCCCAGGGGCATCTCAGCAGCTCACCAGGGCTTTCTGCTCCCGGTCAGTGCTCAACTGATCCAAGTACCAGTCGCTGTTCTCTCGCTGCACACGGCGGAGGGCCAGGACAGGGTCCCGCAGAGCCTGGTACAAAGCCTGGGAGTCCTGTCTCTCCAAGGCATCATCCACGTACTCCAAGGCTCCATGCACTGGGACGAGACCAGTTGGCCCAGTGACCTGCAGCCCTTGGCTCAGCTCTCTGCTGCAGCCACAGCCCCACACACAGGGAAACCCTGGCTCCAGGCTGCAAAACCCTGGAAAACCAGAGCAGGGACCCTCCCAGCAGGCCCCATCTCCCCCTTCCCCACAGTCCAGGCCAGCGCTGCAGGACTCACACAGCACCAGACACATTGCTCTGCTCACCATTGACTTTGTTGATGCTCCCTTGGATCTCGGCCTGCGTCAGACACTGGTCATAGATGTCCTCAGCCTCCGGGATCTTCTGCGGGTACTGAAAACAGAAGCATGGCCTGGAAGTCTCCAGCTGTGCCTGGCTAGATGGGGCACTCAGCAGAGCTATCGCTGTGTTGTCCCCCCTACCCCACAAAAATGCACAGGACAGAGCCAGGTGTGTGCTCCTCTTCCACGTACACACAGAACAACAGCCTCCTGCTGCTGCCAGCTCCTTCCCCCAGTGCGGTGCCCTTACCCCATTCTGGGCATTGCCTGCCTTCTCCGCCTTGGCCTGGTAGAGCATCTCCTGATAGACAGCAGCAAGGTCATCCCTCAGACTGAGCAGCAGGGCGCTGGGGTTGTGCAGGGCAGCCAGGGTCTGCTCCACCACGCCCCTCTCCACGGCCTCGTTGATGGCCAGCACGGCAGCATGGACTAGCGAACCCATGACAGGGAGAGACACACATATAGCATCACGGGGCAAGATTGTATAGGGTTGTACGGGCAGCATGCAGCTCCCCAGACTCGTGGAAGCCCAAGCAAAACCAGGATATGCTCATTGATGGCTGATGTACCCTCCCTGCTGAGGTGAAGGGGAACTGGGGAGGAGACCAGTGCCAGCTGCAATGCAATTGTGCCCTGCCACCATGGCCCCACAGGGTCCTGGGTGTGAGCTGAGGCTCTGGAAATTCAGATGGTTAGAGCTACAGGGGCAGTGAACACCAACAGCACCCGGCCTGAGCCCCAGCTCTCCCGCTTCACCTGCTGCCTCGTCTCCCGACAGCTCGTTGGCCAAAATTCCCCCGATCTTGCTGAACGCCGGCAGCTGCAGGCCATACTTGTCCAGCTCCCGGCGCATGTGGGTGATCTCTGCCTCTGGGGGGTGGGAAAAAGCAAGCTGAGTCAGCCGCGCACCCCAGCCAGGACAGCACTTTTCTTCTCGACGGAGGGCAAGGCAGAGTCCAGCGAGGGGGACACCTCACCCAGCCATGCAGACACACTGCGAGACCAACTTGCTGATGCCAATCAAGCTCAGCATGCAGGCAGAGCTCTCAGCCAGAGCGGCCCTGGGGCTGGCAGAGACCTACTGGCTGCTCAAGCCCAGCCACAACAAGTGCAGGTAACCATGGATTGAAAGTTGATCCAATGAGGTCACCAAGGGGAGACTCCAGCCCTCACCCCACCACAGCCATAAAGCTTCCCCCCAACCCTCCCAACTAACACATGGTGCGCAGAGATCCCTACAGCATGCCTCGGGCAGGCAAGAGGCAGAGACAGGCTGTGCTGACCCCAAGGTGGATCTAGCTGGACCAGCAAACTCAAGACCACACAAAACAGGAAAAGCCCTGTCTAAGGGGTCTTAAGAGAAATGGTGGCAGGGAGAAGAGGAAGCAGCCATGATCTCCTCCACACCCCACCCCACCTGGGTGGGTTTAGACACAAGCATGGAGCCAGCATCCCCTGCTGGGCAATAAGGAGCCCTGGGTCTGCTCCCAGCTCTGACACTGCCCCACAGCATGACCTTGGTTGTGTCACTTCTCCCCCCACGCTCCCTCTCCTGGACAGGCCTGGCTTGTCAGTTTGGGTCAGAAGCTCTGCAGGATCCCATGATAAATGTACAGTGCTGGTCGCAGGGCGGGTGGGCCTCGGTTAGCTGCGGCATTACCAAAAGGAACCCATCCGTGCTGCACTAAAGGCATTTTCTGGGTCAACATGGAAGGTGGCTGGAGCCAGAAAGTCTGCCGGAGCCCCCCTATTGTGAGCCACACCATGCATCAGACCATGCAAACAGACTGGAAATAATGAACAAGGAGGCTCCCACACATGCACAACTAGCCCAAAATTATCCTCTCTGGTCCCTTACCAGTGAAGTCCACCTTCCCATACAGGTCCTGGATCTGCGGCGCCAGCCCCAGCTTGAACAGGTACAAACTGCAGATTTAAAACCACAGCTTCATGAAAGTGTTGGACTACCCATTTGTCCCCCCACCTCTCCACCTCCGGTGCCAGGGAACTGAAAACAAAAGGTGCGTGCATTTTAACCTATGCAGCATATAACCAAGAGCTCTGTGCTCCGAGCGGGGCTGAACACAAAGCCAGGACACAAGGCTCCCAGCTCAGCTACTGGCACCTCCAGCCCCATGCCTCAGTTTCCTCCCCAGCTGGAGACACAGAAATAAGAGCCCTTTCTAAAGCACACCAGCATCTCAGACCCCAAACAGCAGCTCTGCTCTTGCCTTTGGGGGTCCACTACACCCCAGTCCCCTGCTCTGAACCAGGTCTGGTGTAATGGGCATATTGCAAACCCCAGTCCTCATGGGCAGCTGGTTGGGAAGCAGGAGAATTCAGGGAGTGGGCAAAGGTTAAACACAACACATCCATATCTGAGCATCTTATGCAGGGTCTGCAGTGGGTTTTCCTCTCTGCAAAACTGCATGGATCACGGTATATTTTGCCACTGCATTTACTGAATGGCAGCTCTCAGCATAAAGGGGGAGGAGGTGGTGAGTGTGAGCCCCTGAGCCTGCCAGATGTCAAAAGAAAGTAAACCAAGCAGCTTTGGGACAGGGAGGGCCTGGAAAAAATCCCAGGTCCTTTAGGAGCCTAAGTATGGCTTTAAACATCCAGTTTTAAGCTGTCAAGTCCCACCAAGGCTCCCCCGCAGGGCCAGTTAAGCACAGGAGAGACGGCCCCAAGGATTATCCAGCCTCACGCTGGGCCTGCGGATAGGAACGACAGCCGGCAGGTGGTGCTAGCATCCTGGATAAAAACCCGGCAGCAAACTGCTCCCTGCCGCATCTCACTGACCTCAGAGCATGGATGCAATAAACCACGCGGGGCATGTTTTTCTTGTCGTAGATGTCCGTGGTCTCAGGGTGGAAGATCTGCAGGGGTACAAAGGGGCAGGGCTCACAGGAGGACCAGAGAGCAAGTCAAGCGTGCTCTGTTCTTCCCAGACAGCCGACAGGAGGGTTAAGCCACCTTTGGGGCAGCTTCCAGATTAAGAAGATCTGTGTTCAGCCTGCCCTACGAGGGACTGGGAGGATCTTATACCATTCAGGTTTTTGCTGCCATGCAGCATGCCTGAAAGGTCCAATTCCCCAGCCCCAGGCGTCTCTGCACCTTGCAAGAGCAGGGTCACACGTGGGAGCAAGAGCATGGCAGAAGAGAGGCTTCTGCCAAGTTTCCCAGCCCCATCTTAGCCTTCACACCTGCCTTTATGACTACATACTGCAGGCAATACACTAAACCAGCATTTCTCAACCTGTGCATCATGACCCAAAAGTGGGCTGCAAGAATACATCAAAGGCTTGCGAAGAAACTTTAGAAATGGATCAACAATCTTTAAACATGGATTCTCCTTTAAAGGAGAAAAACAAATGTGGGAAACCAGGGCTTTTCCCTTGAAGACTAGCAGAGTCCCAGCCCGCAAGGGGCTGCGTGGGGCTCCTCCATGCCCCATACACCCCCTGCCCCACACCTCACTCGCTGGGGGCAGCAGGTCAGGAGTGGTGGGCACTGGGTCAGGACTGGCCACCCATTTTTACAAAGGGGTCCTGGTACAAAAAGAGGTTGAGAGCCACTGAGCTAGACAACTCGGGTTGTTCCCCGGAAGCATCTATTTCTGTTTTAAGAGAGAGGAGAGAAGGGGACAGGGCCTGGAGGGTCCTGCACCCGGCTCTGGGGTAGCAAAGCTAGCACATTACCGAAGGAAGCCCCACGTGGATCATGGCATCACGCCAGTGGTTGATGTTGTCCGTGTGCCGGAAGTGAAGTCCGGTGGCCTGGGGAAGAGATTGAACAGGGTGGGGATGGGTCCTTCCTTCTGGACAGGCTACTGCACCATGGTCCCCCAGTGGGTGCTTTGCACCTTCCTTCGAGGGCTGCTAACACTGGCCGCTCCATTAGACTTCGTTAGTCTATCAGGTGCAAATCTGCCCTGCTTTCCACCTACCAGGGTTTTTAAGCAAGGCTTTAACTCCTTAAGTCCCCTACTTGTAGCAGGGGCAGGCCTAGCTCGCTGCAGTCAGAGCGGCTCTGGCAGGACAGAGAGCCTGCATTGCTAGCAGCAAGTCATGCAAAATGCATCCCTCTGCACTTCAGCTGGGCTGTCTGTGAGCCCTGCAAGGCACAGACTCGTCGCCACCCAAGATGCGCAGGGGAAGCAAATGTTGGCTGGTGCCAGTCTCCAATGACTCATTTATGACAGACTCAGGTCCTGGCCACGTGAGATGAAGTGCTATCTCCAGCATCAGCTTCCGACACCAAAAATCCAGTGCATGCAACTTCCCAGCCCTGCACACAGCTCCTCTCACCCTCGCTGGCCCGGCACTGCCAAGCTGGGAGGACAATTCAACCCCCTCCCAACAAAGCCCTATGACTAGCCCGGGCCCCACAAGCCTCCCACTGCAAATCCGTCCCCCCCCTCGAGTCCCTCACCTTGTAGCGCATCTGCTCAAGGTCGTAGATCTTCTTCAGAGGGATGATGTCTGGGGCAAAAGAGTGTCCCAGCTTGGCCAGGGTGACTCCGTTGCGTAAGCTCTCCTCCAGCTCTGTTGGGGAGGCCAGCTCCTCATTCAGACAAGCCTCCATCCACCTGCCAAGAGACGGGGAATCAGTTGGGCAAGGGGGAAAGGAGCTGCATTTTCCCCAGCCCAGACCCTGTCACCATGCTGTAGAGAGCTCCCAGCTTCTGTCCTAAATGCAGATTTACTAGTGGAGTCAAAGCATGACACGAGCCATGCCACACCAGCACCACGTGCTTTGAGATGATGGAAATGCCCAACCTGGACGGGCTTGCATGCTTAGAGTGCACAAATTCCCTGACCCCAGATTGCAATGAAATACTCATGGCCTCATTCCCCGGTTGAAAAATAACAGCTCAGCTCAGCTCAGCTCCAGGGTGGCATTTCCAGAGCCAGACTGTAAAGCGAATGCTCATGGGACAAGGCAAAGGCAACACCCAGCACGCAGAAAAGAGTCCGGGGAGGTTGACACCACCCTAAGAGCTCTTTCAATCAGCCCGGCCTCCTTTGCATCTCACCGCTTTGCCTCCTCCAAGTGACACAGATACTGATAGGCGACGTTCTGTCTCCTTTGCTCATCCATCTCGTCTGCCGTGAGTCGTTTACCTAGACAAGGACACACATGCCAGGTCAGATGCACACTGATGCCAGGTCAGACACACACAGAAGCCCGAGCTTCAGGAAACCACACGCACCAAAGAGCATGTATTGCATTTAAAAAAATAAAAATCTTTCCTTTCATTTTTCCAACATGTGTCATCTACTGGCATCTCCCTGCAGGACTTGCAACAGGATATTGGAACTGGGGGAATCTGAAAGCTTAATTGACCGGCCTGGTCCGAGCCAAGTAAGATGCAATCTCACGGCACCCAGATCTATTTCAACAAGCAAGAAGTCATTGCCAAATTACCCTCCTGGTTTTAATAGATTTTCCTAACCCTCCTTTTAGTTAGTCAAATGTTAGCTCAATCCTATGTATTTATATGGGGTTTTTAACTTCGATTACTTTTTTAGATTACTTTTTTTTGTAAATCCTCTTACTTGGATCTCAAGGGCATCTTAACCTCCTTCCTCTCCTGCAGTGGCAGGACACTGGCAGTGCCCTCGTCCCCCTGCTTTACCTGGGGCAGGCTAGAAGGTGTTTTGAGGTCTTGTGGTGGTAGTTGGGCATGAAACTGTTTCACAAAATTTAAGAGCAGGTCAGACAAACACTTGGCTGAGATAGTTTAGACAGGGCTGATCCTACCTAGAGTAGAGGGCCGGACTAGAGATCTAGAGAGCGCCCTACCAGCCCAGATTTCTATGACTCTATGAGGCTACAAACACATCAAATTTATCCCAGGATAAACCACTTCATCCCAGGACAAGCTGCAATCACTCAGACATCCTGGTCCCTTGTCCAGGGATAAATCCCCCCCGCAAAAAATTTTCCCGGCTATGACATAGTAACTATTTTATTCCAGGATCTGCATCTGTGGTTGTGCTGGGATTGTATCATTGAATCTACCACAGAAAAACACCAGCGCGTTCAGACGCTTGCTGAACCCGGATTGGAGGGGTTGTGCGTGTATGGGCCGATCTTGGGATATTTTTATTCCAGAATAAACACCGGTGTGATTTATCCAGGGACAAATGCAATGTCTGTCTAGCCAGAAGACCTCACCAGAGCGTGGAGCCCAGCTGAGCCTTAGACCCATGATCAGAAGCTCCCCGCCCCGGCGTAACACAGGCCAAGGGAAGGGACTTTATCCGAGGCATGAATCACCCCGTGGGCGAGGAGACGGCCATCACAGCCCCGCTGCCAAAGGGGCACATGACTCAGGAGCCCTCCCCAACGGCCGGCTGGGAAGCTCGGGCTGGCAACGGATCTGGTTTTCCCCTCCCTGGCTGTAGTGGAAAGGAGGAGTAGAGGTAGAAACAAGGCTCTTTTGTCCTTGGCCCAAACATTCGCCCATGCACAACAGCTCCGGGCAGAGACACAGGCGCAAAGCCCTTGTGTGCCCCTCAAATACCCACAAGCATCCCCAAGGACCCTGCCACCCCCCAATTCCCACCCCGGCTCTTGGCTACTTTGCAGACCCCCCGTCTGCTCCCCTTTCCAGAAACTGGCTGACAGCACCCCAGGTTCGACCCAGTCCCTGCCGCCCCCTGCTGCATCCATGTGTCCCCCCATAAGCCAGCCCCGACCCCCTACCATGCACCCTGCCCCACATCTGTCTATCCAGCCCTGGTGTGTCTGTGGGTCCATATACACCCAGCCCTGTTTGCAACGCACCTCGTCTACAGCAAACCCCCACCCCATCTGTCCATCTCCAACCCCTCTCTTGCATTGCAAACCCCACCCCACTGAAGTCCGGGAGCCTGTCCGCACCCAAGCCCCGTCTGTCCGGTTGCAACCCATCTCTGCCAGTGTACCCCACCCCGTCTGTGGGCCCGGCCGCACCCATGACCTGTGTGTCTGTGATTGCAATCCCTCTCCGTCATTGCAAACCCCACCACCTTAATGCCCCGCCAGTCTGTCCGCAACCCCTCTCCTGCGCGGCGGATCCCACTGCTCCCGTGTCTGTGGCTCTGGCCACTCCTGGGTCCTATCCGTCTGCTTGCAACTGCGCTCCTCTATTGCAAACCACCCCCAGCGCCCAGCCTGTCTGTCTGCAAGCCCTCTCCCTCCAGCAACCTCCCCCCACCCCCGTGTCGGTGGGTCTGCAAAGCCCCCTCCTGCATTGCACCCCTGTGCCCATGCATCTGGCCACACCCGAGCCCTGTCTGTCTGCCTGCAACCTCCCCCGTGCATTGCAAGCCTTCCCCTTACATTGCAAACTTCCCCCTTATATTGCAACCCCCACCCTTGTATTGCGACCCCCGCGCGCGCGCCCGCCCGCCCGCACTCACAGCCGGGCCGAGCCGCCGCGGGCCCCGCCGGCGCCTCCATGCCGCCCGCGCCCGCCGCCCGCGGCCGGGTTTGAATCTCCCGCCGCGGCCGGGCCGGGCACGTGGCGCGCGGGGCGGGGCGGGGCGGGGCGGGGCGAGGGTCTCGGGGGAGCTGCCGCTTCGGCGTGCAGCCCCGGGAAAGGGGCGGGGTCCCCGCTGCAGCCTCCAGGGCGGGGCGGGACGGGACCCGGGGTGGGGCTTCGCTGCTGGGCAAGGGGAAGAGTGATCGGGGGCAGGCAGAGCTGAGCCCCCCCCCGCCCCTCACCAGAGGAAGGAGCCTGCATGAGCAGTATGGGGCTTGTGACAGGCAGCCACCCCACCCCACCCCGGGGGGAGCGCTGCACCCACTCCGACCCCAGTCCCCGCCGTTGCCCCACGGCCCGTGGCCTACAACCAGCGCCACGCGTGCTCTGCGCCTCGCGCAGCGAGGTCCCGCCTGCAGCCGGGCGCCTCAGGCCCCGCAGATGAAGCCTCCGGCAGAAATGCGTGCCCGCGGGCATGCCACGAGTTTGTCGGGTCTCGAAACGCCCAGCGCCCCTCAGCCTTGTTCACAGGCTCTTTCGCTGGCAGGGAGGCCAGGACTGGGGGGTCCTAACTACCCACCCCCGAGAGACACGGTGCAGGGGATGCCGTGCCCGCGGGTTTCCACGTTGGCGTACAACGAAGCACGCGCCGCTCGCTGCCCTGTTCTGGTGTCCGTCGGGTGACGTGTCCCCGCATTGTTGAAGCCGGTTGCCATAGCACGCTCCAGGGGAAGGCGTGTGGGAAGAAACCGGACCCTCCTGGGCCATCACGGGGACAAGCCTGCCAAGGAAGAGAGTCGGGCAGCCTTGGCCTCCCCAGAGATCCCCCTCGCTTCCCCAGGCCACGGCCACATGCTTGGCGTGGTGCTGGCCCGCAGCTTCTGCTCCAGAACCTGGCATGGTCCGCGCCTCCGTGCCCAGGCTCCCTGTGCTTTGCCACCAGTAACGAAGCATTAGGTGAGTCACGCTGTTTAATTGCTACTTTTCAGCTACGGAAAACACTGAGGGGTAGACATGAAAAGGCTCCTGTGGTTTTCAAACACTTCAGTGCTCAGATGCCAGGCAAAACCTACCCCAGGGGGTTAAGCCAGGCATCCCTCAAATCAGGGCTAGACCCCAGGTGTCCAATGCCGGGTCCTCACAGGCAGCAACTAACAGCACCAGCATGAAAGACACGGCCGGGATGCAGAAGCTTGGTCCTGCCGCCCTCCCACCCGTCAGCCCCCCCCAAAACCATACCATTTTAAACCATTCTTTGGGTTTCACCCTTGGTTTTCCCAGCTCTGCTTTTCTCTGCACCCGAAAGACCTAGAAGTGTGGTTTTTTGGGAAGAAACACTGCTGCCCCCATAAAAGAGCGAGGTGATGTCCTGCTGGATTAAATTAGCCATGGGGGCTAGGAGCACGGGGATGAGCAGCCTGGGTCCATCTCGCTCAGTATTGTTCCCTATGCCAGCTGCTTTCGAGGGAGGTGCAAGTAACCCAGCAGAAGGCAGCTTTGCAACGATTTGGGGAAAGTCCTCCTGTCCCCTGGGGCTTAGAAGGATCTTCGGGTTCAATCTAAGCCCTGAACTGTCCCTGGACACAGGCTAGACCCATGGACTTAGCATGTGCTTAAGCAAGCCAGGTCACACTCCTCTCGTCTTTCGCAGACCCATGACCCGTCATTGCCAGCATTGACGATGGCATCCGTAGACCCTGCTCCACCAGAAGCTCAACCCCCAGACCCTGCGGTCTCTGGGAAGAAGATGAAGAAGAAAGAGAAGGCCAAGGCGCTGGGGGAGGCCGAGAAGGAAGAGGACAGGTCTCTGAGGAGCCGGGCAGAGATTGAAAGCCTCACCAAAGCCGGGTACCAAGCCCTGTTGGTTGGGGATGCCCAAGAAGCCTTGGCCTGCTTCAAGAAGGCCTTTCTCCTGTCGCTGGATGCTCCCAGCCCACAAGTGCAAAGGGCCTGTGCGTTCAATGTGGGGGCTGCCTACGTGGAGAGTGGGAAGCCGGAAAAGGGCCTGGAGTTCTTGCTCAAGTCCCGGCCCACGGAGGGGGAAGCCGGGGAGCACCTGGGGGATCTGTACTTCAACCTCGGGGCAGCCCACGAGGGCCTACGGGACTTCCCCAAGGCCCTGGAGTATTTCCGCAAGGCATCCGGTCACTACTGCTCCACCCAGGCTGGCAACCAGGCTGGCGCCTGCATGAAGATGGGCTACTGCTACCTGGGGATGCAGGACTCCACGCGGGCAGCCCAGTGCTTCCAGCAAGCCGGGCTGGCCTATGCCGAGGCCCAGAGCCTGGAAGCCGCGGCCCTGGCCTTGAATGAAGCGAGCAATTGCATGCTGCAGAGCCAGCAGTTCGGGGCCGGAGAGATCGTGGAGGTGCTGAACAAGTGCCGGCTGCTGTGCGAGGACATTGGCAGCAAAGCCTTGCTAGGTGAGAGGGGCTGAGGCTGACCAGCCGTACCAGGCTGGCGGTGTGCAGAGCCCTTGTCATTGGCATGCACCCTTTTTAAAATGTCCCAAAACTGACTGGTGTCCCGTTCAGACGTAGCATGTTAAAGCGAGAGGCACGCACTGTGCTCTCCCTTGAGACCACAAGTGATTGTAGGATTGTAGAAAATGAGGGTGGGAAGGGACCTCAAGAGGCCACATCTAGTCCCACCCCCTGTTCAAAGCAGGACCAGCCCCAGCTGCATCATCCCAGCCAAGGCTTTGTGAAGCTGGGCCTTAAAACCCTCCAAGGATGGAGATGTCACCACCCATTCCAGTGTTTCACCACCTTCCTCATGAAAACGTTTTTCCTAACATCCAACCTAAACCTCCCTTGCTCAAGTATCGATCATACCCTGCACTGCAGCAGGGACATGCATCCTATGCATGCTCACTTTCTTTCAGAGGTTTTGCTACCTCTGTGTTTCTCCTCTATCACTGGACTAAAAGGGTAGGATTGAGCTTTCCATGAGGAAAAGTAACTCGGATTGATCTGGACTGAAAACCGCTGCAGCCTGACAGGCTCTATAAGGATTAGACTAGACCAGAATATTGTATGAGCTCTCCCCGTTCATCCAGCCTAGCGTCTGCTGCAAAGCTGCCCCTAATGATTCCCTTTTAGCAAAGCAGGCAATGCCATGGTCCCACGGAGAGATTATTAAACACTGGGGGGTGTTTGGGCTGTTACGGAGAGTCCCATGGGAGGGAGCAGGGGTTTGCGACTGTCCCCACTTCTTTCTTCCCCTCTGCAGGGAGGCTCTACAACGACATGGGCCTCAGCTACTCCCAGCTCAAGATCTTCTCCCTGGCGGCCGAGAGTTTTGAGAGAGCCCTCGTGCTGTGCCAGACCGACCCAGGTGACCGGCGCAAAGAGGCCGTGGTGCTGCAGAACCTGGGGGCTGCCCATAACACTCTGGGCAACTTCCACCTGGCTCTGGAGCTGCACCAACGGGCAGCATCTCTGCACAGTGAGTTCCCATGGGGCTGGAGCCCAACCCTTTGGGGCTCCTAAATCTGTGTGCGCAAAGGGTGAGCACTGGCCCCAGATCCCTTGATCTAGACCCCTTAGTATGTGCTACAGGTCTGGTCCCAGATCCTTTGCTCTAGAAACTCTCAGTCCAGAACATTTGCTGGTGCTAGAAGGGGGATGTGGGTCTCTGGGTGGCTCCAGCTAGGTCCCCTTAAGTGCCAGAAGAAACCACAGATCAATCATGTTCCCCTCCATTTTATCCGGGGCCCTGTGCACGTCCTTGCACGTGAGCTCACCAATGCTCACACTGTAGATCTCCAAGTCTGTCAGATGCAACTCTACCCCACCTTGCTCTCCGTTGCTGTCAGACCCAGCCCCTCTTCCGACACAGCCAGAAGTGGTGTGTACAGGCCCTTTTCAAATCCTGCTTTCCGCCACATCCTGCAGCGAGTCCCCCAGTGCCATGTTCAGGACTCTGGACTGACACCCAGCTGGCAGGGGTGGATTCTGCCCCCAGGCAGGACAACCGGCTATGTGACCCCAGGGAGCCAGCCCTGCCAGGGGACGTGTGCATGTCCTTCCAGGTGTGCTGGGGAACAGGAAGGCCCAGGGGCAGTGTTTCAGCAACCTGGCGTATGCGTTCAGCCAGCTGGATGACCATGAGGCAGCAGGGGAGAACTACTTACATGCCCTGCAAGCCTTCAAGGATGTGGGTAAGGTGGTGCTCTCTATCACTGGCAGTCACAGTCTGCTGCCATGATGTAGACAGGACCCCACATCAGAGGGGCCAGTACGAGGCTCCGCCAACTGCCCGGTTCTCTGAGCCCCTCTTCCTTCTCTGTCCAGACGATCTCCTCGGGCAGTGGCAGGCATGCGAAGGGCTTGGGGCTTCCTGCTTTCACCTGCGAGACCCCGAGAAGGCGGTGATGCATTACAAAGAGGCGCTCATGTTGCTTTCCAAATGCCAGGTAAGGGGCAGAGAGAAACCTCTGCATGGAAGGCACGGGCCTCCCACACAAGTGATCCACGGGTGAGCATCTAGACATGAAGGCCCAGAGCAGTGTGCAGGGGCCCCAAAAGGGGACTGCTGAGCTCCAGGCATAGCAACCCATGGTTTCTGACCCCAAGCCCCCAGGGCCAGCCTTTGCCCTCCCCAAACTGTGCCAGGCTAACAGGGAAATGGTGGCCCTCACCAGACTTCTGGCAGAGAAGCCCCTGGGGCTTCAGTCTTGCTTGCAAAGTGCTTTGGATCTGCGAGGCAGGACAGGATTCAGGATTTTTATTTATATATATATAGGAACACACACACACACACTCTCTCTCTCTCCCCTCCCCCCCCCACCTCCCGTTCCAGGTCAAATTAGCCAAGTCAGTTCCAAATTACATTAACATTAACTGAGCAGAACTCAGTTGTTCCAAAAACCATATCAATTAAGCAGGTAGAACTCAATTGTTTTAAACACCTTGTATGGCGCTGTCCCCCTGAGACTTGTAGGCAGTGTAGGGCCCCTGCAAAACACAAACGGTAATCTGGTGGCCACACCAGACAAGAAAGCTGGTATTTTCAACAGTTTCTTTGCCTCTGTTTTCCTGAACAGAGACTGGGATATCCCACCTACCAGAGGTAGGGACAATCTTGGGGATAGCTCTATCAAGCCTTCAGTCAGTGCAGATGTAGGTTGGGATCGTCTGACATTTTTAAATCTGCAGGTCCAGATGCCCTCTGCCCAAGCGTGTTGAGGGAGCTGGCAGGGGTCATCGCAGAGCCTTTGGCCCGGCTGTATGAGCGTCCGTGGTCATCTGGCTAGGGAATTGAAAACTGGCTAATGTGGTTCCTATTTTTAAGAAGGGGAGGAAAGAGGACCCAAGTAATTATAAGCCTGTAAGCCTCACCTCGGTGCTCGGGAAGCTCTTGGAGAGGATCATCAAGGAGCACATCTTAGGGGGGCCTGCAGGGGAGATCATGCTTGGGGGTAATCAACATGGGTTCATCAAAGGCAAGTCCTGCCAGACCAACCTGATCGCCTTTTATTGCCTTTGTTACTTGGTTATGGATGATGGTGTCACCGTGGACGTAGTCTTTCTAGACTTTAAGAAGGCCTTTGACACTGTCTCTCACCCCATCCTCATCAATAAATGAAGTGACTGCGGCATTGATGCCTGCGCAGTGGGATGGGTAAAAAATTGGCCGATAGAGCGCACCCAGAGAGTAGTGTTGGGCGGGTTGTACTCAACCTGGCAAGATGTGAGCAGTGGGGTACCCCAGGGCTTGGTCCTCAGGCCCGCGTTGTTTAACATCTTCATCAGTGACTTGGACGAGGGGGTGGAAAGCACGCTGTCCAAGCTTACTGATGACACTAAGATGTGGGGTGAGGTGGACACACCTGAAGGGAGGGAGAGGCTGCAACTAGATTTAGTCACACAACAAAAGCAGGCAGACGAGAATAGGATGGGGTTCATCGTAGACAAATGCAGGGTGCTGCACCTTGGGAGAAGAAATCCACAGCACACATACAGGCTGGGGAGATCCCCTCTTGGAAGCACCAAGGCGGAAAGGGATCTTGGAGTCATTATTGACTCCTAGATGAACATGAGCCGCCAATGCCAGACCGCAGCCAGCAAGGCGAGCCAGACCTTGTCATGCATCCAAAGGTGCATCTCAAACCGGTCCAGAGAGGTGATACTTTCCCTCTGTACATCTTTGGTCAGGCTGCAGTTGGAGTACTGTGTCCAGTACTGGGCGCTGCACTTCAAAAGGGATGTGGCCAGCCTGGAGAGGGTTCAGAGGAGGGCCACGCGCTTGGTGAGAGGGCAGCAGGACAGGCCTTATGAGGAGAGACT
>JAGPOW010000863.1:421809-446616 GCA_030014935.1 Caiman crocodilus | reverse complement strand
CCCGCACCAGGCCACAGGGAGGAGCTGAGCACCGCAGGAAAGGGTCGGGGGTGGGGGGGGGGGCCGGCTTGGAGCGGGCGGGGGGGAGGGCAAAGCCGCGGGGTCTAGGACCCGGGGCAGGATCGGGGCCCGGCTGGGGCGCCCGGCGGCGCCGCGCTCACCCGCACACGTGGGGCCGCCGCCGCCATCGCGCGGAAGCGCCGGGCCCGAGGGGGCGGGGCCGCGCCGAGGGGGCGGTCCCTTGCCTGGCCCCGCCCCCTCGGGCGGACTTACAGGGCCCGCGAGTGTGTGTAGCGTGCTGCCTACTCGTTGCTGCAGATCATTTCCTTACACTACTGTCAGGAGACGCGCACGCACACACACCCCCGTGCATTTGCCCACACACAACCGCGAACCCTCACATCCCTCCAGTGTGGGGTCTGCACACACACGGCTCTTATATAGACTAGTGCGCATTAAAGAGCACGTGTAGGCACGCATACAGGTGCACTTGAAAAGGGTAATGAGCGCTGTGACTCCGGGAAATCCTTGGGGGAGAGGCCCCGATGCCTATGAACAGTCGGACCTTGATTTAGGTAGGTATCCGTGTCCTTCTCACCCGCGCTCCTCGGTCCCGGACAAGCAGACACGCAAAAAATGAGAACTCTTGGTTCCAAAATGATACCTTGCATTAGACCAGCTGGAATATGGCAGGAAAATTGTCCTTTTCTGCAAGCTTTTGGGATCCAAGTCCCTTCGTCAGGCTCTGGGAAAAATGTAGATGGTACAAGGTGGTAAAACGTCCCCATAGGGAGGAAATAAGCTTCATTTTTGTACAGAGGGAGCTGAAGGTGGAAGTCTGTCCCTCTGGGTGCACGAGAGTGTCTTTGTGAGCTGTGCTGCGTAGCTCTCTGATGTGTTGATCAGGTAGAAATCTTTCCCTGGAGGTGTCAGATGGCAGGCAGGGAGGCAAAAAAAACCCCCAAAATTTCCTTGTTGTTCTGCAATGAAGTTTAAAATCTTTCCCGTACACACACATCCCCTGCACCAGGTGGTCGGGCCAGCTGTGTCTCCCCAGTACATCTCCATCCATCCAGTGGCTGATGAGGTGCGATCCCAAACAATGCATCGGCGCCGGCAAGCGCTCCAAGGACACTGCCAAATGCTTCTTCCACTTCTCCAACTTGCCTGGCTTGGAGGGAAGGTTTTGCTCCCTCGTTACAAACCCCAGCTCGGCCGCTAGAGCTGAATCTTTTCTTGGTAAAGCCCTCCTAAATGTAAACGGGGCCTGGATTATCCACTGGTCCGAGGGCAAAGCGGGGTAGAGAGAGACACCAGGAGAATCAGGCCTTGCTGCTGTTACTCAGCGCAACACACGTCGTTTTATGAGCCAACTGGAAGGACACAACCCGTGGTGGACAAACCAGCCAGAATCACCCTCCCATTCTGGACGGGTCTAAAACGGGTCTGGAGAATGAGGATGGGGCTGAAGCAAAGCCAGAAAACCCTGTGTAGAAAAGCTGGTCTAGCACAAAAGAGAGGGTGTGTTTACACATGCACTTTAATGAGCATTAGCCTATTCTAATCATCACAAAAAGTACTCGTTAGTTAATGCACATTAAAATAGGCTAATGCGTCTTAAAGCATCGCTAAAAACTGTGGGTGCCTGTACACAAGCGTGGAGGCTGCTCTGATGCACTGTAATTACTGATTCATTAAGCATGGCAATTACCATGCTCCACCAGCTTCCCGCGTCTCATAGACCAGCATCCCCACCTTAATGGCAGTGCAGGTGCTTGAACTAAAGTTTGAATGAGTTTTTAGTTCAAGCACCCCCCCCCACCATTTTTAAACGTGGGGACACCACTCTAATTAAAGTGCCACCCCCTCCACCCTCAGAGCACATGTAAAAGTGCCCCACACTCTTTAGTTAATGTGCATTCAGACAGGCTGATGCCTGTTTTCCTAGTGCCTCACAAAGGAGGCGCTAGATTTAATGTGCATTAACTACAGCACGTTAACGCATGTGTAGATGTGCCCCTTAGTCTAGATCGGTGGTTGTCAGCCTTTCTTAGACTCCCATCAACAGGCTCTTCAGAAAATGCCAGCTCTTTGTCTTCACACTTAGGTTTTTTTGACAACAGGAAACTAATACGGCATGTCTCCTGGTGCAAAGAGCTCTGACCGATCGGGGCAGGCCAGAAGGCTTTGGACGCTCTGGATTCCTGCCTGAAATCCCTGGGCGTTGCTTGTGAAGCGTGCGTGCACACCTGACAGTGCTACCACGGCGAGACATCCTGCAGCACCCTGGAACGGATTTCCAGGCCCCTCACGGGTGCCGAGGCACCTGGTTAAGTAGCACTGATCTAGATCTTCCCGGTTGATCTAGAACCAGTCGGCATCTAAACCCAGACTGGGCATCCCGCACCAGACCAGCCAGCTGCTAAGGTGCTCCAGGAGTAAATCAAAGTACCCACCATCCTTTTCTTTCCCACACACCCCACGGAAATGGGGCCGGGAGCTCAACCCAATGAGTTTGTGACCACCTGTGGGTGGCAGATCACCTGCCGAGTAGCCCTGGAGTCTGATGCTTGCGCACACTTGCATGCGCAACTGTGCCTCCGCGCCGTGCCACGTTAACGAGCTGCTCTCACTTCCCCTCTTCACATCGGCATGGAGCCTTTTCCTCTTCATTAGGGAGCAGGAAATGAGGCCTCTCAGCCTAATCAGAAAAGGGGGAGCCAATTATTTGGATGCTATAGTCATTTAGGCCCTCCCTGGATAGTTCCACCCTTTTCCTGGTGTCATGGTGACCGCTGCCATGGCCACCAGCGGAAACCATTAATGAGCTGCTAATATCCTGGACTCCAATTAAACCCTTTGGGGGAGAGAGTAGCTCCATGCAGCCGCCTCGCCAATGCCCCCAAATTGAACCAGCAGCCCCCAGTGCTGGAGGCAGAAGCTACAGCATGAGCGAAGGACCAGGGCTGGGGTGGGAGCGGACTGGGACCCTCTGCCAATGGGGCACGTGAAGGATGCCACCGGCACATCGTATCGCCATCAGAAACCCCTCTGGACCATGCTCATGACTGCTCCCAGGCCCTGAAGCTGCAAGCGTCTGGCTGTTCAACCTGGTGCATCCATAGCGGCATGGGGGGACATTGCACAGACTTCTCCCCTTGGTTGCCGCTGACTATAGAGACTGCTGTGCCTTTACCACGCCAGCTTTCGGGCCTGGTTTTGCCTTGACACACGCACGGCAGAAACTGAGCCTCTGAGCCCTGCAAAAGGGGCTCTGTGCCAAGGAGAAACCAATGCTCAGGTATCTGCAGTAGCTGTTACACAGATGCCAGTGACTACTTAGCCTCAGCAGAGCGGGTCAGTCCTGCCAGGGCCCTTGTTGTGTAGGGGTCCCCTCACCCTCCCCGGCTCTCTGGGATCCTTGCCTGAAGGTTGAGAAAAGGGGCTGTGCTTTTACCCCACTGGGCTGGATTTATGGACCTTGCCAGGCTGCTTTTATGAGACCTGAGAAATGGCCTCTGCACAGCTGTCCCTTCCAGCCAGCCAGCACCAAGCCCCTGGGATCATCCAGCACTGTATGGGTAAGAGAAACTGAGGTGCACGGCTATGCATGCAGCAAGGCGGGGTAAAGCGCAGAAGAGAAGCCGCGGGTGCCACGTCCGAGCCCTTTGCTTTAATCACAAGCTCTTCTAAAAGTGAGAACAGAGTTGAGGGATCCTGGCCCCAGGTTTTGCACCCTAACTACCAACTGCACTGTGCTCCCAGGCCTAATAACAGAAACCTATAGGAGCCCTGACCGCCCCTCGAAACCCACTACAACTATTTACCCATGCTCCTCAGAGCTGAAAACACAACCCCTCTCCAAACCTGCCTCTTCCGATTGCTTTCACCTGCCCTCCCAGAGCTATGTACGGAGCCCAGGAATCCGGATCACCCTGAGGCAAAAGCCTGCTCCGGAGTGCAGCCTGGGTGGAGAACTGCACCTTTGGGAAGCTATTTGGCTCAGGGTGGTGACTGAACACCCCCTGGTTACCAAAAGCACTCTTCTGCTTTGTGAACAAGGCAGTGCTGGGTTGTGGACCCTGCTATCTCAGCCTGGACCCTTGAGAGCCTGGTTCAGAGTTGGAAGAGGGAGAAAGGGAAAGGAAAAGAGAGCGTTAGCCAGTGGCAGGTTTTCACCCCAAATACTTTGCTATCCCCCAGAGTCCTTCGTAGGCCCACAGAAGCCTCGTGCTCATAAGCCAGACACATGAGCCCACCGGGCAGCTTGCAGTTGGGCTGATCTGTACATCAAAGGCCCCAGGGTGGAGAGAGGCAGAAGAGTCTGGAGCAGAGACAGGGCGCGAGACCTGGGAGGAAGCAGCCTGCCCCCCACCCACCCCCATCTTCCAACGCAGCTGTGCTAATTAGCACCATCTTCTCATTAGAGAAATGGGTGTCCTTCCCTGCACTGAACAGCCCCCTTCGCTGCTCCCCAAGTCAGCTCGCAGGATCAGGCCCCTTGCAATGCCTTGTCTGCCCCCCACCCCCAAGCTGGGAACCCCGAGGAAGAGGGTGTTTCTTCCAGGAGGGGTGGTGGTGACAGTGCCAGAGATGACATCAGCACCGCGTTGGCTTGGATGACAAGCCCCCTCTCCCCCCCTTCCTGCCGGCAGAGACGGCTCCATCCCTTTTTCCAAGGCTGCCACTCAAGCTGTCACCAAGGCCAGCCTATTATCAGAGCAGTCTTGAGAGCAGATTCCCCCCCAGGCTGCTTGGGGCTCGCCCACACACATGCAGACACAAGGTGATGAGGCTCCCAGCTCTCTCCACCTGGCTGTGGGCTGAAAATTTGGGGTGGTGGGGGGGAAGCAGGAGAGGGAGGGAGAGTGATGTTCCCCTTTTTCGTGGGACTGGCTAACTGGGCATTACCTGCACAGGTGCCCCTGGGGAACAAGCACCTGGGATGGACACACCAACCTGCCGGATGGGGTAAGTCACCTATAACTCTCTGTCTGAACAGTTCCTCTCTGCTTTGCCGGCCGGCTCCTCCTGTTGTCAGGGTGACTTGAAACTATCAGGGGTAGGAGAGTTTTCTGCTGGAGATCAGACTTTTCGGGGAGGAGGGGTACGTGTAGGTCTGCGCACGCCTTGGATCCAGTGGCTGCATCTCCGACGCAGACAGGCAGTCCCCTGGCTCCAGCCAAGTTGTTCTTCACTTCCCCCAGAGCCAGAGGATCAGCAGCAGTGTATCTGTGTGTGCCCACATAACAGAGCAAGCGTGAGGCTGGGCATGCGACTCCATGTGTGCAAGGGTGAGCAACTCCCTTGCATGCCAGCACTGGTCCAGACCTCTCTGGCAGTGTGGGGAGATGAAAAAGTGAGATCTATGCCTCCCTGGAGGCCTCTTGGTGCGGCAAAAGGGACCAGGGAGTAAACCAGGATCAGGCACGAGAGAAAGTGGCTATAGGTGTCCGTGCGTGAGCACACGTGTGCGAGACAAAAGCATTTCCAGCTGGGCAGGGATACAGTGGGTCTGATTCTCTGCTACATGAACCTACCACTGGCACCAGTGCAAAGGGAGTGCTGGCCAAATGATTTAGGAGCACCGGTGTAGGAGACCACAGCAGTGGTGGGACAATGGGGGACAGGGACAGGAGGAGAGAATGCTAGTCCCGTGCCCTTTGCAACGTGCCCTTGAAACTCTGGCGTGGCTCCACGGATCCCCGCAGGGACCCCGTAGCTAGTCCGCTGGTGCCCTCGAGAGCAGGGGTCTGGGCTCTGAGGGCAGCAGGCAGGAGAGCCAGGCTGCCTGGCGGAGAACCAGCGCTGATTAAAACAAGAACTGGACGACTTTGCCTGCTGCTTTCTCCTGCCAACTCAGCCCAAAGCCTAAAGAGCATCTGGCTTGCACGAACGTGGGCTGGTCCCTGGGCTGGACTGTAGGACAAGGGGACTCGGAGCACAGAAGAGTGGGAAACAATCAGGGCAACCTCTTTCAGTCCATCCCCGTAGGCTCCAGCCCTGAACTGCCCCCTCCATCCTCACCTGCTGCCCCTGCCCCACTTGCCCAGTCCCTCAGCTCCTGCGACTCCACCATCCCCGGGGCGCTGGCTATAGCCCCAAAGTGGGGAGCAGCTTATAGCATGTCCAAGCCCCCGCTGCGGTGGTGACCCCTCTAGCGCTAGGAAATAGTGATCCAAGGCCAAATTCCCTGCTGGAGCAAATCAGCAGAACCCCACTGATCTCAGGGAGCCAGTTCCTTACAGAGTGGATATTGTTCATTGAATCCAGCTATGGGGCTGGCCCTTTGGTTCAGAAATTCCCCGCTGCCCATCAGGTGAGCTGGAAACCCCAGTGCTGCATAAATCAGCCCCCAACCCTGTACAGCGGCCCTATAACAACTCATCCTGCCCCCTTTGCTTTGTGACTTGCAATCCCTTTTGCGGTGGGAGTTGTAAAGCCATGGGCTGGGATCCTGCTGGCTCTGGGAATGCAGCATTCCCAGAAGCAGCTCTAGCTGGGCTGGAAAGACCCAGACAGAGCAGCTGCATTTTCACATGCACTGCAGCATTGTAAGAGACAGCCCCCAGCACAGCTCAGCCGAGACTCGGTCCCTTGAGACAGCTCCCTTCTCCAAAGGACGCGGGCTCCCGTATCCCTAAACAGCCCTCATACCCTTGACAGCACCCACTCAGTATATAGCCCAATGCACCCAAGCGGCCTCCTCCCCCACCCCAGGCCACGTAAAGCCACCTGGATGACAGCAGCACTTTGATTTCTCTACTGATCAGCTCCAAGAGGACCCTCAAAGTTGCTAATTCATAAGAGACCCTCAAGCCTCCCATAAAATATCCCAAGCCGAAGTGCAAGCCTCCACTCCAGATGGCTAGGAGCCCACATGGGGCTTGATTTGCTGATAGGGGCTTTGATCTTCCCTAGTCCCATCTCCAGCCTCCCCCCCACAAGCACTTTAATAATTAAAGGAATTCTGCTCTTATCTCCAGGGCTGGAACGGAGGAGCTGAGTTTTCAGCCCGGCATCTACAGGGGCATCATCCTTGACTGCTTCATATTTCATCACTATCGGCTCTGCCTGCCCAGATAAAAAAAAGTAACCTTCGGAAAGGCGCCGAGACTTGGCCACATTCCCCTTCCCAGCTGCACCTATAATATTCATCAGCTCCAGTGCTTAATTACCACCTGTCGGCTGCAATCAAAGCAGGCGCAAGGTAGGGAAGTGTGAGGATGTGTTTTACTGGTGGGGGGAGCAAACACTGGGCCAGCCAAGAACAGACCCTAGGAGTCCCGTCCCTCCCACCACACGTGTGCATGTGTGTCCCTTTTGTTTCAACTACTGTGCCATATTTCCTCCCATATCTTAAAGCAGGCTCCAGAGTCCCGACTCCCACGTCAATGCTCCTAAACATGAGGACCCAGGAGTCTGGACTCTGCCTCCCTCGGGATGACGCCTGCATTGTTTGGTGGTCTTGGAGAATGCCAAGCAAGCAGAGGTCAAGGAGAGACCAGCTGGCCGTGTCCTTAGAGGGTGCTCACAGCCCAGCAATGCAGCCAGAAGAGGCACCTCTAGGATCTCTCTGGCTGTTCAGGGGGCCCCAGGCCAGCTTCCCATAGACAAGTGCCTGCCCGCGACTGAGGGTTGACAACCCCAGCAGCAAGGCCAAGGGCTTTGCAGGCCATCGAGGTTGAACCTGCACTGGAAAAGGGAGCTCTTTCTGTGTGGAGGAAGAGGTACAGAGGAGACTCAAGAAAGGTGGCCCCTAACGTACCTGCTCCGTTGCAAAACAGAGGGGTTCGGCTTCCAGGGGGCCAGGCTGGCACTTCTCGTCAGGCCCCTCCAGCCAGGCAGGAGACACTGGCCTGCATCTCCTGACCAACAAAGCAAACCCACATGGGAATGCCTCAAGGTCAGATCTGCATGAAGGACCAAGGGGTAGACATTTCCATATTGCCATCATGTTCCAAATACGGAGAAGGAACAAGGGGCCAGCCCCTGAACGGGCACAAATCACAGCCGCAAAGCCCAGAAACAGAACCCCCCCATGGAAACAGGCCCCCCGGCCCCAGTGCCAGCCCTCCTGGCACTCATGCCCAGAGCATCCATCTCACGGCACGCATCTCCCCATCTGTCGTTAGCAAGGGTTAAGTAAGAGAGGCACGTGCGCGTGGGAAAGCAGACAACGGGGAAAGCTCTTCGCTCTCGGATGGAGGCATGGATGATGAGAGTGAGTATGTGCCTCTCGGCAGAGGAGACGGGGGCTCAGCTGGGCACCAAGGGAAAAGGTACAAGGTCTGCCATCTGGCCTGAGCCCTGCCGTTCCCCCCCATCAAGGATGAAAAGCCTAATTTAGCTTGCACGCATTTCCTTTCTGCCCTTCAAACCAGTGCCGTTCCCCTCCAAGGCCTCGAATGACAAATACTCAGGATCAGGGCCTCATCCTGACCGGTGTTTGATGGTTTTAATGGAGGTGGGGAGGATTCCCTGCCTCACTCCCTGAAGCGAGACCCCCCGCAGGTCCCCTCATCTATCCCCGATAGGGAACCGGCCCCGAGGCAGCTCGACTATACGTCGTCTTAGACCGAGCAAGGCGAGAGGGGCCATTCTGAGCGCGGTGGTTGCCTCAGCAACAGGAGAAGGCCAAGGTCCCTGCTCGCACAGCAGCGTGCATGCACTTTCCCAGGGCCAACAAGAAAGGGATCAAGGGGATGCGCCGGGGAACGCATCCTTGCGTGAGGCGAGAGGCATGGGTCCGTCTCTTCCCCGCCACGTGGCCATCTCCTTCCACACGTGCCCCACATTGGCATCGGCTAGGTCCGTTCCCTGGGGACCGCGGGCAGCAAGTCGAGGGTGGGGGTCTGGTACAGCCATGCCAAAGATGCTTCAGGCTGGAGCAGCTCTTGCCTTTAGTGATGGAGGTTATTTGCTGGTTGCCTGGTGTAGCCCATGATGTAGGATGGCTGGTCCATAGGCACTGGAGCGCCCTGAAGAACAGACCTACGCGCTGAAAACGGCTTCAGACTGGAGCCCCCTACTTATATATCAAAAGCATCCAGAGCCTGAGAGGGCATCCAGACCTGGCATTCCTACCCGCGGCAGACTGAGCCCCTACCTGCTCCTAACCGCTGAAGTATTCACAGCCCGGCTGCCACGAGAGGCAAGCCTTGGCCACCAACACGTGGGGTCCACATTGTGCGCGGAGCCACGGGCTTGGATGTCCTATTTCTGGGCCCCGATCGCAGCACGCTTACTCCCCTTGGCACTTCTCTGGCTGCCTCGAATGAGAGTTTGCAGCCGTTTCGCACTGCCAGGGTGATGCAGAGCGCATACGAGAGCCAGGCCTCTCCCCATAACACAGAGTTGGGGGCCCAAAGCAGTGCCGGCCCCAGCACGCAGAATCCAGACCCAAAATACAACAGGAGCACGTAGCATGAATACCAGCAACCTATGGGACGTGGAGATCATTTTCTGCCTCTCTTTTAGCTTGTTAACAGGGCCTCCTGGATCTGAGCAAGTCAGTGAGATCCTCAGTGAGGGGACACGCACCTCTTTCCAGATCTTCGTGCCACTCGTGCCTGGGTCGGTCTGGAAGACTTGTGATTTTGTTGTTTCTGGTGTCAAGGAAGCAAACAACAAATCCCAGTCTCCTCACAGCCCCAGGGCCAGTCCCCAGCACCTGGCTATCACTGCCAACTGCCCCAGGATGAAGCAGAGACGAGGTGAACCTCTATACAGCCGGATCCGAGTCACTGAAACATATTCCTGCCTAGCAGTCGTATATTTCATATCATACTGTACATTAGATCATATTATATTATACATTATATTACATATTATTCCTGCCTAGTAGTCTTCCTACATAGTCTTCCTGCCTAGAGTGGGAGGGCTGGACCCGATGATCTGTGATGTCCCTTCCAGCCCCTAACAGTCTACGAATCCATTATCCAGCCTAATTTCCAGCCCTGCAGGCTGGATACCACGGCCCTGCGTGCTAGATCATGCCAGCATGGGGTTGCACTGGACCAGGAACACAGCCCAGCCTCTAAAGAACATCTAAACCAACTAAAATAGTCTGTTGTCTTTGGTCACACAACAGACGGGGGTTTGGAGGTTGGTCTTTTTATCCCCTTGACCCCCTCATGGAGGCCCTTGCAAGGCTCAAGTCTTCCCTAGTTCTCACCCGAGGGCAGAAGAGGTCACAAAAATTCAAAGTTCAAAAACTAGCCGCACAGGCTCAGCTACGCGCCGCAGGCCTGCGTCTCCCTGCGCTCGCTCACATCATAAAACCAACAAAGCCTGAAAGCAGAGCTACGGTGCTTGCTTGAAAGGGAACCTTTCTTAAGAGCTTTCTTTTTAGATAGAGAGGGATAGACTCTCCATTAGATGAACTGACACCAGAAAACCATTAGTAACAGCAAATGATGATGTGTGGGTGTAGGAAGGGGGTGGGTTAGAGATGTTGGGGCTTATTTAGTGCTTTTGTTGAAACAAAATCAGTAGGAAAAACCCATCTAGTTCTGCTTCTAATGGAAAATAGCTGGGATCTCGGGGAGCATGGCAGAGAGAAGTCTATTCCCCCCCACTCAAAAGAGGTGGGGGGTGTCTTTTCCGGCAGCCCTAAGGAAAACAAATTGGAAACTAAACAAAGGGTTTAATTTACAGCAGAACAGCCTGCAAGACAGCTCAAATGAAACTTAATCCAGAATCTCCTCGCTCTCCAGAAAGCATGCATCTCAGCGCGGTCCAGCTTTTCCTATCTCCATGGTCCAGGTGGCATTAGCCATGATCAGAAACAGCTAGCTGACTCCTTTCTCCCTGGGTGCAACTCCACATAGCTGCACTGACTTCTAGGGTAGCTTGCTGGGGTAGAGCAAAGTAGAGGTGTGATCAGAGGAGCCTTCCCCATGTTCCTACTACATGTCCCACGTACCAAGGAAATTCTCTAAGGCAACAAGTTCTCTCTGCTCGGGAGGTGATGGGCACTAATGTTAAAGCCCTGCCACTAAGAGAGAGCAAGGCACAAGCAGGAGCTCAGAGCAATTCCTAAGGGAAGGAGAACCAGAAAAACAGCACACCTGAGAGAGCTTAATTGTGCTCTTAAAAAGGCTTCAGCCTGGCACCCTGAGGATTAAGGAGGAACAGCCGATCCTGCTTCTCAGGTGGGATTAGTTTGGCTAAAAAGCTGCCTTACCTGCTGCTCAAAGCTGGCTCCTTGCAAGCCTCGATCAATGGAGGGCTGGGCCACACATGCTCAACCTGCAAGATCGGCCCTTCCCCGATTGTCAGTGAGAACCGGGAAGATGCATTTCAGTTGCACTTGCTTTGCTGGCAAAACAGACACAGAAGTGTAATCCTGGTGACCAAAACAGGGCTGGGCTTCAAGGTATTCTCTACCCTGCTTCCAGCAGCTTAGTTTAAGCTAGTCATAGGGGAAGTAGATGCAGACCTCACTGGAACAAGAGCCCCAATCCCCTTTCATCTCAGATATGCAAGCAAGTGGGTGCCAGGCCTGCTTCCCCCACTCTGTGGACACTTAGACTCACATCCCGGCACTGTAAAGGGGCCTTAAAGCTGGGGAAAAGACACAGGGGTCTTCTTAGTGTAAAATGGTTAGGCCTTTCAGTCCCCAGGGACCCCACCTATTCCATGCTCACCTGAAAAGCATGCACCAGCCCAGGGTTGAAGGCAGCCAGGTGCTGCTGGAGGTGCTACAGATGCTTTAAGGCAACTATCAAAAACACACTAGTGGAAGGGAGAGCAGGGCATTATGTTGAACAAATAAAAAGCACCTGCTGGACTGCAAGGTGCAGAGGATGGCAGCTCTGCCAAAATTACCCTGCTGAAGCCAGAGAGACAGTAGATGAATAATTGGATGTGAACAGGGGCTGTAGGTGGAGATAGCTGGCTCCCCTGTTATCTTTATTTCAGCAGCTGGGATGTGGAGCCAGCAGTGGGTGAACGATGGCGTCAAGCAGTTGCGATAGCAGGTTTTACCGTTGGGGTGAGACAGGAAAATGATGTTTGCTGCTTCCGTGCGCAAAGAGGCATCAAGGATTGAATGGGGTGTGCATACTGAGCCCTCGCGGACAAGAGATGCATTGTAGTCATTTGTATACACAAGGCATTTAACTGGGGGGGGGGGGGGAAGACAAACCCACTTCCACACACACAAGAGGAAAGGTATAGTTAAAAGCTGCACATAGCAAAGCTCATTTGCCTCCCCCACCCCTAGAAAAGGGCTTTTTGTACAAATCTCTGCAGGAAATGTTGGCTTTTGATTAAATGTTTCAGGCTTTTGTAAAAGATGGCAAAGAAAATGGAATTTGCCCAAGTTTTTTCACAGGAAGGGAAAAAAAAAAGATTTCCCTGGCGGGCTCTACCTACAAACTGCTTCTGCTCAGCTCAAGCTCCTGCTTTGTCTCTGCTGTTTACCAGGGACTGTCCAACCTCCACCGGGGAAGGCAGTGCCATCTGGTGGCTGAATGAAAACACATCCCCCCCCATTCCTAATCTGAAGGGGACCGTGCTGTAGCTCGGCCATGGACCCGAGCCCTTGCACCGTTGTCATCAGAGCCATAAAAAGTGCCTTTCCCCACACCAGTGCTGCCAGGAGGATGCAGTGCAGTTTGGGAAACCCAAAGCCTAGGGGATGCGAGTTATGAGGTAGATATAAACCCATGACAACAGAAAAGAAAGTCTGGACTGAGCCGTTGCCTCTGGGACAGAAGCAGCACAAAGCATGGTGCAGGAGGGAAGCAGCTGTGACTTTCAGCTCACATCTGCTTCTGCGGCATCCTGAGACTCAGCCAAGCCAACCCCAGATGCTAGCTGTGTGTGCAAGGACGGGTTGAAGTATCATGCCTGGAGACAATGGGCCTGCTGACTGATGGCCACTCAGCCTGTAGCTCATCACTCAGCCCAGAGGATCAGCACTGAAAGGGGGAGGGCGGGAGAACAAAACAAAAGCAATTTGTATTTTCCACATCACTCACAGACATCCACCCTCCTGCACAGCAGGGCATGAAAGACCCATCCTATAAGAATTACCCATTTTTTTAAAGGTGACCTGCAAGTCTTGAGTCAATTTCCACTTTGCCATGAATTAAAAACAGTGACTTTTTTGCTTTGATATTTTTCCCTTTCTTTTTCTGCAGTGAGTTTTTCTCCACCCTCCCTTCCTTTTTTCCAACCGTTAAAAGATTCAGGTTTTGTCTCATTTCAAAGACTGACAGCTGGGAAAGCTAAAGAAGTGACAGTCCAAGGAGTGAAAATGGTGCAGATGAAAAAGGAGAGGAGCTGGAGACTTTGTCATCATCGCTAAAAAAATTTTTTTACAAATCACCACCTAATCACTTGAGTAACCATAGGAAGGGGAGAGGGGCTAATCTGACAAGCTACACGAGATCAAAGACTGCCTTTGCCTCATCTCCAGTGGGTTTTAGGCCGAGCGCCAATGCCTAGATTACACTCTGTGCGAAAACACCTTTTTCAGGAGAATCAGCCTGACCTCAGCTCTGTTTCAATGCCCATGTTCTACTTAACTCCAGTGAGGAATTGACATTTCAGAGAAAAGAAGCCTTTGTTCAATCTCCATCCACCTCCTAACCACCCTTTCTTCCCCCCCAGCACAGTTATTGGTGGAAATTAAGCACCGTTTAGGCTGCTATTGGCAGTTATAAAGGAGCAAAAGAAATGACAGGCTCCGAATCTTTAGCATGTTCTCTCTCACCATGAGAAAGGTCACTAGCAGATTTCCATTTAATAAGCTGTCTGTGGCTATGCAAAACTGGGCTCGAGTCTGCCACAATCTTGGCCTATGTTTATGGGCAGCAGAGATTTCAGGGCACCAGAGTCTTCACAGCACTGGGGCTACACAACCCATACTGGCACTGATTTTGTGTCCACGATTCAGACCAGCACAGCTTACCTGGGGAGGGAAATAGACTAGCACTCACAGCTGGGCAAGTCAGGTTTATGGGGATATAGGCACACTGGCCAGATGTTTCTGTTAAAGACATCAGCAGCACAACAACTAAAACCATCTCTAATTAAAATAGTTGTTACACACTTCAGAGTCAACACCCACCCAGAGGCAATTTGAATGCCTTCAGACTATGGCCTCTGGGTTTCTGCAGGCAAAGGGCCCAGAAAGGCAGGAGAGGGGCTGTGCAGTGCTCGGCCCAAGCTGACCAGCCCTAGGCTGCGCTGGAGGGACTCCAGGAAGATACAGAGAACCAAGGGCAGACAGATGGTTGTGCGCATTTATTTCCTTTTTTTTTCTTCTTTTTTTTGATAAAAATGGTATGCAAATTACATCGCCGCAGAGGCGGGAAACTGCCCCACTGGTCACAGGGTGGGAGAAGTCTGCATGCCCCCAGAGGAGAGAAGGAGGGCTTGTACAAAGAGGGAGGAGGACTCCCAACACTTCCAGCAGGGAGAGAGATCCTTGTTCAGTTGTGTTGTGTTTTTAAAAACTTTCAAAAGGAACAAAAAAATCCCAGGTCACAGCACCCACAAGGGCCAGAGCCTCTGCCCCTCACCCCCTGCCCCACAGTGGCACAGGAGACCCACACTGCTCAGGCCCCTCACTGCTTCTCCAATATCTGCCCAAACTAGGGCTCAATTCTGAGGCCAAGGTGACCTTGATTCTCAACTACATCAAGGCTCCTTCACACCACTCAGTCAGCAGAAAAGGGGCCAGAAAACCAGTGCAATCTACTCTAAAAGCCACTAGAGAGAAGCGGAAGGGGCCTCAGCGTAAAAGGAACTCCAGGCTCAGAGTTTCAGATGGAAGGACGAAGACAAATTACATCAGCAACTGCAAGTCACTTCAATTTCTCTTTTGATCCGTTCCTGATAAGATGCTGGGGGGGAGGGAGGGGGAACAAACTTTGCTTAAGTTTAAATATTTGCCTGAAGAATGGGGAGGGAGGGAAGAATGTACAGTTAAAAATCAAGCTACTCAAAACACAATCATTCAGGTAAGTCACTAGAAGTAATCGCCTCTACCATCTAGAGAGAGAGAAGAGTGTCTGAGACAGGGCATATTTAAGAAAAATACACATCTGAACTCTCTGTGGCCACTTGATGAGAACTGGAATCCACGTACAAGCCAGTTAAAGAACATTTCAACATGAAATCTTAACTTAGGAGGAATGTCAGGGCTAAGCTGCATCTCTCTTTGTGTTTTAAATACATGGACAGCTGTCAGAGGGCATGACAATGACGGTGGGTTGCCTTGAAAGATCCCCCTGTGCGTGTGGGTATGTGTGGGTGCATCGGTGGGACAGCGCCGCTGAGTTTAGGAAGGCTGGGAGCCCAGCAGTCTCTCAATAGCCGCATTGATGTCTCCACCAGTGGCGATGAGGGCCTGGAGGTTGGCCTCACGGTTGATGAAGCCCATGGCGTTCAGCTGCTCCAGCTGTTGTTGAAATCGCACTTCAGGACTCTGCGCCTAAGAGAGGGAGGAAGGCAAGACCTCAGAGAGGACTTACAGCCCAGAGACGCAGGGCCACACATCCCATCCTGCTAGTGTCAGCGAGCCAGCTCCCAAGCGGCACTTATAGGGAGGCAATGGAGCTGCGCCCAGTGGTGCCAGCTGAGGATTTAAATTAAAAACCATTAAGGACTGGGAGAACTGTATGCTTGCAACGATAAGGGGTGGGAATCTCCATAGCTGTTGCTCTGACCTACCTGGTAGGGTGGGACTGACAGAGCTCTGCTGGCCAGGGCCACCGAAAAGGCCCAAGTCTGGGCACAGCTGTGCCAACAGGAGAGGATTCCTGCTGCCTTAGCTGGTGCTGCTCAGGGACATAGCATAGGTGCATCGGATGATTTCCCAGTACTCTGTGTCCTCAATCCTGATAACCACCAGAGAGGAACCATCATGCCCAAGCTCCCAAAGCAGGTGGTCTGCCAAAGCTGGGAGCAGAACCCCGGTCTCCTGGCTTCCAACCCAGTGCCATGGGCACTGGGTCAAGGCACATCCCACAATTACTACTTATATCACCATTTCAAGGTCACTGACAGCTGACCTTGTGGGCTGGTGCTGTCAGTCAGGCTTCACCATGTAACAGCACAGAACATCCCATGCCAACAAGCCCAGCAGGGCAGCTGCTGTCCTCAGTGGGGATGCGGCCAAGCTGCTATAATCAACTCCTGCCACCCAAACTACACAATACAGCACTGTACCTCCTGGTGCCATCCTGCCGTGTTGAGCAGCGTTGCCCTGCGAACACAGCACAGGACTAGGACTCCAGGGACCTGGGGTTTTACTTAAAGGGAAACCTCCCCTCTCTGTGCCTCAGTTCCCCCACTAATAAAATGGGGTTAATGCTACCAGCTTCTTCTGTGCAGTGCTTTGAGATCTTATGTAGCTGTTGGCATCAGCAAAGCTGAGGGTTGCTAAGGGGAAGCCGCTCTGCAACATGGCTGCTAGCCTACCCATGATGCCTCTCATATACTGTGCCATCATAGAAAATGAGGGCTGGAAGGGACCTCAGGCCACATCTAGTCCAATCCCCTGCTCCAAGCAGGACCAGCTCCAACTAGATTATCCCAGCCAAGGCTTTGTCTAGCCGGGGCTTAAAACCCCACCAGGGTGGAGATCCCACAACCTCTCTGGGTAACCTTCTCCAGTGTTTTACTACCCTCCTAGCGAGAAAGTTTTCCCTAATATCTAACCTCAACTAACCTCGCTGCAACTGGAGCCCATTGCTCTTTGTTCTGTCATCTATCACCACTGAAAACAGTCCAGCTCCATCCTCTTTGCAACCATCCTGCAGGGAGTTGAAGGCTGCTATCAAATCCCCCCTCAGGCTTCTCTTCTCTAGACTAAGTTGAACCCCCTCAGCCTCTCTTCATAAATCATATGCCCCAGCCCCCTAACCATTTTCACTGGCCCCCTGATAGGCTTTTTAGGATGCAACCAGCCTATGTCAAGTCACATGGGAACAGGAGATGCCTACAACCAAGGAGATGATCCCTGTACGTACTTGAGAGTTTCCCCCAGCCAGCAGCTGGATCATCTGCTGCATGAGCTGCTGTTGGGGGTTACTGCCCCCAGATGGAGAGGCACTGGCAGGTGTTGAAGTGGAGGAGACTGGGTTTTCTGGGATTGTGCTTCCTCCCGTGGTGGGTGGGGGGATCCGGGGCATTCCAAAGGAGCCGAGGCTGCAGAGGGAAGCACAGGATGGGCATGGTCAGTCCTGGCTGGCAGAGGCACTAAGGGCACCTAAAGGAACCAGTTCCAAGCTGCTTGGGCTGCAGACCCTTCTGAACTTTGCACACTGCATGCCCCCAGAAGTGGATCTACTGCTTTGTGATGTCCCTACAAGTACACTGCAATCTCTCCTACTCTGTGCTTTTGCCTCCATCTGGTTTTTCCTCTCTTCCCTTCTTCAATGTCTGCTACCATGAGTACAGACCACTTTGTTAACACTGACTTTGGGGATCGGGATGCACTGCCCAGACTCTGGAATTACACAGCCTCAGCTTCTCATGCCAGACTAACCCTGGCTAAATTATATCCATACAACAAGCAGAGTTGGGAGAAATGGGTTCCCTTACTGATGGAAGCTACAGACTTAATATCCATCTTGACTCTAGGATGGGCATTCCCTAGCACTAGGTTTAGGAACTGACATCATGCCATGTACTGCAGACAAGTGCATGGGACATGAGGGGTTAATGCTAGAAAGAGCATGGAAGGAGCTTTTTCTTCAGTGTGAAGTGGTAGAAAGAGTTAAGTGGCTGGAAGCTAAATGCAGCAGTGTGGGGGAGTGCCCGCAGGGCTCCCCAAGGCAAGGCCTTGACACACCCGCCGCTCGCCTCCACAGCCGCTGTCTGTGTCAGGAGAAGCGGAACTGAGCCCTCATTACCTTGGCACCAGGCCTGGAGCCTCCGTCTGCAAAGTCTGGAGTCCCTGCTGGATCTGGAGGAGAGCCTGCATGGCGCGAGGGTTGGTGAGGATCGAGAGGGAATCAGGATTCTGCATCTGGGAAAAGAGGGAAAAACAGAGCTGGTATCCGGAAGCCAGAGCTTCAGTCAGGAGGCTGGGGGGACAGTGGGATCCAACTTCTCAGTAGGCGTGGGCTTCTAGATCTCCTCGTTTTTTTGTGAGTGTCCCTGCACAGAAACGCCAAGGTCTGAAATAACGCATCTGGATTCGAGCGAATTAGTTAGGCTGCTACAACCCCCCAAGTGGACACAGGCATTCAGGATTCAAACCACCTTTGTTTCATTCAGCTTCCATCATTCCCAAAGTCAATGAAGATGAACTGACTTGCACTCCAAAGTCAAGGAGACCGTGAACACCTACACAGGATTTAATACGATTTCATTACCTCACTTTGATCGCACGCCTGTTGGTAACCCGGATTCGCTGTGCATTCCTGTCTAGATGAGCCCTTAGTTTCTCCATCTCCTGTTGTGAGCCACCCCACCTGGTTCTTTCAGCCCCACAACCCATCCCAAAAAGCACCACAGCAGCTTCCCTTGCTACAAGGGCACAGAAACCCAGCACGGAGCAAGGCCAGGCCAGAGTCTTTACCTGCTGCAGAAAGACAGGGAGCTGAAGCCGGAGCTGTTCCTGAAGCTGTGGATTCCCAGCAAAGAGGGGGACATTTACCATGATCTGCCAGGAGACAGCAAACATCAGACAAGTCAGTGGGGCTTCTGCCACTTATCAACCTTGCTCCTATGCCATGAGACCACGTGTGTTCTCCACACTGAGAGGTCCAGTATGTGACAATGCCAGTCAGGTCCTGGCCACAGGGGGTGGGATGAGAGCTGCAATGAACACAGGGAGCTGGAGGTGCTTTATACCGAGAGCCTTCCTGTTCCTTTACAGGGCACTGCATGGCTCAGCAGATGGCTATCAGGTGCCTTCGTTAAAGTCTAACTGCAGCCCAGTGTGGCACACATGTACTGCTGTTACCCAACAGATTCAGAGAGGGCAGCTGGGTGGGCACTGGACTCTGGATTTTCCCTCCCAGGGCAGGAAGATGGGACACTACCAGGCTGTACGAGCTGTACAGATAAACAGAAGATACCAGTCTTCAAACCTCTGTACAAAAGCTGGCTCACTCTGTGGAGCTCTATCAGAACGCTGTTCTCTAACAAGCAAAGCAGCGAGGCCTGTTTGTATGAGGAGCCCCTGCTACCCTTTTACCTGTGCTGCGAAGTCGGGGTTCTGGGCAAGTGTCTGCATCATACTGCGCATGTAAGGGGCAGAGATGATATTCTGCATCAGCTGAGGGTTCTCTGATATCTGCTGCAGGAGACCCTGCATCTCTGGTCTGTTAAACATTCCTGTGAGAACACCGGGGGGAACACAACAGACAAAGGGGAGATAAAGCAAAAGACCATTTTGCAAGCCTGATGAAAAGGAGAGATGCTGCCTAGGGCTGAACACATGACTTGTAGAGACAGGGCAGGCAGCCACACACCAAGAGGCACACAAGAAAGAATCAAAGGCTAAAAACAGCACACACTTCACAGCACCTGAGATTTTCAGAGATTAAAACAATTTTTTTTTTTTTTTAAAAGAGCTCCACCCAAGCTTTTACCTGCCCCCGGTAAAACACGTGCCAGCAACAACAAAAGCAAATGCATGGCCTCTGCCTTACCCCTGCCCCACAAGAAGCTACCACCTGAACACCAGAATGGAAATCAAGCAGTCTGGCCTCTAGACCAGGGGCGGGCAATTATTTCAGGCAGAGGGCCATTTACTGAGTTTTGGCATGCCATCAAGGGCTGCGTGACAGGCAGCTGGGGCAGATCAGTATTAATTTGCTAAATTTTGTAGCATCATGGTAGACTTGCTCATCTGAAAGACTCAGTGACTACAGCAAACACAGCGATGCGAGACACAACCTGGAGCCACCTGGAGCTGGGAGGCTGGTGCCAAACCAACTGCACCCATTTCTTCTCCAGGATACATACCAGTGCCCAGGTTAGCAGCATTGATCCCAAAGGGGTTGGATACAGTCGGTGTGCTTTGGGTGGTTGTGGAGCCAGCGCTCCCTTCGCTGCTGGGCACCTGGGCTTGTGAAGCAGGTGGCGTGGGGCTCCAGGGGTTGGGTAAAGGCTCTCTGTTTTCCGTCCGTAAAGGCTGGGAGCTCGAGCTCTCAGAGTTTCCAGCCAAGGAGGAGAAAGGATTGTTGCCAAACTAGAAAGAGAAAGAGAACTGAATCAGACCACCCAAAAGGCCGTGAGAACCTGCCCCCGAGGGGGTTACTGGAACTCATGCAATACAGATCCTGTCTGCCCTAGCCTGAGGTTTATTAAGCACTCCCTTCATTGAGAAACCTGCACACAGCACTACAGTCCTTTGTGCAACATGAGTTTACTCTCACCCATAAGGGGGACAGACCCCTCTGCTGCTGCCCCCGAAGCCCCCTCCATACCTGCTCCCTTGCTGCACTGAACATGGGCTCCTGGATGTCCGTGTACATCCGGCGCAGGGCATTGTATCCTCCTGGAATGCTCTCAAGGTTGCTCAGGGCTCGGTCCTGGTTCCGCATCATCTCCTGCATCATGGCGGGGTTGCGAGCCAGCTCCATCGTCTGTGGGAGGAGAATTTGGGAAGATCAGGGCAGTCTGCACCATGAAAGACTCCAGCATGTGTTGTTATGGGCTAAACGGCTCGGTAGAATCCTAGAGACAAGCACTGAAATGGCGAAAGCTCAGTCTCAGGCCCACAGGGAAGGATTCAGGGGCAGGTTTCTGGACACCTACCTGCCTCATCAGCTCTGGGTTGTTCAGCATGTGGCTGATCTCAGGGTTCCTCTCCATGAGCTGCTGCATCTGGGGATTGGCCATGATCATCTGCCTCATCAGGTCAGGATTAGACATCATGTTCTGCACCAGAGGGTTCTCCATGATCTGGGATAGCATCTCCGGGTTAGACATCAGCTGCCGTTGCATCTGCTGCTGGAGCTCCATGAAGTTGGCAGAGCCCATCCCGAGGTTGCCGAGGCCAGTGATGCCTCCAAAACCCGCTGGAGAGAGATAGGACAAGAACTTTCAGCTGGGAAAAAGAGGGATGCATAGGCTGAACTATACGGGCAGAGAAACCAACCACACCACTCACAGAGGATGGATGCAGGGTTGCTGGGCGCTCCATTTCCAGCACCCACCGTGGTTCCTGACCCACTGCTGCGCCGGCTGCCACCTCCCCCATCGGAGCCGGCGCTGCTGGACGTGGAAGGCTGAGATGGGGCAGCAGGAGAGGCAGGTGTTGCAGCAGGGGTGGAGGCAGCAGCAGAAGTAGCAGAGGCAGCAGCAGCTGAAGGATCTGGAACCCTAAAGAGAGAAGAGACGGTCACCACTGCAGCAAGGAAACTCACACAGCAGGTTCCCTTTTGCAGTTCAAGAAAAGAAGCTGGCAGTGACCACCTCCAGTCAAAGGGGACATAGAGCCATCACATACAAAACCACCTGCTCTCACCCAAGGCAATCAGAAGGGAAGTGATGTTGGTATATACTTAACTCAGTCAACACACCTCAGAGGAGATGGTTCCTAAGCAGGCACTGACTTTTGTGTTTTATATCAAAAAAGCAACTAGTTGATTACCAGCATTCTTGACCCATTTGACTGTACCATGTATAACAGGCTTTTACACCACATATAACAGAGATGGGCTTTCCTCTGTGGCTGCAGGGAACAGGACTAGGAACAACGGCCTTAAGCTGCAACAGGGCAATTTAGACTGGAGATGAGGAACTTTTTGACTTGGAGGGTGGTCAAGCACTGGAACAGGCACCTAGAGAGGTGGGGGAGTCTCTATCCCTGGGAAAGTTTAAGGGCAGGTTGGACAGACACTGGGCTGGGATGGCTGAGTCTTGCTGGGGTTATTTGACCCCAGTGGTCTTTCCTGCAAGAACAGGAGGACCGGACCCAATGATCTCACAAGGTCCCCTCCAGCCCTAAACTTCTGTGAATCTGAGTCAGGGCTGATGCCGCCTTGAGCAGGGGGCTTGACTAGATGACTGTATAAGGTCCCTTCCAGCTTGACCTTCTCATGTTCTTTTCTCTTCAATCAACAGGGCATATTACAAGCAGAAATGGGAGAGAAGCAAGGTCCTGATGCTGCAGAAACTTGCACCCAAGCTTAGTCAGATCCATGAGCAAGCTTGTTAAGGTTAAGAGGACACACCCACACTGGCAGGGTGAGAAGCCATTTGCTACCACAGCTGTTCTAGCTTTGCTAGTTTCCCTTCCTCATTTCCCTCTCACACAGCAACAGGGGGAAGGAAAAATAGGACACTTTAAAACCCAAAAGCAGTTAAAGTCCCAATCCCCAATGGGAAGGTAGGCATGAGTCCTGGAACTACCAGCAACCCATCTGAAAAAGGGGGCTACAGTGCATGTCAATGCCATTATAAATGTGGAACAATCAAGTGGTTTGCAAATGATGCCCCCTTCCCATAAACTGGCCATTCAACCACAAAGAAGGGTTAATACCTTCCTTGCCCACTTGGCAAGAGAACCTGCTGCCCCCAGTACCTGAACAGGCTGCAGGGAGGTAGCTCTTTGCATTGAGCAGAAAGGAAGGCTGACTGCCTTTCTAAAAGGAGAGTCAAAAACCTTATGGGAAAGCTGTGAATGCGGGAGGAAAGCAATGAGATTGGGAAAGGAGAATCTGCAACGGTGACCCTTAAAGGGGTTGAAACTGCAGATGGCCAGTGTCTTGGAAAGAAAGCACAGCTGGCCAACTGCTTTGAAAGCCCTTCTCCCCTTGCAGCCCTCCAAGATCTCTCTGCCATCCACCTCCATTTGCTCAGCCTCCCCTCCAAAAACAGCTGAAATAGAGCATGCCTAGCCAGCTGCTGTGAGACGCTTGCCCTAGGAAAAATACTTCAGAATAACTACCCAGGGAGCAGGCTTGTGGCTACCGGGAGCACAGAAATTGTTGGATGAGGATATTTTTGCCTCCATGGAACTTTCCATGGCAATTTTTAAACCCAAGCATTTTACAAACTAATTTCACTGCTGCCACAGCAGCGGCTGCAGTCAGGGAGACTGGGGAGAAGCCAAGCAGATGGGAAATAGGAAGTTTAATAAAAAGAAGAAAGATCAGGGTCACTTGGACTCTCTCAGCACAGGAAGGAAAGGCTGCGATGCACACATGCCGGTGACCATTAGAGAGACAAAAATGAATGATGGGCCAGTTTTTAGTTTACCCCAGGAGACAGTTTGCAAGTGCTGAGGTTTATCGCAGAGACAACGGGAAGCAGCATGGCATCAGCATGCTCCGTGCAGAGGTACTGTTCTGTACAAAAGCCTCCAACAGTAGCTGACAATTCGTGTGGCGTCAGAAAAGAGGTACTGATTTTTAATAAGCCAGGGAGGAGGCGCTCCCAGTGGGGGACAACACAGCTTCAAAAGGAGCGTGAGCCTGTTTAAGGACGCCCACTGCTCAGATGGAAAGACGAGTCCCGGGAATGGTGGGAAAGGGCTGTTAGGAACAAGGAGGCTTGCTTGCATCTGTAATGCGGCGACACCACCAGGAATCATTAGACAACTATAACTTAAGAGAGTCACCCAGCAGCAGGTTTCCAATATGTTGATCTACACCCACGTCTCTGGTCTGCCTGAAACATTACCCCCAAAAATGTCGTTACGTGCTCTTGACAATATCCTACACTCTCTCAACGCCTCTTGCTGAAAGATCTCCCAGCACACAAGACGGTCAGACCCCGCCGCGGGGACCCTGAAGCATGAGGTTCTGGCTTCGCATGGCTATAAGCAAGTGAAATAATCTCCATATCCTCCCTGTCACCCGGAGAAATCCCTGCTTTAATAGGTTCTTACACGCAACAACTAATACTCGTAAGATTTCAAAGCACGTCAACTCTGCAAAGCTTTATGAAACCCAGGAGCCAAGACCCAATTACAGCAAAGTCCTGAAGCCCCCCGAATTTGAACTCGTACGTTCGACGGCCAGGAACTCACAAACACGCGGTGTCGTTTCCTAAAACCCCGGGAAAGGACCATTTCTTACTTCTGTGGGGTCTTAATCACCAAGTGCACAGTCAGTCCATCTTTGATCCCATGTTGGCTCAACGTGTCTCCATCCTTCAGGATCTTCCCCGCAAAGATCAGAACCAGCTGATCCTGTTTGGCTTTAAACCGCCTGGAGATTTCTTCTTTGAACTAGGGACAAAGACAAAAGGAGGCAATTCTCAGGCCAAGGCGCTTTCGAGTCTGCCCGAGAGGCTACAGGAGCGCCGGGAACAAGCCTTCAGGCGGTCATTTCTCTGGCAACGCGGTCGGAAGGACGCCGGGCAGCATCCCCGGGGCCGAGCTGGTTTCTGAGGTGGTTCAGAGGGCGACAGCGCAACCTTCGCCTGTTCGGCTCACGCCGGCGAGCTTTACAAGAGCAGAGCGCAACGGCCTTAACGTGAAAAGCAGCTACACCGAGCACTATGGACCCCGTTTGCACCAGATCATCGCCGCTGGCCAGCATCGCAGAAAGGACACCGGAGCGATGCTCCATCGCGAGCCGGCGTCAGCCAGCGGAAATACCGAACCAGGCGGCCCCGTTTCTGGCTCCGACTCCCGCGAGGACGCCTGGGTTTTGAGCCGACGGCCTCGCGACGCCGCGGGAGGCTCCCCCGGCTCGGCACGTCCGCCCGTGAAGACGCGGCTCCGAGGACAGGCCCGGCTCCGCCTCGTCCACACGCGCCCGCCCGGCCGTGCGCCGCTCGCCCCCGCCCCCCCGCCGCTCGCCCCGCGTCCTGGCTCGGCGCCCCCGCCCCCAACCCGGCCACGGCCTGCTCGCGGGGCGACCCCCCCCGCCGGGG
>JAGPOW010000863.1:384465-421709 GCA_030014935.1 Caiman crocodilus | reverse complement strand
CCCCTTGCGGGGGGAACTGAGACACACCGTGTGTGCATGGGGGTATGCATGTATCTGGGTGGGGAAACTGAGGCACGGGGGGGCTATGCATGCCCCTTGGAGGGGGAACTGAGACACACTTTGTGTGCGCATGGGGGTGTGCATGTGTCTGGGTGGGGAAACTGAGGCACGCTGTGTGCAGGGGGTTTGCATGCCCCTGGGGAGAGAGGCGTGCTGGATGTGGGGAAGGGTATGCAAGGCCCTTGGTGACTGTCATGAGCTCCAGGCCCCGGTGACCCCTCCCCGCAGTCCCCCGTCCATGTGGGCGTCCCCTCTGGACTGGCAGGGGGATCCAGCCTGCCGCGACGGCCCCGGGGGCAGGTGCCGGGCTGGGCAAGGGGGTGACGGGCTGCACCCTGGGCCCAGGAGGTTTCGCTGTCATCGGGGACAGGGACAAGCTCTGACTTCATAAAATCACCGAATCACAAATGCAGCCCCCGAAACACTTTTGTTGCCCTCCACCGGACTCTCTCCGATTGCCCACATCCTTTCTGCAGTGTGGGGGGGGCACAGCTGGACACAGGACTCCAGATGTGGCCTCCCTACTGCAGAACCGAGGGGAGGAATCACTGCCCTCCACCTGCTGGCAACGCTCCTGCTAAGCAGCCCACCTGCCCTTCCTGAACCGTGTGTCACATGCCCTGTACTGCTGTTAGCATAGCAGGACTCCCCCCCTACTCCACTCCTGTGCCGCCAGGGGTTTCTTCATTGCTTCCCAGTGCTCCTGATCGGAGACTCGGGCGTGGGGAACCCATCCACAGCCTGCACTGTTGGCGTGTCCCTGCAGCGGCGTGTTCACGGGAGTCTCACCGACCCCGGTTTGGAAGCGGTTGGGGTTTGGCCTGCACAGCTCTGGGGTGTCTGGCACTCTGGATAGGCATCCCAGCTCCCTCCTGAGTCATCTCTAATGATGGCCAGATTTTTATTTGTGAGCTGCCGATGTTTCATCCCATGGCTGTGCTGCAGAGGAAGCTTTTGGCCTACTAGCACAAGCCCCCTCCCCTCTCAATCCTTGCAACTCTGCTCCATAAGTGACATAGGGGAAACTGAGGCACGGAGAGGCTGCGCTGGGAAAGGGGCGAGCTTCTGGGTAGCCAGGGGCTGATTATCCCTAAGGGCTGCCAGCTGGAGAGCTCACACCCACCCACCGCCCCTTCCCCAGGCTCAAGGGGGTTGCAAAGGAGCTGTAAAATGCTGCAGCCAGGCCGGAGGGAAGCTGGCGTGGATGTGAGGATTAATCAGAGCATTCATTTCTCTGTTTTCACATCACCAGCTCCCAAATGTAAGTAGCGGTGGGGTATGAAGGGGGTTGATCTGGTTGGTGGCTGTTTGGGAGTGCCTGTGCTGGAGATGCAGCTGTGTTGTGCCTGCCATGGGGTTAAAGCAGGATTTTGGTCTTGTTAAGATAGAAATATATATTTCTGTGTATGTGTGCCCATCTATCTATCTAGCTCCTGACCTGCAGCCCCTACCCACCCCCAGGCCATGCTGGTGCCTCTCACTCCCAACCCGCAGCCCCCTGGCGCTGCCTCCAATTGCCCCAAACAGCTCCTTGCTGGGGCAAGCTGGGAAGTGCCAAGGGGGAAAAATAAATTGATGCTGAGTAGAGCAAAATCCCAGAGATTTGTTCATATTTTTTAAAAACTGCCTGGACAGAGGACCCAAAACGAGGACGTGTCTGGGAAAACCCGGACATACGGTAACTCTAAGCAATGTTTCTGCTTTTTAAAGAGGGAAACTGAACTGAGCTGGCAGGGGTGCGGGGCAGACATCAAGATCTTTGTGCGGGCCATGTGCCTAGCTCCTGCACTGGAGGCTGCCTGCAGCTGCCTTGCAAGCCTGAGTTGCTGGCAGGGCCGTGCAATGCCTGCGCCTGTCGCATGCGGGCCTGACTTGGCAGAAGCCAGGCCAGGACTACAGCTCCCAGGCTGCTCCGGGCGCCCAGGGGCCATCAGCTGATGGGGAAGCCGAGCTCAGAGCTGTCTGCCTTCCTCTCCTCCCTGCTGCAGGGCCAAGAGCCGTGCGGTGGTGACCATGCTGCGCCCCAAAGCCCTCACCCAGGTGCTGAGCCAGGCCAACACCGGGGGGGTCCAAAGCACCCTGTGAGTATGGGGGAGTCAGGGGGTGGCTGGATGAAAGGGGTCCCCAAAACCTGGGGCACAATTCAGTAGCTCTGAGCCTCCTTCCTCTGTATGCCTCCTAATTCAGAATAGAAACAGGCACCACTGGGTTTCCATCCCTGTCAGGAGCCATATAATGCAGCCTAGCGTGCCGTAAAAGCAGTAATCCAGCCTAGCCCCTAAATCCTGTCTTCTCCCTGCCCAGGGGGCTGAGGCACTAGCTTGCAGGACTAGCTGCGTTTATGTGCCTGTGCATGGTTTGCTGAAGTGCGACCAGGCTTGTTCCAGCTCTGCCCGTTGTTGCATGCGTTGATGCAAGACGCTGCTAAGGGCGCAGGCAGACAAGGTTCTTTAGGTAAATTTCGTTTATTGATTGTTTTTTATTATTATTATTATTCGACCAGTTAAACACTTGGAAAAAAATAGTTTTTGCAAGCTTTTGGGTATAAACACCCTTCTTCAGAAGCTCGCAAAGAACAGTTTTTCCAACTATTTAGTTGGCCGAATAAAAGATAACACGTTTACCCAAAGAACCTTGTCTGCCTATGTCCTTAGACCAACACGGCTACAACCAACAGCCTTAAAGCTAAGGGCATGGGAATCTTTTCCCACCTCCCCAGTTGCACCCCCAGCAAAACGATCCCAGAGCCAACGATGCCCTGGCTTCCTTGCATTTCAAGGTTGCTGCAACAGGCAGGAGGAAAACATGCTATCAGGGGCACGGGTCCTGGAGCTGGTGAGGTTGCCTGGAGCTGGGTAGATGCTGATCTTCTTTATGGCTAAGAGCCTCAGCTGGACAAAGCCTCAGCTGGGATGATGTAGTTGGGGCTGGTCCTGCTTTCAGCAGGGACTTGGACCAGATGTAACCTCCTGAGGTCCCTTCCCACCCTCATTTTTTCTTTTTTTTTTTTTTTATAATGTAAACCCCAAGGCTTCTGTACCTTATATGTAGGATGCCTGCCTGGATTTGGGGAGCTTCTGAAGCCCCAGACCAATGGGGGAAGGAGGACACTTGTCCAGTGGTAGAGTCACGCAGACTTGACAATTGAGCTTTGCTCAGTTGAATCTTGGTACTTGATTTTTGGGCTTTCACGATTGAATTTGGAATGGGTTCGGCCTTGAATAATAATAATAATAAGATGGTGATCTTCTTTCACACTTGGGGTGATGCACTTACAGCTGAAGGTATAACCTGCCTAGGTGGTATTGCATTAAGAGGAGGGGAGGGTGCTGGTTACTTTCCTCTTGGGGTGGAGGGGTCACCCTAAAACACGTGGGATACTTGTGACTTTGGAGAGGCTGCATGGGACCCTGGGGGCTGTGCATATGGGGGTTCAAGTCTGTCTCCTCCCCGCATCTCCTTTCCAGGCTTCTGAACAACGAGGGCTCACTGCTGGCCTATTCTGGTTACGGAGACACAGACGCCAGGGTCACAGCTGCCATCGCCAGCAACATCTGGGTGGCCTATGACAAGAATGGGCACCAGGCTTTCAACGAGGACAATTTGAAGTTCATCCTGATGGACTGCATGGTACCTGGGTTGGGGGGGTGTCGGTGGACTCTCGGCAGGAAGGTGGGATAAACCCAGGCAGCTTGGACATGAGATCCTGGCACCCAGTGGGTGGCTTCTTCCTGCCTTGGTTTCTCCCATCTGTAAAATGGGTCTGGTATGTGCCTTGTTGTGGGGACCAGTGAACTTTATTCAAGTGTTTTGAGATCTCCCTGATGGAAATGATAATTGTTGGGAATTAGAACTTCAAAACGGGAGCACTTTGGACCTGCCACTTGAAGTAAAGGGTGTGGGTGTGTAAACATCAGCTAAAACAAGGCCCAGGCTTACAAGTGTGACCTGACTTTGACATAGCATAAAGGATTCTGCATGCAGGCAGTAGCAGCATCCAGCACTCTTCATCCGTAAACCTTAAAGCACTTGACAGACCAGCCTCTGTCTTGCAGATTGAGGGGAAACTGAGGCACAGAAAGGGGAAGGGCCTGGTTGGGCTGCTTTGCAGGCCCTTCTCAAAGCAGGAGTAAAATCTGAGTCGAGGGCCCTTAACCCCTCTGCCATGCTATCTTCTCAATGACTCCTTGGTATCTTGATGTGGGAGAGCAGGGCCTTGAGATGCCGCGAGCCAGACCCCTAGAAGCAGGTTTGGGACAGAACTCTGCAAACGTGGATTCAGTGCTCTGTTCCCCTCCCCGCTTTCTCTCACCATGCAGGAGGGCCGCGTTGCCATCACCCGGGTGGCAAATCTGCTGCTGTGCATGTACGCAAAGGAGACTGTTGGATTTGGGATGCTGAAAGCCAAGGTAATGCTGAGCTCCCTGGGCAGGAGGAGGAGCTGAGAAATGCTTTTCACCATGCAGCGACACAGCCAGTTTAGTACAGATCTGACTTGAAGAATACAGCAACGTGACCTTTGGTGAAAGAGCATTTTACGTAGGAAATGCAGAAACCAGTTTTTGCTTTAAGGCAGCCTCTGGAAGCACCCTCCAGCTCTCTAAAGGGTGTCTCCCGTGCAGGAGAAAATTTAGTATTTACAAGCTTTTAAAAGCCCCTGTGTGATGCTGGAATTGGCTCTGAAGGAACATCAAAATCATGGCCTATAGTCTGGGATATATGGGTGTTGCAGGGAGCCATAAAAATAATTTCTAGGTAGGTCGTGGCTTGCGAATTGAGTGTGGTTCTGTTGTGCTCAGCTCCATGGCCTCTGGCAAGACACCATGCCTCAGTCTCCCCTGCTTTAAGATGGGAGGGGAAGGAGGGAACATTACCATATTGATCCACATAGCATGCACTCGCCTTTCCTGAATGTTGCCTATCAGGGAAGTATCTTCTACTAAACAAGTGGGTTAAAAGGACACCCCCCACCCTCCCCCACTTCATCCTGCTTTCCCTAAACCAAGGTGCTTGTCACTTATTTGTGGGAGCTTGTGGTATGCACCTAAATACAGGCACTTTGCTCTCAGTACAGTGGCTCTGGGCAGAGAGGCTAGATTTCAGTAGAGCTAATTCAGGCTGAGAGCTGCTTCTGCTCTACTTGTTGACCCTTGTGCTCGGCTTACATCTTAATCTCTCCCGACAGGCCCAGGCGCTGGTCCAGTATTTGGAAGAGCCACTCACACAAGTGGCAGCCTCTTGAGGAGTCAGGAGGGGCAGCGTGGCGTGTGGATGGGGCTGGCGCAGTGAGAAGCCCTTTAACCAAGAACTGTAGCAGCAGTGAGCTTGTGTGGTGCGGCATGTACGGCTCTGCGGGGACATCCGGGCTCAACAGCAACAGTGGCAGCTTCCAGCGTCTTGATACTGCATTAAAATAACATGAAAACTTTCAAAGGGAGTCTCTTGCTTGTGTCTCATCTGCTGCTCTCTGGAAGGGCGGAGGAAAGCACAAAGGAGAGGCAGAAGCAGGACCTTGTGTGCACAACACGGCACTGTCAGCCATGGCTGGGAAATGACCTCTTTCAGCAAGCCTCCCTATGCCTGAACAGGAGTATCCACAATGTGATGGAGCTTGGGTTGCAGAAATGGCTCTTTTAGACGGCAGAGCTGTGTCTACTCTAGGGCTCTGGTTGCCTTTGCATTGCAGCTGTAGCCTAGCTTGAGCCCTGGAGTGCCTGCGAGTGGGGAGGGGTGGGTATCAGTGTTTTGCGGGGGGGTTTATCCCAAATTGAGAAGTATCCAACTGCCAGGACAAGGAGCAATGGACTCAAGCTGCAGCAAGGGATGTTTAGGTTGGATATTAGGAAAAACTCTCTCACTAAGAGGGTGGTGAAGCACTGGAACAGGTTACCCAGAGAAGTGGTGGCATCTCCATCCTTGGAGGCTTTTAAGGCCTGGTGGCAGACAAACCCCTGGCTGGGATGGTCTAGTTGGGGCTGGTCCTGCTTTGAGCCAGGGTTGGACTAGATGTGGAAATGGCACTGCACAAATTCCCAAATAGCACCTATTAATAATGGCTCAGCTCTTCTCGGACCCAAGCCCTTCCCCTCGCACGGTCCTTCCTTCTCTCTTGCTACTTCTGGTACACACCTTGGCTTCCTCTTCACCTACCTCTTGGCTAGCTCTCACGCAGGGCTTGGGCTCTCCTGCAGACCTCGAGCCAGGTAGGGGGGGATAGGGGTGGCATAGCTTGTCCCACAGCTGTTTGGTTGCAGGGTCCTTTGTGGCTGTGGCTGGGGTGGAGTTGGGTCTACAATCCACCACTATTTCTAGGAGGATACGGAGGCTCCCCTGATGTTCGTTGCTTCTTCTAATCACACGATGGCAGCACAGGACAAGGAAGGCAGCTTCCACTTCCCAAAGGAAAGTTCAGGGGCCGGATTCCTTTCCCAGCCGCTGTAATGATAACAGTGCCAAGACCATTTACCTCTCTCACTCCACTGTGGGGCTGTGCATTTATGCTCTGATACCTACCAGCAGCTTCTGGGCTGGTGGCTATTTTTTGTTTGTTTGTTTGTTTTTCAATCAAATAGCAGCCCCAGGCTCACTGGAGTCCTGCCTGGGCCCATGCTGTGGTAAGGCTGGATGCTCTTGTCTGGATCCACCTAGATGCCTGACAAGGGTGTTGCTTTGGTACTGTGCAGCTAATCCCCCTGTGTCTGTCTGGCTTTTCTCGGCCACTCCCAGCCAAACTCATGTTTGCTGACACGCGTGGGTGGCAGGATTAATGCACCTGCTGCTTCTTCCTCCCCAGCAGGAAAAAGAAAGTGCTGCCAGTCACTAGAGGGGTTCCTCTCCATGCCTCAGCTGCATCTCTACCGTAGCTGCTCCCAGCAGAAGTCTCTATTTTGCTCCCGAAGGGTGACCTTACCTGGGTCCTATTCCTCGTTGCCTGGCTGGGGCACTGTAACAGAAACCACTTCTCTACTTTGTGCCTCTCTCTCTGAGCTACCGGGGGCTCAGACTCCCGCTGTGTCTCCTGCAGATGGAGCGCTGGGGCCGGTAGTCATATGATGGCAGGGACCATTGAACAAGATGTCCCCTCCTTTCTTTTGCCCTTAGCAACAGGGGTGCATCCAGATGATCTTTTCCCCAGTTGGACCCTCTATTCCTGGTCTCATGGGCTACATTGACACCTGCATTCTCTATTTTTGCTCAGGGATACTCACGCAGAGGATCGGGGCCATCGCGTCCCCCCAATACCTATCCTGATCCTGGGGGCGCTGGTGCGTTCCTCCCCAGCTGCAGGTGCATCCTAGGCAAATCATGCTTTGCATATTGCTCATCCAGAGTCCACAAGCTGCTTTCACCTGCGTCATCTCCTCTCCAGCCCCTCGGCTGCCTCTGCTTCCTGGGTCTCTTGCAGCAGGCTTCTTGATGCATGAGGGCTCTCTTGGCTTCACGAGGCCCTGAGAGTGCTCCGGATCGAGCCCACTGTCCTGAGCCAAGGCTGCTGGGTGCACTGGCTGCCACGTGACTCTCGGGGGCGGGCGAGGGGGTTGGCGCTACCTGCTGAACCTGTACAGCGACACCGGGTCACGCCCTATTGAGTCACGCAGCTCCAACCTGCCTGGCGAGGAGCTCCTTTGCACCTTGCCCATAGCTCGGTCGCCCGGCTCTGCTAAAGTCTTGCCGTCACCTGCCCTGCACACCTGCTCCCCCGCTGCTTCCGAATCGGCCTTCTTGGCAGCGAAGAATTTTTCCCTTCCACCTTCCTGGTTGATCAGCTGGTGCAGAAACCACTCCCAAGCCCTCCTGCCACGCACCCACCCTGGCTGGGCAGGAACCAGGCCAAGACTGAAAGCCGGACCCTGCACCGGAGGGGACCGGGCGCAGCCGTGAGCCATGGGAGCGCCGGAGGAAGACTATAACTTTGTCTTCAAGGGTGAGTCTGTTCTCTGCACCCCATCCACCCCCATGCCTTTATCCTGGAGGAGTCAGGGCTGGGTTGGATGTTCAGCCCCCTGCAACCTCTGCTTTTAAGGGGGTGGAATTTAGGGGGCACAGAAATTTTGGAGGGATGGGATTTGGGGGATGGTAGGCCAGGTGGAGTTGGGGGTGTTGCTGGCAGAGCAAAGAGTGGGAAGAAGCAGGTATCCACAAGGAGTGGAGAAGACCCTGCATCGTCAGGAGTCCAGACACAGGGCGGCCAAATCCCACCCCCAGACTGAGCGCGAGCCCCATGGAGATACCAGGTATCAGGACCAGCAAAGCTCATTTGCTGTGCTCCACCACCTTGTCCCTGCTAAGCTTCCCAGGCACAGAGCAGCAGACAGCTCAGGGGTGCAGAGATGCAGTGGAGCAGGAGGTGCTTCCCCACCTGGGGTAGCAGGTGGGGGTCACAGCTTGGGCAGCTTCTGGTATGATACTGCTGGCCACCAGCAAGACTTATGGTGTCCATGGCAGTCACCTGGGTCCACAGGCAAGACACAGGGGATTCCCACTCTCGGGTGGTGACATGCCAACAGGTGCCACTGAATGGTGCTACTGCCTCTCCCACCCCCTTCCTGGCTGATGGCACAAGGCAGGGCAGGACAGAGAGACACCGATGCAGAGAGCCACAGATGCTTCAGGGTTCGCTTAAGCAGAGAGCATGGAGAGGGAGATACCTAGATTTCCCAGCTACCCCCTGCTTTTCTGGCTCCGTATCCCGCCCCTTGCATGCCAGGCTTTGTTGGCAGTCCAGGCTTTGCCCTACAAATAATAACGCCCAATGCACCAGGCTGTCAGGATCCGGTTCAGCGGGACGCCAGCCCTCCTGGGAACAGCATATTCCAGCCCTATTTATGTTGCTTTAACAAATAATTGCACTAAATAACACTGCGGTTTTGCGGCCTCTTAAGAACATAACCCCCGCCCCCCGAAAAGGATCTCGGTCACTCGAGGTTTCCAAGTGCAGGCTGGGCAAACATTTGGCTGGGAAGGTGTAGACCAGCACAGTCTTGCTGGGGGCAGCGGGCTGGAGAGCACCGACTCCCGGGATCCTTTTCTGTGGTTTTGGAAGCGGTTTATGTCCCATTTGAACCCTTTAAATAAAGGGGGGGAAAACCACCCAGAAAACATCCATGAAAGCATTTCACCTCTTAATGTTTCAAGGAAAAGCTTTGCTGGTTTCCAGCTCGTTATCTCAGTGTGGATTTCACTGGGGGGGAAACTGTCTTAGAAGTGAGCCTGAAATGTTTTCTAATCAAAGAAGTTTAAAATATATATATATATATTTGCATCAAAACTTGCAGCTGACAATGTCCTATTTTGTCAGAAAACAAAACAGGAAAAGATTTGTCTGAAAACTGAAGCTTCCTCAATTTTACCTGAAAATTTCTCTTTGGGGAGGTTTTGAGACCTTCCCCAAATGAGAAAAGCAAATAGGCTGTGGAGGAAGGTAAATATTGTACTGGTGGAGATGTTTCATTGTATGGAAAACCAGATTCCCCTGGAAAAGAGGGTGTGAGGCACAGCTGTTTAACCCCTGCCTGCCTGGGTGTCAGGGGCCTGTCTACATGTGCACTTTAGCTTATTTTAATGCGCTTTAAAGCATCACAGAAAACATGCTCTTCACTTAATGTGCATTAAGACAGGCTAATGCACATTTTCCTAGTACTTCCCAATGCAGGTATAAGATTTTATGGGAATTAACTAAAGCATGTTAATGCACGTGTAGATGCTCCCAGTGTAGGTGCAAGAGCAGGGACCTCAACAACTCTCCTTAGTAAGCTGCAATATTTTGCTCCTGGTTTGTCTCCCATGGAAGGCGCTGAGTTCAAATCCCCTCTGCAGTCAAATGGCATTCAGTGGTGTGTTCGTGTTTTCAGGCTTACGGCAGCTCCTTGATATGGGTGCTGTCCTGCCCAGCCCAGAGATTGTGTCTGCGGCGGGGGGCTTGGGATTGGGAACTGCGAAAGCAGCCAGAAGTGCAGAGAAAAAGGAAGTGGAGCGAAACACAACTGATAAACACCTGGCTGCCCAGGGAGGGGGCGGAGGGGAGTCTCAGCGGGCATCTCAAAGTCACTCCGCTTGACTGAGCCAGGGTGTTGGCGGTGGCATCAGAGGTGAAGAATTCAAGGCTTTAGCAATAGAGCGGCCCGCCTTGTGCATGGTTTTATCCCTGTCTGTATCACAGCCGCTTCTAGGTGCCAGTGCAGGTTCAAAGCAGTTGTTCTCCTGGGGAGCTCATGGCCTGGATAGGCAAAGGGCAGGGAAGGGAAACTGAGGCACACAGAAGTGAAGCAAGGGTTTGCTCAGGAAGAGGTGAGAGTAAAACTGAGGTGTCCTGAGCCTGAGCTACTTGCTGGTCCATGCTGCCTCTATACTGAATGCTTTTTCACTCAGCTGCGTGTCCTAAGCCCTATACTGCCAAGCATGAAGAGGATAATCCCAGCTCCTGCTGCCAGGGTGCTGTTAGGAGCATGGGGTGAGGAGCCTGTCCCAGAAAAGGCCTCTTGGCTCTTTAACACCCTGTTCGCACTGCCAGATGGTGCAGGGAACTGTGTGTTTGCCCAGGCCTGGCGCACGTGTCCATGCCTGCGTGCTGCAGTGATACCACGGGCACAATCAGGGCACAGGCCAGCTCGTCTGAGCTGGGCTTGCCGGATAAGGAGGAGGCCAGTGGCTAGAAACTGGAAGCAGCTCTGAGCTGGTTTTGGATGGAGGAACAATGTCTGGGGCTCTGCTCACCTGGGCTAGGGGCTGTCTCAAGGCTGGGGGTTGCCTTGGCCCCTGTACTGTGCATGTGCATGGTTTCCCGTACACTAAAAACTGCTCTTTTAATTGCTGGGCCGTGCCTGGGCTATACATAAAGGCAATAAATCAAGCCTGAGGGACACCCAGCAGGTCTGGGATGGGAGGAGTGGGGCAGGCTGTATTCAGGGGCCTAGACTGGGAGGTGACACACCAGGTTCTTCTCCCTGCCCTGCCACTGATGTCCAGAGTGCCCTTGGGAGCACACTTTAGCCCCAGACCCTCAGAGGTGTGTGGGGGCAGCTAGTTGTCATGGGGAGCTGGAATTGGTGGCAGCTTGACCCCTTCTGAGCGCCTGGGGCCTGCATCTCTCTGTAACGCAGGGGGAAAATCAGCCTTTGCAGTGGGCTGTGGGGCAGAAATCCCATGAAAGAGCACAAAGTGCATCCTGATGGCTTGGTATAGAGGACCTCAGCTTGACAGGCATCCACAGAGCCATTCCTCTCTCCACCCCAGGGGGTCCCAGGCAGAGCCAGGAGGAAACACTGCCTGGAAAGCAGCATCCAAAGCTCTTCTTGTCCTGACAGCCCATTGTGTTTACACCCAGCTACCACACTGCCAAGTTAAAAGGGTGTCACAGGACAAGAGGGACCCTGAAAGCCAAGCAAAAACTTGTGGCAAACTTTTCCAAGGATCATTGTGGGATGTGAGGCAGAAGCAACAGTCCCAAGCAGGAAAAAAGCTACCTCCACCCCATATTTTGAGTCTGGCTTCAAAAATCATGAGCTAGAAAAGTGATGGCTGGTGGGCTCTGATTTGTCTCTGGGATCCATTCACTCCAGTTTCTCTGTATATTTTAAAGCTCCCCATCAAACGGCAGCAGTGAGTTTCATGCCATCACTTGCTGGCAGTTGAGGCACCCGCCCTAAATATAACAAGGTTTGAAATGAAATCGTGGAGTCGGCTGAAGGGTGGTGGCTCCGCTGGTCTGCATTCGGCTCCCCACAGGTCCACGGCGGAGCAGCTCACCCTGCACTCATGCTCTCTCTCTCATGCACTTGGTTCTTTCTTTAATGGTTGGTTTCCTTAATCCCATGATTCACCACCTCTCTAGACTAGAGGCACCTCTGGATGGACTCAAGAAGCCCCTTGAAAAGTGCCAGCTCTTTTTTTTGCCTACCAAATGAATACCAGAGCAGTTTTTCTGGTGCAAAGAACTCAGAAAATCTGCAGCTCTGAACTCCTGTTTGCTGTATCAGGGTTTGTCCTGCAAATCACGGTTGCACACGTAGGGCATGGCCCCCTGGAAAAAATCTCCAGGCACCCCAGAGTGCTGTGGCCCCTGGCTGAGAACTGCTGCCTTGGAGCTGGGAGATGAACCCAGGTGTCCTGCTTCCTAGGCCAGTGCACTTGCTGCCAGGCTGTAAAGTCAGTCGTTCTCCCTCTCTGTGCCCTGGTGAATCTCTGAGTGTTTTTAGTAGAACAATTTCACCAGGAGAGAAGAGACTGTCCTGGAGCACCCTCCAGCCTGGTAGATAGAGCACTGAGGCCTGGATAGTCTGCTTAGGGCTTGAGTAGCACCGTGCAATGCAATGCTTAAATCCCATTGTATATCTAGGTCTTAAGACCTGTCCCTGTCCCACGCAGCTCACAGCCGAAATTATATAGAATTAGACAATGAGGGTGGGAAGGGCCCTTGGGAAGTTGCTCCTAGTCCAACCTCCTGCTCAAAGCAGGACCAGCCCCATCAGTCCAGACAAGGCTTTGACTAGCCGGGTCTTAAAAACCTCCAAGGATGAAGATGCCACCACCTCTCTGAGTAACCAGTTCCAGCACTTTACTACCCTTCTAGTGAGGAAGTTTTTCCTAATATCCAAACTAAACCTCCCTTGCTGCAGCTTGAACCCATTGCTCCTTCTGTCATCTGCCACCACTGAGAACAGTCCAGTGCCATCCTCTTTGGAGCCACCCTGCAGAGAGCTGGAGGCTGCTATTAAATCCCCCCTCGGTCTTCTCTTCTGCAGACTCAATAAGCCCAGTGCTCTCAGCCTCTCCTCACAAGTCCTGTGCCCCCAGCCCCCAACCATTTCCATTGCTCTCTGCTGGAGTCTCTCCAATGTGTCCATCTCCTTTCTGCAGCAGGCGGCCCAAAACTGGACACAGGACTCCAGATGTGCCCTTGCCAGTGATAATAGAGGGGAAGAATCACTGCCCTCGGTCTACTGGCAATGCTCCTACTACTCCCCTCCCGTGCTGACGGAGGTTTCTCCGTTGCCTCTCAGTGGTCCTGATCGGAGAGTCAGGTGTGGGGAAGACCAACCTGCTTTCACGCTTCACCCGCAATGAGTTCAGCCACGACAGCCGCACCACTATCGGCGTGGAGTTCTCCACCCGCACTGTCCTGGTGGGCGACGCCATGGTGAAGGCACAGATTTGGGACACGGCTGGGCTGGAGCGCTACCGCGCCATCACCTCAGCGTGAGTGCCCTGGCGGGGAGGGCCCTCGATGTCTCCTCCTAGTGCCTCTGGAGCCAGCACCGCATGGGTCCAACCCTTGACCCAGCCACTCTCCCACTGGCCTAGCAATACTCCCTGATACCCCATTGCCCTGCACCTCTTCCAAGCAAAACAGCCTGGCTGGAAAGCTGGTACTGATGCTCACCAAGGCATAGGCATTCATGGCCATGGGACTCTGCATGCATCCCTCCCTGAACCCACGGAGCAGCTCTGATGCATGCCAGCAGTAGTAGGTTGTTATCCCATTGCTGCTCGGCCACTGCTGGGGCGGGAGACGTGCTGCAGGGCCCAGTTCAAGTGCTGTGGGGCTGTCCCAAGCTCTGGGTTGGGTCCCATGGTGAGGCTGCCTGCTCTCGGCAGGTATTACCGGGGCGCAGTGGGCGCCTTGGTGGTATTCGACATCACCAAGCACCAGACGTATGACGAGGTGGAGCGGTGGCTGAAGGAGCTCTACGACCACGCGGAAGCCACCATCATCGTCATGCTTGTGGGCAACAAAATCGACCTCGCCCAGGCTCGAGAGGTGCCAACCGAGGAGGCCAAGATGTTCGCAGGTACACAGACTCGCTCCCTAACCCCCTGCAGCTCAGCTGGCTTGGCTACCTGGCCCCATGGCCTGGAACTGAGGGTCTTGAGCTCCCAAAATTATCATCTTACATACAACACATACCTCTTCCCTACCCACCCCCCAAAAAAACACCTGCTGGAAATGGGAAGGTGCTTTACATGTGGGAAATACAGATGCCCCAAGGGGACTGTGCGGGGGGCTCTGCGCTATGGGGCACCGCGTGAGACTCCTGTTGTTGCAGAGAACAACGGGCTGCTCTTCGTCGAGACCTCAGCGCTGGACTCCACCAATGTGGAGCAGGCCTTTGAGACAGTACTACGGGGTGCGTACGACATTGGGGGCACTGGGGAGGGTGCAGTCCTCCCCCCTCCCATTATAGACCTGGTTGCAGGGGAAAGAGCTGATTGGCTAAGCCCAGCTGTCAATCACTTAGAGAGTGGGGAAGGGGAGGGGTTTCCCCTTGTTTGCAAAGCATTCTGGGTAGGGCAGCCCTATATAAGCCCCCTAACTGCTTTCTGCCTTTAGAGTGGGGCTGCGGGTGTAAAGGGGCAGGTGGGGGTATGAACCTCTTTTATTCCCCATGGAGCTGCCCTGGAGAGGGGTGGCAGGGCTCAGGGCTGGTATTATGCCCTTGGAGATGACGGGGGACGGCTGAGCTCCCTGGGACAGTGCCTGGCTGCCCCCGGTGGGTGGGCTTCAGTTTGCCCCAGGACCAGGGGTCATTTCACAGCACTTCTGCCCCCACAGAGATCTTCAACAAGGTGCAGAAGCAGAAGCAGAAGAGCGCCCCGGACAATGCTGTTACGCTGTCCCCCGAGAGCACCGCCAGCTCTGCCCAGTCCCCTGCACCGGCCCAGCGCTCCTGCTGCCTCAACCTTTGAGCCTGGCATGGGAAGGGGGCCAGGAGCCCACCCTGCTGCCCTGCAGCCTGGCCCTGCTTCCGCCGGCGTGCGGCTGGCCCCAGACTCGCCCTGCTCGGAGCCTGCCCTGCGGGGTCCAGGCAGATGCAGAGATCCCTGTCGCTCCCGGATGTGGTCCTAGCCTGCTGGGAGCCTCCGTGCTCCTGATTCTCTTTGGAAGGCAGCTGGGGCATGGATCCCTTTGGGGGGGTGCTGCCATGGTCCGTGCAATACAGGTGCAAGCATTAAACTGTTTTCAAGAGGCAGGTTTGCTGTGCCTTTATTCCCACCTGCCAATGGTGGGTCGACCCCCTTGGGGGTGAGCAATGCGGTATGTGCACAGTCCTCCTAGCACAGATGTGTGCCTCAGCAGTGTGGTCAGTGCCCCTCCACCATACTCAGGCCTAGGCTCACAAGTCCAGCTCTACCCACACTGCCTGGGACCGTCCCTTGCCTTCCCCCTAATGCACTGGCCATAGATGGAGGCAGGACATTGCCTGGAGGCAGCTGATGCTTCTGCTGATCCTTCCAAGCCTGGCTGGGGGTGGTCCAGCTCAGGGTCAAACTAACCCCACCCCCCAGGTTTGGGGTCAGGAAGGACTTTCTCCCCCATGTCAGACTGGCATGGAGGGGGTCCCCTTCCTGGGATCATAGGTTAAACCAACACATTTCCAGCTGCATGGAAATCTGCAGGGGATGTGAAGACCCCACTTGCAATTCACAAAGGGCAAAGAAATGGCAGCAGGGCTTGTTACATCAGGATGCTGCTGTCTCCCTGCCTCAGTTTCTCCTCCAGACAAGGGCTGGGTCTCTATAGGCAAGTACAGGGATCAGGCAGTGATGGAGCCGGGGCATGGGTGTCTGGGAAGACAAGGTGCTATGACAGTGGGGTTTGCTGGGAGGTCTCTCCCGGCCTGGGATGAGCAGGAAGGGCCGAACACTGAGTCATACCCCAAGTGAGCTGCACCCGGTTTGGCCACACGAAGCAACAGGGAGTTGATGCGAGGATATCTTGGCCCGGGTCAGGAGGGAGAGGTCCCAGTCCTGGCTCCAGAACAGCCTGGGGCAGGTTGGCTGGATCCAAACGCAGCTGGGTGTTGCACGCCTGCAGGCACCTACGGGGCTGCTTGGAGCTGTGGCACACAGCCTAGCTGGAGCAGAGCTTCCCAGGGCTTTGCCTGAGCTAGAGGAGAATCCCCACGAGATGCTAGCAGTGGAGGGGACAAGACATGTGCATGAGTCATCCAGCACAATAATCAGATTGCTGTGTGCATAGTCACATGAAACCCTACCAGCCAAGCCCAGCCGCGTGGCCCACACCCCACCCACAATGCTTAAAGGGCCTAGCAGACAGATTGAACAAGCTGCTCAATTAAATGGAGAGTTGGGACATCCCGTCCAACCCTTTAGGGGAAACATGGTCTCTTTAAGAACCCCATACAAGCTCCACCCCACATACCTGTTCCAGGTGAGCCCTTTGGCAGCTGATGGACGGCTCCGCCAGCCAATCTGTCTAAGACAGGAAGTGCCAGGCACCAATGGGAAACGTGCCGGAGCCCTGCCCCAGCACTTGGGGGTGGGGGGTTGGACCTAGAGGTGTCCAGGAAATCCCAGAGCAGTGAGCTCACCTGGGACAGGTGTCTGGGTGCAGCGCGGAGGGCGGCTGGCCGGCAGCACTGGGCAAGATGCGGGGCAAGGATGATGAGTACGACTATCTCTTCAAAAGTGAGTCCTGACCAGCCCAATCTGGCCTAGATGGTGGGCGCTTTGCTCTGGGCTTGTACGGTGCCAAGCGCGCTGGGCCCGGCTCCCAGTGGACATTGAGAGGGGCGGGGTAGGGTTGCCCTGCATCTGGGGGCCTGGCTGGAGGGCTGCTGATGGTGGGGTTACAAAGGCCTTTTTTGAGGCCGGCTTTGATGCTGACTGGGGGTAAATGGGAAGGGGCTGATTGCTGCTGGGGCTGTAGAGGCCCCTGCTAGCCAGGCGTTGAGGTGTGCCAGGAGCTGTATGGATGTCTCCCTGCCCCGGCAGCTCCTTGTGAAGGTGCGTGCATGGGCCCTCCATGCCCGCGGCTGGACGCAGGCAGCCTTGTAGCTCCTGCTCCCTAGGGTGGGAAAGCCTGTAAGGAGTCTAGCCAGGTGGGAGGCAGGCAAAAGGCCCCGTGGCAGAGCGCTGCTGAGTTGGTTTCCCTTTCTCCCATTCCCCGATCCCTTTGCCCGTCCCTGCCCCATCCCTGAGGCGTGGTGGGGTTTCTCCCAGACGTGAGCAATCCTGAAAGGGGAAGTGATGCCACCTGTGGCATAGGTATCCATGTTGGGATGGGGGCACGTGGCCGACGCACGGCCCGGTGAGGCAGGATGCCTGGGTTCTGCTCCTGGCTCTGTTTGCAGCTGGCATCATCTCAAGAGAGGCAGCTCTGTGCCTCAGTTTCCCTTTATGCATCTGGCTATGAGGCTGGTTTCCCGTGTGGCTTGCAAAGAAGGTGCTGAGCTTTGTGATGGGCTCTGAGATCAGCGGGGATGGGCAGTGGTAGGGGACGCGGGGTGGGGGGTCCTTCGCTTCCTACTGCCCTTCAGGGAGCACCCCGGGATGGCTTCTTCTGTGCCAAGTGTGTGCGTTAAATGTCCTCTTCCACATCCCTGCAAAAAGACCCACGTCTTTGTTCCCTCCTGCACCTGCTCCACTGTGTGTCATAAGCCCCATGCTGCTGTCAGTGCCTGGGGATTCTCTGCCTGCTGGGGGTGGCTGGGGCCCATGTACAATGGTGCAGGCAGGTCAAGGAAGGGGACAAGATGGGTGGAAAACCTTGCCGAGCCAGGGCGGGGTTGGTGACTCACCTTCCCTTTCAGGCACTTCCCTGCCAGCAGCCCCGGTGAGTCCAGCTTTCCAGTGCAGCCCGCGGCCCCTGGGAAACCGGTCTGTGCTGCGGTGCTGCTCTGGGAGCCGGCATGGCCTGAACCCCAGTGTCCCTGCACAGCACGGGCCTCTTTCCACCCAAGCAAGAATGCCGCCAGGCCAGCTGGGCTGCCCTGTGGCCCACAGTCAAGGGCAGGTGGGGACTCCCCACTCCCATCCGCCCTCCTGAGCCAGCATGGGGCCGTGACTGTCCTCACTGCTGGCACTGGCAAACGCAGGCATCCCCCTGCTGCAGAAAGGCCTGGTGGGAATTGTGACCTGCTTCTGTGCTGGGTCTGGTGGGACTCGAACCCAGGATCACTGAGCTCCTCACAGGAGGAAACTCTCCCAGCCTTTCTCATCTCTGTTTCTCTTGGCGCGTCTTGGAGTGGGAGGGGGTGTTCCCCACTTTGGGATGGGAGTGCAAATCTTTAACTAAGTGTCGCAGTCCCTATACTGCAGACATCAAGTGGTGATTCTCCTTCTGATCCGGCACTGGGGCCTTGATTTCAGTGGCAGGAGGAAAACCCCTGGTCTTCCTATTAGAAGCTGCTACAGCCCAGCCCTGACCTCAGCCCTCCTGACTTCACAGGCCCTGGCAAAGCAATTTAATTGATGTTTGCAATTGTCCCTGCCCTAGGAAGGGAAAACTGAGGCAGAAGCCTTGCTGCACTGTGGGCATTGGTGCTGGGATAAGACCTCCCCTGCTCACGGACAGCTTGAGATTTGCTTCCTCTCTGCGGCCAAACCGGTTCCAGTTGCCCCTGCCCTTTTTGGGTGGCACAAGGGTCTCTGCTCCTGGGGTTTGTGAGCACGGCCCAACCAGTAGCACAGAGACCAGACCTCCTGGACCTGTCTCTCTCTGCCTTGTCCAAACTGGGGTTTCTTCCTCTGGCACAAATAGGAGTTTAGTCCCCAGCGAGACTCCCTTTAACCCTGGGGGGAGATGAACAAGAAGGCTCAGAGCTGAAAGCCAAGCACGTGGTGGGTGGTATTGTCTCTCTGCAGCATCCAGCTGGCCTGGCCAAGGCAGGGGGCATTGCGGAGGGGCCCTAGGATGCTCTGAGCTGCCTCCCAGCAGGTTGCATTGTGGGATACCTGCATACCTCCCGGGTCTGATGAGCCTGATTGGTGCCTGAGAAATGGGGGTCCCTGGTGAGGATAAGGCGGTGGATGCTGTGGGGTGCTGCAGATGGAGGCAGCAGGCTCTGGGGATCTCTCAGGATCACACAAGGCAGCATTGCATCTGGAGGAGAGAACTTGCCCCTCTCCTTTCCCGTGCCTCAGTTTCCCCCGGTCCCTTTGGGGCAGGCCACAGCCTCCCGCCTACATGTGCAGCTTCCTCAGTGCCGTGGGAGCTTGGGCTGAGGACAGGATGGGGGTGGCTGGACTGCAGGATCCTGTGGCCACAAATACAGAGCAGCTCCACCAGCCGTGCAGCAATACCGAGCTGTCATCTGCTCAGCCCGCATTCACAAGGCAATGTGGTGACAGCAATCCTCGGACAGCGGGGTGGGGGGAAATGGCTTCTTTCCCATCGCACTTGCTGATGGGCAGCTGGGGCCGCAATGTTACCTGTCTTCTGGGTGTGAATGAGGAGCAGCTGAGCCCAGACGTGAGACTGTCGAGCTCCCGTTCCCCTCCACCCCCAGCCTCAGCCTCAGCCTCACAGCCCCTCCACGCCTGGCTCCTTGCTGGGAAGATCAGGGGAGGTCTCTCATATTTTGCAGGGTGGTTCCCACATCTAATCCTTGCCCGGAGCCACCGGCCGTGCAGGCAGCTACTAACCCACACTTGTCCTGTCCCCCGCAGTTGTGCTGATAGGGGACTCGGGCGTGGGGAAGAGCAACCTTCTCTCACGCTTCACCCGCAACGAGTTTAACCTGGAGAGCAAGAGCACCATTGGCGTGGAGTTCGCCACCCGCAGCATCACGGTGGACAACAAGACCGTTAAGGCGCAGATCTGGGACACAGCCGGGCAGGAGCGGTACCGGGCCATCACTTCGGCGTGAGTCAGGCTCTGCCCAGGGCTGCGATGCAGCTGATTCTGGGGTGGGGAACAGCATGATGAACAGGCTGCACTAGCTGCTTCAGGGAGAAGCCTGTGTGCATGAGGAGGGGGAAACTGAGGCATGCCGAGGGCTTTGCACTGACCCAGTGGCAGAGGACCCAGGAGTCCTGCCCACGATAACCCCCTCCCTGCACCTATGCTGGGAACAGAACCCAGGAGATTGGGCACCCAGGTCTGTTGTGCTAACCACTAGACCCCCACTCCCTTCCCAGAGCTAGGACTAGAAACCAGGAGTCCTGGCTCCCCTCTGGCCCTGCCTCTTCCCCGGGCAGCCTGTGACCCTCTCCCCTCCACTTTGCAGGTATTACCGGGGGGCGGTGGGCGCGCTGCTGGTCTACGACATTGCCAAGTACCTGACATACGAGGATGCAGAGCGGTGGCTGCGGGAGCTGCAGGACCACGCCGACGCCAACATCGTCATCATGCTGGTGGGCAACAAGAGCGACCTGCGGCATCTCCGTGCCGTGCCCACCGATGAGGCCAAGAGCTTTGCAGGTCCGTGTCCCTGACCCTCTGCCTCGCTGCACCCTGGCATCCCCCTCCTACCTGGGAACCTAGAGCGGGGCATCTATGTAGCTACCTTCTGGGTAGCGAGGGAACAGCCCTACCATGTGTCATGGGCCCTGTATAGCAGGTGGAGGGTCTCTTCCAGCTCCAGGCACTGGGCACAGGGGGGTCAGGCTGTCCTAGGGGTGACTGGTGGGGAGTGCATGGGATAAAGGGAGCAGGAGGCATGCATCCATCTGTCTGTCTGACTCCTGCCCCACTCTTGTGGTTCGCACAGAGAATAACGGCCTGTCCTTCATTGAGACGTCGGCCCTGGACTCCACCAATGTGGAAACGGCCTTCCACAACATCCTCACAGGTGAGTCCATGTGGCCAGAACCGGGCACCCTGCCCCTGCCCCTGCCTCCCTTCTCTCTTTGAGCCCTTTGCGGGGTGGGATGGAGAGGGCTGTGGCCAGGGGTCTCCAAAGATGGGGAGGCTGGCGCTTGGTGGGCTGGGGTCTGAGCCAGCTCTACCCCCAGGGAAGGGCAGTTGAGTGGTTAGCACCTGGGAGGCAGGATGCCTGGGGCTCTCTTAGACTCGCTGCCTTCCTGTGCCTCAGTTTCCCCAGCTCTAAGTCGTAGCTATTGGAATGGGGTCTGTGCTGCGTTTGTCCCTCTGCCAAACCCAACCTGGGACCAGTGTGAGTTGCTGGCTTTGCAGAGGGGACAGGGCTGGGGGCTTCCCCCTCGACCTGACTGCCTTCTCCACCCTGCAGAGATCTACCGCATCGTGTCGCAGAAGCAGATGGCCGGACAGTCGGAGCTGGAGCTGGGGCCCGGCACCACCATTGAGCCCATCCACATGCTGCCCACCCACCAAGAGGGCAAGCAGACACCTTGCTGCCAGAATATCTGAGCCCACCAGGGTTGGGACAGCAAGGGGGGGGCAGCCTGGACCCCTAGCCCTGCCCTGGGCATGGTGAGGAGGCCACGGCTTGTGTGCCATTCCCTTCTTCCAATGTCCTGGCTCCTGCCCTCCTCCTGCCCCGTGCATCTCTGTATTTACTAGAGGCCCTAGGGAAATGCAACCGTGCTCTTTTTCCCAGAGGATGCTTTCCTATTCCTTGCTGCTAGGATCATGGTTCTTGTAGGTCCTACACAAACTGAGGTGGGCAGGAGACACTCTTCCTCCCTTTGTTGGGTTCCCAAGCCTCTTCTGGCCAGAGCCCAGCACGGAGCAGCTGATGGGTGAGGCCTGGTGCAACCCAACCCTGAGGGGATGGGGTGGGCTGGAGGATGCCCTTGGCTGGAGTCTGAACCCACTAGAGCCGGGTTGTAGCTTCCTTTATTGGACCCACCTCGTGGGCTGAGCCTTGTGCACTTTTTACACTTGCTCCTGGGCTAGAGGCAGCCTTGATCCCAGCATGGCATGACCCAGAATGGAAATGGGCACCCTCACCAGGAGCTGATCACCACTGGGACAAGGTGCAGGGGGCAGGGGCCTCCGTTTTGGGTTGTCCCTGGAGATCACTTTTTTCAGCACACACTGCAGAGGATGCCTCCAGGGCCAGGTCTCGGCACCCTGCCAGGGTCTGACCCCCTGACTGAGCCAACGACTTATCCTGGGGTAGAAGTAGACATGTCTCTTATGGCAGGACATGTTGCTTACTACCCCCACTCCCTCCTACATCTTGTGCTGCTGGGTGTTGTGCTGATGTCAGAAGTTTGTTCGTGATTAAATAAAGGATTTTGCTCCTTCCCCTGCTGCCCCTTCTCTGCACTGGGGGGGACACCCCCCCCCCAGTTTGTTTAGTCTGACCTCTGGGAACTTCAGTATTGAGGACACAAGCCGTGGGGAAGGAGCTCGCAGCTGGTGGCAGTAGCAAGCTGTTATCCTCTCTGTGAAGAGGCACAAGGGGGTTGCAGAAAGGAGCAGGGCAGGCCCTTGCTGGAAAGATCTGGGGGATGGTGTCAGATGGGCAATCCGGAGCGGAGAGTCTCTCCCACATCACATGACTCCAGCAGCTGGGGCTTGCAGTAAGTGGAGATGTTCGCTAGTCCCTGATGACCGCAGCTCTTCAAAGCGAGTCCCCTGCAAAGCTCTGACCCCTGGGCCCAGGTTGGCAGCACGCTGGGCTTCTCACCCTAGGACCAGCTCCAGGGGTGCAAGCAGAACTGTCCCTTCCCCACCCCAAACCCTGCTAAGGCAATGATTTTGCAGGGTACTGGAGTTGTCGTACCTGCTGGATGCCACTAGATGGTACCAGTCACTGCAATTATGGGGAGCCCGTGTGCATGGGCACCCAAAGTGGCTTCAAACAAGTCAAACCTCCAGAGCCCTAGCTCTAGGGTGTCAGGCAGCTTCACTGCTCCCTTCACCCTCCAGTACGGTGCTAGGGGAGGTCCTCAGATGGCACAGGCGGGCTCCTGAATGGTTGCACAGCATGGCACAGACATGCACCCCAGAGGCAGTCGCATTTTGGGTGAGGGCCGTGCCCAGTTCTGCACAGAGCTGCGGGATGGTACTGGACTGTATACTGAGCCAGCTTGCAAAAACACAACCTTCTTCTTGCCGCCATCTGCCTGTGCTGCCATCCAGTGCCAAGTGGTGACGTCGCCCCAGCCACCAACGGCTTGGTCCATCGGTAATGCCAGGCCAGGGACAGCGAGGAGGGCAACGTGATCATGATCCATCCTGGCTGGTGACTCATCCGGGCTGCGGAGAAGCTGCTGGAACAGGTGGGTGCAACACGGGCATCTTGCTGGGCAGGGGCTGGGTGCTAGGCAGGGGTGAGCTCATTACCTTTGAAAATGCAAAGCTGATGGAAGATTGCAGCCTCCCGCCCCTTCTATCCCAGCCTCCCCCTCTTCCTTTAGGGGTCTCAGCCCCTAGGATCCTAATGCGAGTCTGCCGGGCAGTACTCGGGACTGTGTTAATCTGAATTAGCTCACGAAACAGCGTTAAACCTCTGTGCGGGTGTTCTTATTTGGGGCAAAGGCTGCTGTTGTATGGAAGTGACATATCTGCTGCTATCCCGGGGTAGTCTGTTCAGTGCAAAACCCACTGTTCCTTGCTATAACTTGCTCCTATGGCCCAGGAGTGTTGCCTGCTCCAGATCCTGGAGTAACTCACATCTGTGTACAACACTGAGGGGCAAGTGTGCTGTTTGTCTGTGCCCCAACACGGCAAGTAGAGTCACAAGCCTCTAACAGAATCAAAGAAAATGAGGGTGGGAAGGGACCTCAGGAGGTCACATCTATTCCCATCCTCTGCTCAAAGCAGGACCAGCCCCAAGTACATCATCCCAGACAGGGCTTTGTCTACCTGGGGCTTAAAAACCTCCAAGGATGGAGACTTCACCACCCCTCTGGGGAACCTGTTCCAGTGCTTCACCATCTTCCTAGTGAGTTTTTCCTACTAACCTTGACTTCCCTTGCTGCAACCGGAGCCCATTGCTCCTTGTCCTGCCATCTGCCCCCACTGAGAACACTCCAGCTCCATCCTCTTTGCAACCACGCTGCAAGGAGTTAAAGGCTGCTATTAAATTTCCCCCTCATCTTCTCTTCTGCAGACTAAATAAGCCCAGTGCCCTCAGCCTCTCCTCACAAGTCCTGTCCCCCAGCCCCCGAACCATTTTTGTTGTCACGTGCTCGACTCTCTCCAGTGTGTCCACATCCTTTCTGTAGTGGGGGCCCCAAAACTGGACACAGGACTCCAGATGTGGCCCCCCAGTACAGAACAGAGGGGAATAATCACTCTCCTCCATCTGCTGGCAATGCTCCTACCAATGCAGCCCATGTTGCCGTTAGCCTTCTTGGCAACGAGGACACACTGCTGCCTCTTCCTTATATTTCTCCAACCCCAAAGTGGAGATAGGTGTCCCTGGGAGAGAACGAAGACAAGACGCCAGGTTTCTTAAGTAATAATACTTTAATAAAATTAAGTTCTTAATGTAATTTAGCACATTTAATACATTAACCCCTTCCCTTCTTTGTTTTCTACAAGTTGTGCAACATCATTATTTTAATTATTTTTTTCGTTTAACTTTATTTTAACTTTTTTTTCCTTCTCCCCTTTTACTATATGCCTCAAAACTCAGACGAGCCTAACTCTACTTCTCTATGTTCAGTTCTCTCTCAGGCTTTATTATTTTAGTTTATTTTATTTTTATTTCTTTCTTTTGCCGGAGAGATGAAATACCTGGATGGAACACGTGATCTGCTTCCAATAGCATCAATCCCAACTCTAGGTTTCCTATGATGGGAAAAAAAAAATAAAGACCCCCCCCCAATTATAAAAAAATCCCCAAAACCATATAACAAGGAATGGACTTTCAATAGCGTGCCCCCACAGTCAGTGAATCAAGGCAAATGCTAAGGTATTTTTGTGGGTGGTTGGCTGGTTTATTTATAGAGCTTTGTGGGTTTTTTTGTAGACCGGGTGACTTGGGAAGTCTTGTAGCACCCAGGTACGTGGGACAACAAAACCCCAACGTATGCAGCACTTTGAATGCTGATGAGAGAATGCAAAGGTCATTAAGGAAAACCCGTGAAAGGCTCAAGGGGTCCTGGGGACACGGGGTGGGCTGGGCCATGACCGAGCCAAAGGTTTGGTTGGCGCTGGCTGAGAATCGCCCTGGGGATGGGATGAATCTGGTCCCTATCTGCTTGGCAGACCCGCAGCGAACTGAAGTTGCCGATCTCTGCGAGTGACTCCAAATTCATGGGAAAGAAGCTACTGGTTTCCAGGTGCACGGATGGACAAGGACTCCAGCGCATTGCCAACAGAGAGGTTCCTGATTCTCACTGATGTGATGCCAGATTTTTGGCAACGGGCCGGGTGAGGGTTAAACAGCCCTGTCACCGTCCAAGGGGGTTAGGAGCCCGGCCTGGCAACCCTTGAGCCTTTTGTGGGTGTGCTTCACATCACTCTGAATCCAGCAGCAAATCCCCTATGAGGAGCAGGACTTGAAGCTGGATCCTGTTTCTGTTGAAAAGCAGGTCAGTTGTACAAATAATAATAGTATTCACAAAACAAAAAAAAAGTGCTGGTCATTTTATAGGAGCCGTTGGCAGTAACCGGGACCCCTCTCCAGCTCAGCTTGTGAGAGCCGCGGCGGGGACCCGGCTGAGCAAAGCTCCGGGAAGCTAAAAGGAGCCGACCGGTGTCGCTGCCACGTTTCCCTGCAAGTTTATTCCAAGAGTCCAGACGAGACAGAGAAACCACCCGTGCTCTCAGTTCCCTAGTGTGGTGCCAGTGGGGCAACTCTGAATTGGACCCCGGGGGAACTCCGCAGCGAGCGGAACTGGAGTGACTCTGGATTGACCTTGCTGCTGAGATCAGCCAGGAGATTCTGGCTTGATCCAGGTGTGAATCCCCGCCCCGGACCCATTTCAGGTGCCACCAGCTTCACCCAGCAGAGATCAATACCAATCCCTCCCTGCCCCGACTTCAGCGGAGCGGCATCAATAGAAGTGGTCCCAAGTGCCAACCAGGCCAAACTGAGAGCAGAATCAGCCCCCGGCATGCTACCATGGAAATACAGCCCCTGCCTCGGCTCCTCGAACCGCTCTTGGAAGAATGAACCCACGGGGGAGCCGGCCCTCCTGGCGCGGGACCCCACGGGCATGTGGCTGTGGCCTCAGCAGTGCCAGGAGAGGGGGTCTCCCCTGACCAGGATACAAATGAAGATAAAGTGCATCTGATCTCCAGTCCCGGGCATCACTGTCTCGCGTCAATCACTGACTGTTCAAGTATTCGCAACAAAACTGAGGTAAAATAAAACTGAAAGAGCCAACGGCCTTGCGCACCCCCCCCTCCTTCCAGGAGGGACTGGCAAAAAAAATGATCGCCCTTTGCTCTCCAAAAGCTGCCAGGAAATCCAAGTCCACCTGTAGCAAGCAGGGCCTGATGCTGCTGCCCCACACCTGGGTGCTGGGGGCTGCCTCTGGCATTGCATGCCGCGGTATGGACAAGCAGGATGGAGGCCTCTGCTGATTCAGTGCTGCTGGCAGAAGCCCACCCCAGAAGCAGCTGCATTTCGGGGGTGAAGGGGCAGTGGCTGAAAACCACTCGGGACCTTTGCCGGGTACTACCGCAAGGCAGGTCCAAAATGGATTACAAGCTCGTTCCAAAAGCCCTGTGCGGGTTGGAAAGGACGTGGCGCTGGTTTGGTGGTTCATAAAGGGAGTGGCAGCCGGCACTGCCCTGAAATATCGGGGCATGGCTGGCTCGAAGCGTGGCAGGCACCTTCATGCCAGCCCCCCCATGCCTATCAGGGCTCTGTTCCTATAGATTAGGGGATCCCAGAGCACCCAGCCCTGATGCAGGGGGGGAGGGGGAGGTGTTGAGGCTGCTCTAGCAGCCTGCCACGGGCGGCAGATGTGGCTCTGCCACCCTGGTGGTGCCACGTCCCCCCAGCTTGGCTGGACCCTGCCCCGTTCGTCCTGCCTGACAAGCACAGGACGAGCCCGCAGCCACGGGACCCAGCCACGCAGGACGTGTCGCCCCCTCTTTGCGAGGGAAGCTGCTCTTTGGAAGCAAATTGGAGCAGACGGAGGGATGGGGGGACGGGTGCATGGGGAGACAAGCTCAGCTTCTAGATAAGCACCCCCTGTAGTCCTGCCCCCGTGGGGCTGCAGCATCGGGGCCCGATCCGGGGCTGAGCGTCGTGCGCGATGCCCTCGCTCTGCCATCCTGGGGCAGGAGGGGCTCAGAGGGCCCGATTCTGACTGGGCCGTCCACTCCAGCATCCCCAAAACGCCCTGCCAGGGCACAGAGACCCTCCGTGCCTTTCCCTGCCAGCCTCTTCCTTGCAGATCTGTCTCATCTGCTGGCCTCCCGACCTACATCCCCAGCACCCGCCAGCCACGGGGCCCTTCCAAAACCGCTAGTGCTTTGAGAAGTTCAAAAAGAAACAACAACAACAAAAATATACAGAATAATCCTAAGAGCACGAGAAACACAACACCCCTGCGCTAGTCACCTTGAACCCCTTGTTCTCTGAAATCTCCACTTCTGCCGTCCCAGCCCAAGCTTGGAGTTCAGAATAAGGCAAAAAAATCAGGGTCTAACGTTCTTTCGTGGTGTGTCTGGTGGAAAAGCCGATTCTTTTCTTACTAAAAAAGCAACATAAAAAACCCAAAACGTATCTCTTTAAAAAAATACATATTATTAGATCCCATTCTTTTATTTTATTTTATTTTCTCCCCCGCTATAAAAATAACTTCAGGACTTTGATTGACAAGAAGGAACCTGATGATGGTTAGGAGTTTTGTTAGGCTTTTTTTTTTCCGTTTGTTTCAGAAAATAGTACTGCAAAAGAAAAAAAAAAAAAAAGAAAACTGGATGGCCTTTGTGTGGGGAAGTGGAAACAACAACTGACCGTGTTTTACAAGGTTTGCTTTTACATTCTGCTCTGTCTGGGATCACTTAGATCTACTATAGATTAAACAATATGGATAGCATCTACTATTTGAGCTAGCTTCTTTTTATTTTTTCTTTTACTCTTTTTCTCTAGGATTATATGAAATACATTTGAAAAGTTTATTATTATTATTATTATTATTATTAATATTATTTTAAACTTTTTTTAATACCCATTAACTCAACAACTTTATTTTTTTTTCCTTTTTTTGGTTAAAAAACAAACAAACAAACAAGGTTTCTAGGGGGGCTTTCCCCCCAATGCTTCTGGGGAAGGCAATGGAATAAAAGCCGCCTCTGCCTTTAGGATGCTGTGATAAGCCCCGGGGCTGGGTTTTCGGAGCAGATGTGAACAAGCCCACTTAAGAGGGACGAGGGTGCCTGACAGTCCAGCAAAGCTGCTGAGCACGTGATTAAAGCTAAGCACATGCTGAAGTGCCTTCCTTAGCAGGTGTGGGCTTTGCAATTGAAAGGAGCTATGGGGACAGACGTGCTCCTAGCTCGGGGATCTCCTATTTTTGCGAGAGGCAAGGATTTCTTAGGGTGACCTCTTTTATCAAACCAACTGCTCATTGGCATAGAGTTAGACAAGCTTTTGAATGCAAGGCATTCTTCACCACGCCGGGCGCGAGGTGCTGTACGCTGGCATCTGTAAAAGCAGAGGCTGGGCTGTATTCGGTACACCTTCTCCCCACCCTTCTAGCTTCGTTGCATCGTGTTATACCCAAGAAGGCTGCTTTTGGGACCCCCCCCGCCCCCATCCTGCAAAAAGACTCCAGGCTGGGAGGGTTGTGGCGAGAGGGTTTGAGAGATAGGATCTGGTTCTGACCCGGAGCCCACCGGGCTTTGGAGTAGGCTGGTTGTGGTCCTCAGCAGAGCAAAAGCAGGGAGGTTAGAGACTGGGAAAGGACCTGAAATTCTCCTTTCTTAGAAGAGAAGTGGGATCCTATAGGGTTTCCTATGTGATAATGGCTCAACCCCACTCCGGCTTTGCTGGGACAGGGCTGGGCTGGGACAGGTGCAAAGAGGAGCGAGAGGAGGGGAGGACAGCGGGGCAGGGAACAGCCTCGCATCTGCCCGGGGACAATCCCCAGCCTCCTCCCAGGCCCGCAGAAGACTCTGAGGCCCAAACAAAACTCCAGCAGCCTCGACACAGCCTCAGCCACCCAATGCCAAGCAGCCTTGAACAAAGCCCTACAAAAAGCCACCGGACTTAAGAACATGCCTAAATGAATCTGGGTCTTAACTAAGGGCAGGCGTGAATCCTATAGAGGAACATGCTTAAGATTAAGCACGTGCTTAAGTGCCTTCCAGTTTTCCTGGACTAGGGGAGAGGCAAATTTGCTCCGGACTTAGCAGAGATGCAGGGATCAAAGACTCGGGCACAGTTTTAACCACGTCTATGGCCTTACGGACCCACAGACGGGTTGCAGCACAGGGTCTTCAACGGACAGCAGGGGGGATTTGTGATTCTTAGTGGGTTTTTTTTCTTTTTTTTTCCCCTTGTCTTCTGGCTTTTAAATCTTTTGTCTTTCAATCCATACACTTTTGTGTGGTCATGCTGGATCTCTGGGAAGGGCTATTTGCACTGTAACTATCAACTTTTACATACACGCACGCACACACAGGAAAGAAAAAGAAACATATATTAAAAACACTTTTTAAGCAATACTCTGGATACAAATGTATTTTTTTAACCTACATATATTCTAAACTTCTAAACTTTTAAGGATCACTTTATCATAAAATAAAATATCCTTTTTTTTTTCTTATAATAAATTACCTAATAAAAAGTATTTTTATTAGCCCAGTTCCTTGCTACATTTACATGTAATAAATGCATTTATTAAAATAGAATATTAAATTATAAAGAAATGTTCTAATTTTTTTTAAATCTTAATTTTTTTTCCTCCTCTCTCTCTCTCTCTCTGTCTCTCTCCTTCTTTTTCTTTTTTTTAAAAAAAAAATCTGTAACCTCGCCAAAGTAAAAATAACTCATATGCCAAATAAACAAGTTGGATATTTTTGATTTAAGAGGTTCTTTGTGTTAACAGTCGTAGCCTTTGCATGTAAGGAGAAGTATGTTATTTATTTTCTTTAAAAAAAAGAAAGAAAGAAAGAAAAGAGAAAAAAAATAATAGATATCCCTCCAGCTGAAAAATACTTTTTTTTTTTTTTGCAAGTGGGAGCTAGGACAAGATATTCTTATAGTATCTCCTCATTTAAATATAAATCCAATTTTGGTTCTTTTTTTTTCTTTTCTCTTATGCATTATAATACATACTATTCTCTATATAATTTATGATGATGGGATGACATCACAGTAAGGTATTTCATATTCATCCCTTCCCCCTTGTTATATTTAGCATTTCCCGCCCCTCCCCGCCCCGCGCAGCCCACTCCCCCACCCAGACACCTCTAAAACAATGGCCAAAGACATAGCATATTGGTACGCGGGAAGTACGGATGCTATTAATTAACCCCTGACGGGATCTCCTCTGGATGGCCTGTCCGGCCTCCCCTCCTCCTCTCTCCACTCCTCACAGTGGAAGAGGTGATCTGACCCCCAAAGTGCCATATATAAAGCCAACAAGACTTCCCTGCTCCTAGACTGAATTCAAGATGGCTCAGATATGGATTGGTCTCAGATCCTGGCCTCTGCAGGCATCCAGGGTCTTTAGGGGTGCCTGCCACCCTGGCATCTGAGCCCTGTCACCGGTGAGCTCCATCACCTTGCAGGCTTGGCCTGGAGCCCATCGGAGAGGCTCCCCCCTGCTATCTGGCCAAGTGCAGAAGCACATGCTTAAAGTTAAGCCCAAGTGCCCAAGTGTTGGACAGGATGAGGGGGCCAGCATCTCTCCCCGCTTGGGGTTATACATGGCCACAGCAAATCGCAATGGGATTCTCATGCCACTGGCCCCGTCGTTCCTGGGAGCCCAGATGTTGCCTAAACTCGGGCACCCCCAGCCCATCCATGCCAAGCCATGCGCAGCCACCTCCCACACCGAGAAGCTTCCTGCACATCCACAGGGCGACTCGTGCAAGGGAAGCAACACGTTGGTGAAAGGGCTTGCACGTTCTGGGCTTGGGGGACATGCAGATGGGGCGGGGAGGGAACAACAGTTTGCCAGGCTCTGTTTCAATACAACACTCCCCTCCATCCTGCTTTTAGGGGGAGTGACAGGAGGGCACCCCAAATGGTGCCCCCCCAGAGCCCCAAGCCATGTCCCCTCCCCTGCCAGTGGTCAGACGGGGGTAGAAGGACTGTCTAGACCAGAGACGATTGCACTGGGGTAACTAGTGCAAGGTGGGCACCCCTCCCTCCCTCCATGCACATGGATCCCTGTGCGAGTCGCACGAGGGAGCAGCGCACGTCTGCACGAAAGGGAACCAGGACGGACCGGTGACGCCGCAGAGTAGAAGAGGGTCTGGGGGAGGGCGGAGTGGGGTGGGTCTTTCTTTAGTTCACCTTATTGCTGGTGATTTGGACCAACAAGCCATTTTGAGTTGCCTATTAAGGAAGATACAAGTCAGAGCAAATAGTTAAGGTCGTGGGCATTTTTTGTGGTTTTTTTGATTTTTTTTAAGCTTTTTGTAGATATTTACATATGTGGAGAAAGAAAAACGAGTGCGGCAAGCCAGGGGGGGCTGCTAACAGGCAGGGACAGAGACGTCCCCACAAAGTTTGGGCCCCCCTCCCCACTACTGGACAGCAAGGGGGGGGTCCAGCGGGGAACTGCCTCCCCCTGTCTCCATGAGTGCAGCCCCCCTTAACCCAGAGGTAGCTCTTGGTGACTTTACCGTGGCCGCTTTTCTTTCTTCCAAAGTTGCTACGTCAAAATACAAAGGGGGGTAGGAGGGGGCAGGGAGGGAGCAGTAATAAAAAGGGGGGTGGGGGGGTGGAATACTGCTATTCAGTTTAAACTAGAACTGCTACATCAAGCTTTCTCGTAACATATGTATATATGTATATATATATAGTCATATATATTCATATATATATAGGGTATTGGAACGAAAGGTTTCATTAAAAGCCAGCTTGCAGACCGGGCTGGACGGCTGGCTGCGGGCGCAGACAGATTGCTGGCTGTCCGGACAGACAGCCGGCCGGCTGGTCCAAAGCTCGGACGTTTGTTTGGGTCGTTATCCCTTTTTAAAAAAAAAATAATAATATGTGTATATATATACATATATATATATATATACATATATATATATATATACACACACACACACACACACACACAGACAGACATATATATATATATATATATATATATGTATATATCTATCTTAGAAAGGTTTTCCCGACCGTTCTTGGCATGCAGGAGGCTTTTACGTTGCTTTATCCCGGGAAAGGGGAGATGGAAAGGGGAGCGACGCTAGCGCCTCTTCTGTAACCCTCCCTCCCCTCCCTTCCTAGGGTCAGTGCTAGAATATACCCCGACCCACCCCGATTTACCCCATCCGGGTGGTCGTTCCCCACCCCCACCCCCTCCCCTGCCCCAACCTGGCATCCCAGAAAAACATGGATCAAAAACGCGCTCACGTTACCACGGACAGACTTCACTTTGCCAGCGACTACGAGCCACGCTACTCACAGATCAGCCCCGCGGGACTTGGGCCGGGCACATCCCGGCCCGACCCTGTCCGCGGCCAACACAGACATATCTGAACGCCCCTATGGAGGGGTGGTCTCGACCCTACCAGCCTTCCCCCCACCCGCACTCTTGACATCAAGGGGACAATTCTGCACAGAGATGGAAAGTTTCAAACCCAACCCTCGAGGAACCAAGAAAAAACAAAGGAAAACGGCTTTCTTCCCCCTCCTTTCTCGTCTTTCCTTCCCCACCCCTCCCAGACGTGAAACCAACCTCGACGTCAAGCAATAACTGGACCTGTGTTAGACAGGACACGGGCAGACAGGCCCAGACCTTGAAGCTGTGGATCTCGCGGCTGTGCATGGGGAGATGGGCTTGTCCCCCAAGCGTATGAATGGGATGGAGCCCATGGAGGCGGATGTGGGAGCCAGCTCCTGCCCCTACAGGCATCCGCAGCCCCGTTTCTCCATCACCAGTGTGGCGCCCGCCAGGCCTAAAAGGTGACGGCTGTTGTTTGGCAGCAGCGTTTTCACCGGTGCGGTGATGGAGAAGGAGGCTGCCTCCCATCCACTAACGCTGGGGTTGGCACAACCTTTTCCATCCACATCCACCCGGACAATATACTCCCTCTGCCCACCCCCTCCAATGCTAACCCAGCGCCTTGTGCCTGCTCTCCGGAGAAGGCTCTTGAACAGTGCCGGGATTTCGACTGCGGGCGCCTCCCGAACAGACAGCAGGGCCCAGACCGCCGTCGGGAGGAAGACGGGCTCTTCCTGGAGAACGCATTGCGGCGAAACCCACCATCTCCTGGAACTTGAGGGGCAAAAACCTCTCATCTCGGGCTACTCCTGCCGTGGCGGCGGAACCGTCTCCGTCCCGAGTTGCAAAGCTTTTTTGGCTGGCGGTTCCAGGCGAGGGTCCGGAGCTGTGAGTAGAAGCTGGTGGGGGAGTGGGAAGGAGGGGACCGAGCGAAGAACAGGTGTGGAAGCGCGTGTGAGTGCACACGCACGCCTGCCGAGGTGCTGGGGAGTGACGTGCCTCACCCTAGAGGTACTCGGGTGGGTTAATCGAACACGCGTAACTTTGCCGCCGTGCCCCTTTGGCATCCGAGGTTGATCAAACCTGCCTAGGTTAAGACGCTGGCTGATGCCTGCAACCAAAGCCAGCTTTGAAGCCCATCTCCCCAACATCCCAGTGGCTCAAAAAGTATCTGATTGAACAAAACCAGGAGTCTTGACATGATTCAACAAGGCAATTCAGATTCTTTTTTTTTTTTTTGTGTTTTGTTTTGTTCTGGAAAAAATATAATATATAAAAGCGGCAACCTCTGGAGATCCGGGTTAAGGAAATTGAAGAGGTTTTTGGTCCATAAAGAAATACTTTCTTCTTCTTCTTTTTTTTATTATTTTCCCTACTTGGTTTTGGGTAACAAAAGTTTTGGTCCAGTTTAAAAACGACAAGAAAATTATATCTATAAACTCGGTTTCTTTATTATTATTATTTTTTTTTTGCTGTCTGTCAGGATGCGTGTTGGCTTGCTGAGGGCGCATGGCCGGTATTGCATGATCGTCTTTCTTAGGTTTTGGTGCGAAATATATATATCTCTATATTTTTAAGAACAGAAAAGCACAGCCTCACTTGTGTGTGTGTGCGGCTGCAGCTGGCATTGCTTGGAGAGTGAAGTATGGAAACGTGGAAGTCAGTATATTCCCCCCTTGGATGGGAGCATGCAACTGCTTTTGAAATACCCTGTTAGCGACTCCTGATTCGGGTGATGAAGACATCCCTGCTTGGAGAAGGAAAAAAAAAGTAACCTAGTTCCAAACTCTGCGTTGGCTCAGAATACGAATATAAACTCACGGCACCTAGTGCGACTCCAATAAGTTCTTCAGTTTCACCGGCGTCATCGTTTTCATTCATTTCTCTATTTTTTTTTTCTGATTTTCTTCTTTTTTTTTTTTTTAGGAAAAAAAACAGAAAATAATAAAAGTTCTTTAGCTGCTGTGTCATTTTTTGTTTAAATCTTTGAGGTAATACAGTTGTGCCCTCACTCTAACAGGTTCCCAGAGGTTGATGGTTTTGCCTTTTCATTCGTTCCCCATCATCCTTTTTTTTTCCTTTCCTTTCCACTTCGATTCTTCCACTGAGTTCTCATACACTCGTCGGGTTCGTATCCCCAGGGGTGGGGAGGGAGCGAGGGAGCCGGGGGCAGCTTCAGACCAAGCTGACATCAAGCATGACCCCCCACCCCCAGCTCGGTGGATGGAAAAGCCGAGAGTCCCACCTCACTGCCAAAACCAAAAGAAAACAACCCAAATTGGAACAAAACCACGTTTTTCTTTTGTTGTTTTTTTTTTTTTTCCATCTGTGCGTTCAGAGTCCTGGTTTCTCGCAGGCCGGGACATCATCTGTCCCTTGGAAATTTCTGGCTTTTCTATTCATTTTCATTTTATTCTTCTTCTTCTTAATAATAATCACCTTTTTCTTTATTAATTTTTTTTGTAAAAATAACCTACATTGCTCGTAAAATAATTTCTTTTTCTTTCTTGTTCCTCTTTAAATTAATTATTATTTTTTTTAACTCTCTCCTTTTGTTCGGTCTTCAGATGTCACTTGTATTACTGGACCACCTTCTTCCTCCTCCTTTTATTTAGTTATTTATTTATTTCTTTTGGAAGCCCCGCCCACCCCTTTTTTTGCCCCGCCCCATGCCCCATCCTGTCTCTTTAAGAAAATATTCTAATGGCCTGAGTGGCTGCCGCGTGGCAAACGGGGCACTCGGGGTCGGTCCGCTCACAGATCCGCACGGCGCACTCCATGCAGAAGAGGTTGTGGCCGCAGGGCACAAGGGCGGCCGTGACTTCGCTTTCGAAGCACACCATGCACTCCCGGCTGCTGGAGACGGCCGTCCGGGCCACGGTGCTGGTGCCCAGCTTGGAGAAGCCTTGCAAGGGCTCCCCTTGCGACCTCCTGGGCAGGCTGGAGAGGTTGGGCTCCTGGATGGATGAGGATGGGGAGCGGTGGGAGTTGGGGTGGATGGCCCCGGTGCTCCCCGACCGCTGCTGCTTGGAGAAGAGCACGGACACGGGGTTGGTGTTCTCCTGCCCGGCCCACATCGGGGTGCTGGAATCCGGCACCCCGTAATACAGATCTTGCTTGCTCACTCCGTAGTTGGGGAAGAGGTAACCGTAATTGAAGTCGTTTTGGTCGTTGAGCCGCGGCGTCTCGTAGATGGGGTCCACGGAGCAGTCGCCGATGCAGCCCAGGCTGTTCTGGCGGAAGGTGGAGAGCGGCTTGCAGCCCGGGGCAGGTGTGTGGACCCGCCACGCCTCCGAGTAGCGGTTCTCCATGCCCGAGTCGGGGCTGCTGGACAGGAAGTCATTCTCGTTGTTGTACTCCAGGATCTTGCCCGTCCTCACGGCGATGTGGGTCTCGATCTCCTCCCGGGCCCGCTCCACGTTGCCCGGCGCCCCCGTGATCTCGAACACGGGGTCCCGGTCCCGGCTGGGTGTGATGATGTAGGTGTTGGTTTGCTGCTGGATTCGCTTGATGGTGGCACCTTTGGGGCCGACCACTAGGCCCACCACACGGTACGGCACGCGCACCCGGATGGTGACCTGGCCCGGCAGGGTGGGGGCACTGCCGAAGGTGGTGCCAGCCTTGTTGCGAGACGCCCGGATCATGGAGAAGTGCTCGGCAGCCGAGATGATCTCCCGCCTGGCCATGGCGACGTCCTCCCGCCGCCCCGTCACCATGAAGACCGGCTCCTCGCCGCGCACTGGGGTCTTGATGTACGTGTTGGTCTTGGCCCTCAGCGCCTTGATCTTGCAGCCTTCGGGGAGAGGCGGAGGAAGGAAACAAAGGGGAGATGTTAGAGCACAGGCCTTCCTCCCTTCCCCTCCCACGGGGAGCAGTTCCCCTCAACCCCTACCCTAGGGCCCAGGCTTGCCCAAAAACTAACTCCCATCAAGGTCCAAGCAAGGCTCCAACCCTGCCAGGGGCTGAGTACCCCTGTCTTGCACCCTAACCCTGCCAAAGGCCAGTTCGTGTCTCTCCTGGAGGGATTAGTCCCCTATTCAGGAGTGGAGAAAACTGGGAAGCTGTCCACTGCACCGGCTGGCCCTTGCTGTGGTGATGAAGAGGGGCAGCGGTGTCAGGTCCTGGGGTGGGTGAGCTGCGCTGATCTTAGCCCAGTTCCCAGTGTGGAGACCAGAGGAGCTGAGAACTGAGGTGGTGAAGGAAAGGTGCATTTCCAGCCTACAGCCCATCAGCCTGGTCTTCATACCATCATGAAGGAAGGAGTTTAGGCCACAAGCATCCCTGGTTAAGCAGATCCCAAGCTGCTTCCCCCCGACCAGAAGCCCCTTTCCTCCCCCAGCTGCCCCCCAGGTAGCCAGCAGCTGTGCCTCCATCCCAGCCCTAGGAGCAGCAGCTGCACTGAAGCCCCCTGCCCAGCTTTGCAGTGGAATCAATGGAGCAGCAAATCCCCTCGTCCCTACCCCACAGCGGCGAAGATGCGCGCACAGCGGGGCTGGTGACATGTGAGCCCCGTCCCAGCTGCCTGGGTCTCGGGGAAGGACTACATCCAATCTGCGGCATCTGCTCCCAGGGATGGGATTTTGCCCTTGATGCTGAATTTTGTGCCAAGCGGCTTGTCCGGGCAGCTGCTGGTACAGCAGGGGCCTGGCTCGTCCCAGCCCATAGCCAGCGTGCCTCGAAAGAGAGCCAGAGAGACCCCAGCCTGGACTCCAGCGCCTGGGTCCCCCCACTGCCATGTGCCACGGACATGAACCGAGAGCTTTGGGTCAATGACTGAGGATAGATGTCCTGGTCCCAATCAGCCTGGGTAGCACTGGACGTTGAATCCTCAAGGGAAAAGGCTCCTTGGACCCATTCACTCCCTCTTCAGCTCTGCAGACTGGGGTGGGGAGGGGGGTCTGCAGAGACCCTTAGCTGCCCTGCCACCTTTCCCCAGCCCTCCAAATCTAGACTCTGACATGACC
>JAGPOW010000863.1:358751-374702 GCA_030014935.1 Caiman crocodilus | reverse complement strand
CGCCGGGGCGGGCGGCGGGGGGCCGGGGGTGGAGGCGGGCGTGGGCGCGGGCGCCGGCGGCTGCGGCTCGACGGGCGTGTGGCTGGCGCTGCTGTCGTCCCCCGCCGCCCCGGCGGGCGCGCCCGGCTCGCCGAGCCCGAGCAGGCAGAGCTGGTCCAGGGCGAGCTGCAGCGCGCGGTCGTCCTCCAGCAGCGTGCGCTCCTTGCTGCTCGCCGCGAAGCAGCCCAGCTCACTGAAGCCCCCGTTCCTTTCCATTATCCCCGATACTACCAGGCTAGGCATGGCTAACAAAGGCTGCGAGGGGGGCTGGTTGGGGAGGGGGGGGGAGAGGAGGGGAGGGCTGGGGGGGAACAAAGAGCTCGGGAGGGAGGGAGAGGGAAAAAAAAAAGACAGAGGGAAAGAAAGAGACAGAGGGAGAGAGAAAAGCGGCGACCCTCCGCCCACCTCCCCTCCGCCTGGCCAAGCCCCTTTCTCCCTGCCTCTCCCTGTAACCTGAGCTCCGCGCCGAGGTGGATCCCGGCCGCCCCCCCGCCCCGCAGCGCACAAAAGAGCCGGCGGCGGGCGCGGGAGGCAGGGGCAGGGGCAGGGAGGCTGGGGAGAGCCGGAGGGGAGGCAGCGAGAAAGAGAGGGGGAAACTCTTTTGTTTTAAATTCCCTGGCTGCAGCATGAAGCTGACACTCCGGAGGGGACCGGAGGCTGCTGGGGGATGTAGTTTCCCGGCCCGGCGCACACACCCCCTTGGCTGGCGCTCGAGGAGCGGGGAGGAAGGGGAAGGAAGAGCAGGGGAGGAAGGAAAGAGAGAAAAAAAGGGGGAGGAAGGAAGGAAAGGGAAAGGATGAATGAAAACCAGAAAGAAGCAAAAGAAGGCGGAAAGAAAGGAAGGAAGGAGAAAAGAGGGAAAGAAGAGGAAGGGCAAAGGATGAATGAAAAAAGGGAAAGAAGAAAAAGAAGACCCACGCAAAGGAAGGAAGGAGAAAGAATGAAAGAAAAAAGAAGAGGCAGGAAGAACTAAGGAAGGAAGAGGAGAAGACGAAGGAAGAAAAAGAAGAGAAGAAAGAATGAATGAATAAAAAAAGGAAGGACGGAGGGGAAGAAGAGGCAGGCAGGAAGAAGAAAGAATGAATGAAGAAGGAAGGAAGGAGGTTGGATGGATGGATGTGGCCTGGATGGGTGGATGGAGAGAGGAGCTCTCTGCTGCAGATGTAGGGCAGACAGCAAGAGAGGGGGATGGTGGGTGGGTGGGTGGAGACAGATGGAGGCCCGGTGGGATAAGGCACCAGATTGGGACCCCGGAGACCTAGTTACAGCCACCGGCCGTCCCGGTGACCTTGGGCAAATCACTTAAGCTCCCGGCATCCCAGTCCCGACAAAACAGGCCCCTAATCCTTGCTGAGGGGGCTGCGCTGGTCAATCCAGTGCCTGGGAGGGATAAGTGGAGGGAGGAGCGGGGAAGGGGCCTGCTGCTTGCCCTGTTTTGGGGGGGTGTAAATCCAGAGTGACTCCGTGGAGGGATAGAGCAGGAAGGGAAGGAGGAGGGAAGGGGGGAGGAGATGGAAACCCCCACTTGTTTGCACACCCCGCTCTGGGGTCCACAGCAGCAGGAGGGGGTGGAGGGGCTGGGCTGCACGTACAGACAAGGCCCCCAAAACGATCAGGCCTGAGATTCCACATCCATCCCTGCCTCCTGGGCCTGCCCCCATGCAGGAGGCTGTGCACAAGGGGGACTTGGCAGCTCTCCGGCCTGGGGGAAGGGAAGGGAAGGGAGGGGAGGTGGGGGGGACACCCTCCATGGCAATAACACCTCCCTCTCTCCTCCTTCCAGATCTAGAGATGCTGGGGAGAGAGGCCGCTGCTGGGCCCCTCTCCCTTTTCTTATTGAAATGAAGGGCGATGGGGGGAAAGCATTGAAAATAGCTTTTCAGCTCCCAGCCTGCAAGGGTTTCTTCCCTCCCTCCCCTTTTCTTCCCTTTGAATCGAACCAGATGTCTCTCCCATGAAATGAGATTGCCTGGCTCTTGCTGGAGAGAGACAATGCGGGAAGATGGGAGATCCCCCATCCAGCGCACTCCACTGCAGCCCTGGCAGAGACTGTGTCTGCATCTCTGGCTGGGCGTGAGTGGGGTGTGGGGGCAGAAGGGAGGTTGGTGATAGAAGAAGGAATTTGCTGCCCCCATCACTGTATTTTTCCCCGCTTTCTCTTTGCTCTCAGCCCTTTGCCAACAAGGTCTCTCTCTCTCTCTCTCTCTCTCTCTCTCTCTCTCTCTCTCTCTCTCTCTCTCTCTCTCCTCGGTTTGACAGCAGAAGAGCTCAGCTGGGGAATGAACTCAGCAGCTGCACAAGGAAATGTCTCATGCGGTGACTCAACAAGGTAAGGTGTTGCCATCGCTTTCCCTGCAACTTTGCCTGGGCACTTCTGCAGCCTGGCTGGGGGGGCTGCGTTTGGAGCCTGCTTGGTAGTACCCAGTTGGGGCAGCCGCGGCGGCAGCAGATCGCAGGGCACACGCTGGGCTCAGACAGAAAAGGAAAGGAGTCCAGGGTGGGCTGGGATTCTCAGTGTTCAGCAAGCGATCCTTACACCCCCCACAAAGTACCACCAGCCCCCCGAAGCCGCTGTTGGGGACTTACCCCCATTGGTTCAGACCATGGTTTTCCAACCGTGTTTTGAATTTGGGTTTAACCTTTACGTGCTTGCGTGATCGGTTGTCAAATGCCAGCAGTTTGGAGTGATTTCCTTCCTATAACCAACAGTGGATGTGTGTGTGGTGGCATACACAGAGCAGTGTCTCTATAGGCATAGACAATGTCTGCACACGCACTTTCTATTTACTAGATGCACATGTGTGCATAGGTGACATAGGAGTACTCTAGGTATGTATATTTGAGTTGGCGTGTGCATGTTTAATAAACATAGGCATCTACGCACACGCCGTCTTTTTATGTATGGATCTGTATAGATATATCTTTAAAGAGGTATGTATAGATATAGTTATAGATGTAGATCTTTATATCTTTATCTATATAGATATATATTACTTATACATACATATGCAGTCTATAATGAAAACCTCCATAGAAACTAAAATCCATGTATACAGACATAGGTATATATCTAGACATGTACGTGCATACATACAACATAAACATGTATATGCAGTGCATATGTGTATATCTGAGTACATATATTTGTGTATGTAATTTGCACATATAAGGTATGTGCTTATTTATATTTATATGTGTATGATATATATGTAAAATATATTTTTACATATATATGTAAGTGTGTGTGTGTGTGTATATATATATATATATATATACACACACACATATGTGTATATATGTGTGTATACATACACACAGATCTATATATACATGCACAAATATACGTAGAGGTGTGTGTATATACACGTATGTGTATGTAAATGTGTAAGTGTGTTTGTATATACATGCACATAGCTCTGTATATGCACATGCACATGTACAAAAATGTCTATATGTACACACGTGTAAATATATCTATATTTGTGTTTGTGTATATGTATACACAGATCTATATATACATGCACACATACACATATATATGTATGTGTATATACACACAGTATATGTATGTGTATATACATACTCATATGTATGTATATGCACACAATATATACAAATGTGTATATGTATGTATGTGTGTATATATGCATATATTTGCATATGCGTGTGTATGTATGAGCACTTACCCCCACACACACACAGAGCGTATGTACATATGTGTGCATATTTCTGTTAAAAGTACCTGTGAGCACACACATGTGGGTGTGTCCAATACACAAGTATATTTCTATGTGTGTGCATACATACACATATACATTTATAGCTTTGGGAATTAGTAGCTGAATTTGTGTCTTTGGAAAATAATGTACTTCTAAGTTGCAGGACTCAGGAATTGTTTTTCACCAGGTGAGAATTTGGTCACATGTGCAGGACAGAAAATTGTGCATTGTTTTCAGGGAGCATTTCAGCTTAGGAAGTCTGCCTTTCACCCAACCCCCATTTTACGTTCCACCTTGTGACTTCAAGAACAGACCCGTGTCCCTTGAAATAAGGAAAGTGGAAGAGGAAAAAAAGAGAGAGAGCTGACAAAGTGGCAACTGCCAATACTCAGCCATCATGACTGGCCTCAGAATAACAACATGGTCTTAAGTCATGTCATCCTACAAAGTAACGAGCCTGGGCTGCTTTCTCTTGGCCTTCTGGTTTCTGAAACTTCAGGATCAGGTCATGTTTTCTAGCTTTTCTCCATAAGGGCTCAAACTTCCTTTTATTTTATTTTTTCACATGAAAGCTGAGGAGATTTCCTCATATTCACATGACTCCTAGAGCTGGGGTTTATGGGCAAACCTCAAGCCTTGCATTCCAGCTCACAAGAGTCGGCAATGCTGTGCCAGTGACTCATTTTGCTGGGTGCGTTCGTTAGGTTTTGTTTGTGGGGTTGATCCGGCAACTACTTGCTGAATGCTTACTCTAACTAATGACCCCGTGGACAGTCGCTATTTGCATTCGTAATAACTCTAGGCGAGTGTTTATAGACATGGCCCCCATGCTTGAGCTCCAACCTGGGATCCACATACCAGCGTGGTCAGTGGGTCACATAGTGTGAAGGTTGAGACCGACTCACGGCTTAATGACTCATCTTCCTAAGTGCTGTGAAACCTAGGTGGTTTTTGGTATAGTCCTGAGAGCCAGCATGCAGGAGGAGGTCTGGCTTGTGTTCCTAATTCGCAGTCATTGAAATAAGGATCTCCCATGAGACTGCCCTGCTAAAAAATATAATGTGACATCAACCCCTTGCAGTTCTTTTTTCCGGGGATTAAGTAATAATTCAGACTCAGCCCACCTGCTTGGATCAATTCCTCCTGCTGCCTGACACCCCTGGTGTCTGGGGTGGGCACAAGATCTCTAGAATTATTCCGGTTTAAAGTTGGCAAAGAAAGTCATTTGTGGTGAGGCTGGGCCCCTGTTGAAACCAGAATATCTGCAGGCATCTGGGGCAGAAAGCAAAATTGCAGCTCAAGACAGGACAGCTGTGCACCATGAATTCTGGTTTTCATGTGAGGATCTTTCTGAGCAGGGGTGTTATATGTATTGCATCCTTGCCTGGGTGCTATGGGAGCTTGAAGATCTACGTGCAGATTCAGACAGCCCAATTTAGAGGTACAGTCAATCAAATTGCTAATTCCAAACTAAGACGGCGGCGGACTCCAGGAAGCAGCAGGGATGGGGACACGATTGCAGCAGCAGGAGCGTTGCTGCATGAGTAGGTGTGTTGCCAGCAATTTGAGGGCAGTGATTTTTTCTTCTATTCTACACTGGGGAGGCCACATCTGGAGTCCTTTGTCCAGCTGTGGACCCCCCACTACAGAAAGGATGTGGACGAATTGGAGAGAGTCCAGCAGAGGGCAATGAAAATGGTTCTGGGGCTCATGACTTATATGGAGAAGCTGAGGGACCTGGGCTTATTGAATCTGGAGAAGAGAAGACCAAGGGGGGATTGAATAGCAGCCTTTAACTCCCTGCAGGGTGGCTCCAAAGAAGATGGAGCTGGACCGATCTCAGTGGTGGCAGATGGCAGAACAAGAAGCAACGGGCTCCAGTTGCAGCAAGAAGTTTAGGTTGAATATTAGGAAAAACTTTCTCACTAAGAGTGGGGTGAAGCACTGGATCAGGTTCCCCAGAGGTGGTGGAGTTTCCATCCTTGGAGGTTTGATGACCCAGCTTGACAAGGCCTTGGCTGAGATGGTCTAGTTGGGGCTGAACCTCCTTTGAGCTAGATGTGACCTCCTGAGGTCCCTTCCCACCCTCGTTGTCTGTGATTCTGAGATAAACACAGTCTCCTCGTCCCCTCGCTGGGCAATGACACTGAATGCGATCAAAGAAAAGCAAGGCCCTGCGATTGTCACTAATGGTAGCTCCATCACGGGGATTGTTGGGCATGCATGAATGCACCCATACTAAGGGGCGCTGTTCTGGCCCATGCCTAAAGTTGACCCTGAGTGACGTGATACCAGGACCCCGTCATCCGTCCAAATGGCAGCACATGTTTCTTGGGAAAATTAGGCCCAGAAAACAGATTTCAACTCTGTCCTGTAATTCCTCCAGTTAAAGCCTCACGCCTCTCCCCTCTACCTCTCCAAATGCTGTATCGCTTTGGGAATTGGCTGCAGCAAAAATGTTAGCCACTTGAAAAAGGTTGAGTCTCACAGTCCTTTTCAAAATGGCGATGACAAACCTCACCTACTATTCCACTTCCTGTAGGCCCCCCTAGAAAACCAAACATTAATTGTTGTATGAGCCCCTTTTTTCCCCAACACCAGGGTGTTTGTGGCCTGTTTTTCACTCTTGTTAAAATCCCAGTCCTGGCCCAACTCTTGACAGACATAGTTTGCTATTCAAAGATCATTAGGATGTGACCCTGAGCCATGCCTATGGTTAAAGCATCCCTCAGATCTAGCCTCTTCCCCCCACAAAGTCTTACTAATCCAGGTGCTCTGAAACCCACATGAATCTAGAAAGGGTCTTGGATGGAGAAGAGCGGTGAGAGAGGGTTCAGGGGTGCTTGCAAAGGAAATCTGGCTTTCTCTATCCATGGGTATAGTGAGATGGCTGTGAATCACAGTGTTCTGCCACCAAGACTAGAAATACACCTCAATGCTGTATTTCCAGAAGCTTAATGAGGGGTTCGCTATATGTTTGGCACAGGGACCGGTCACTCTCAGCCAGCTGTAACGTTGCAGCGAGCGTAGATCTTTGCAGGCTGCTCCTCGGTTGTGTTGCTTTCTAACGGAGGTTGATACACCTTGGCCGTGTCTACCCGTTCCGTTCATTGATGCATCTTAGAATGAAGCAGTTAGTATTTTTACTTGCTTAATGAAGTCCTAACTAAATGTGCAGGACCTAGAGTTATTTTGTGACCGTCATTTTGTGACGCTTACTGCGCTTTAGCCTAATAAGACTGTGCAGTAGGCTATTAGCACAGTTTTTAACCACCACGCTACTGTGCAGTCTTATTAGGCTAATGTGCAGCAAGCTTCTCATGTAGACGCGCCCCTTGGCTAGCAAAGCAGGAAGGTCTTTTAGTTCCAGCCGCTGCATCTCACGCTTTAGGATCCTAGCTTCAGCCTACCCCTGACTATCCGCTCAGGGGCGCGAAGCGATACCCCCATCCATAGCAGCGACCGTTGCTCCCATTCATTTGCTGTGTATTGATCCTAAACCTATTTGCTTCCTAGCATGGACAGAGAGCGATAGATATCATGCTTCCCTACCGAGACTCTCCAAGTGCTTTACGGACGTTCGTTAATTAAGCCCCTCTGTGAGATGAGGAAATGTGACCTGATCCAAAGTTCTGCTGCAGTCCATTAACTTGTCTGGGTTTGGGATTAGGCCATACAGACTAGGGTTGTTGGGTTTTTTTAAAGAAGTCTCATCCTTCCAAAGAAGAGCTCAGTTTTCTTTAGAGCTGGATGCTTCCAGTGCACGCAGAGTGAGTGCTGAGCATATCAGATAAGCTCTGGGGTCTCCAGGGCTGCTGCTGGGGCCGAATCCTTCTGGCTGGCTGGCTCTGCTTGCAGGGGGCTGAGCCCTGGGACAGCAGCTGGGGCCTGAGTCTTCTGGAAGATCCAATGATGGTGAGTGTCATCATCACCGGGGTCGGTCTACCCAAGTGTACGTCTGTCACCGCAGCGGGGTGCAGTGCTGGGGCATCCTCTTCGGGATGGCCATGCAGTATTAGCACAGTGAGGTGTACACAGTGCCCAAGATCCACCCAGCGATTTTTAGGAAGAATCCAGTGTCCAAACCGTTCTGCCCTGCTAAGTTCTTTGCAACAGGAAAGCTCTCTGTTCCGTAGTCAAGAAATGAGTGAAAATGAGGAGCTTGGATTTTCCAAGGGGGGCCTGGGGTCTAATGAAGGGGGATCTGGGGTCTTAAAATGTTGAGATCCGCTGTGATGGAGACACCAGCGACTCCAACCCTGGTCAGATTCAGACGAGGCGGCACAGGTAGACTTGGGGCTTGGACTCGCTTGTGAATCCCCACGCAGCTGCCTTGATCCCCGTTTCGCTCTCCCTGCCCAGTCGGGTGGGAGCTCACGTCCAGGCCGCCTGGGTGTTTACACTTCTCCTACTCCTGTCGCATCCGTAATGCCTGTATCCTCTGCTTGTTGCCGTTCCTGCCAGCATCCAGGCTGGGCTCTGCGGCAAGAAGTCAGAGCCTCTCACCCCAGGGGGAGATCAGTCATGTGCATTTATGCCGAGAGATTATAACTGTGCCTCATACAGAGACCCGCTCCTTTTAAGGGTGTTTTGTCCCCATGGCCCATTCATTTTTCAGCCTCTCCGCTGTCAAGGGGGTCTAGGATGCGGGTGCTTGCATGGACCAGAAATTAGACCTAAACCTAGTAGACTCATTTCAGGGAGGCACAGCCCACCTGCCCTGAGACAGCAAGGACTGAGCGTGTATGGAGGGCCAGGACAGAAATGAAAACAGCTTCTCCATCCACCTGGGGAGAGGTTGTGTGGCCAAGATGCTAGACCCATGACAGGAGCCCAGGAATAAGTCGCTCTGCCTGTCTCTATTTACCCAGCCTTGAACAAGCCTCAGGGCCCCTCCAGCCTTATTTTCCCCCTGCTTTTTTACTCCAAGCCATGTGGCCTAGTTATACTAATCCACAAAGCCCAAGGATCTCCCTGTCTATCAGGAGCAGGAAAGCGGAGATCCTCCAAGGAGATCGGGAGGAAGGGGGCTGGGGTGGGCAGGGCGGTGTGATTTATTCGCGGGGCGGCAGGGAGACAGGCGCCCTGTCTGGGGAGGGAATATATGAGCGCGGGGAAGCTAATCTGAGCGCGGTATTGATTTCTCTGAGTGCCTCCCGGCTGTGGGCCACCAGGGGTTAAGTAGCCAGACGGCAGCTCTGATTGCAGGACTGGAAAAAAAAGAAGAAAGGTGTTTGGGAGCAGGGGGGAAGGGACTCCTGCCATATCACACTCACACACTGCAGCCAACAGGTAGCCAGGGCCATATTGCTTATATTGGCTCTGTGATTAAAGCCCTGGGCTGCTGGGCTGGAGCAAGTCCTAGCTGTCCCCAGAGCAATGTGGCAAACTTCCCCTCCACCTGCCTTGCAAACCCTGCAGGTTGTGCTAATTAGCAGGTGGGTGGCTAATTGGTGCTGTCCCTCATTTGTGCCAATTAGCCTTCCCAAAATGGGCAGGAATTGTGGCTTGTGCTGGAGAAGGCAGCCTGGGCAGGCAGCACCCTGTGGCCAGACCTGGTGAGCTCACGCTAGGTGCTGCCTTGATCGTCCCAGATCTGTGTCTCCTTTCTGCTCTGCCCTAGGCATGGGTGGAAGTTACTTTTCTGGCTGCTTGGCACTGGCAGGCCTGGTGGACGGGAGCCTGGGATGGCTGAGACAGTCCATTCTCCCTCTTCTCTTCCAGCCTGATCTGGTCAGCTGTGCCCATCTTCCATGAGTCCTGTTCAGTGCCCAGATCGCCAGCCCCCGGTCTCAGTCCCAGCCTTCAGATGCTGTCTGCCTGCACATGGTAATATCATTTCCAGTTTCCCTGGCTCTTTGCAATTGTTCCCCCCTCCCTCACCTGCCCGGTGGGGTTGCACACCCCCTTCACACCCTTGCAGCTGTGTCTAAAGCAGTGGCCTCCAAACTCCTGGCCACGCTGACCAGATGAGTAGCAAGGGGTTGGTCCCTGGGGCTGCATCTCATTTGGAGTCAGCGTGTGGGTGTGATCCCGCATGCCCAGATCCAGCCGCATGCTGATGCAGTGCAGCATGCAGAGCCACACTATCTGGCCCACAAGGATCCCCAAGGGTCCGAAAACCTTGGAGTGGTCATTATTGCTCCCACTGCCCCATCACCACCCACGTTGCAGACCGGCAAGAAGCTCTGATTCCCTGGGCTGAATCTGGCCTGAGGTTGAATACCCTAGATGAGGATACAGAGGGCCAGTGTGTCCACGCCGGGGGAATCCGTCCAGGGAAAGAAAAGTGGGAATTTAGAGAATCGACAGATCTTGGGGGGTGTTTCTCTTGCTCCTGCCATGGTTCATATACCAGTATTTAATTTGCAGTCGCTCTCCTGGTCCATCCCCCCATAGACGAGCTGCGATAATCCCCTGTAGCACCTGGCATGTGCTCAGCCTGCACTCCAGGCCTCCGCCACCTATTCCTGGCAGTCAGGGCTGCGAGGGACTCGCTGCTTCCAGGAAAAGGCCTGTGACAAAGCAGTGAAAGGATGACTTGACCCCTGGGGGCTGTGCCTGACTGATCTCACCCCTCTTGCACAGTCTGAGCCCCGTGGCCAGAGCTGCGAGCGCTTTTCTCTCACGTACTCATGTGTCTCCTTGCACGATCATGGCTCTTTGCAATATGCAGCCATCCTTGAGGCTTATTTTTTTCCCCCTCTGGGGGCTGATCCAGGCAGGATTCGGCCCTGAGCCTGTTTAACCCTTCCTAGGACAAGCCCAGATGCTCTCATTATCCAGATCAGCCTCTGATCCCTCACTGAAGCCTGTTAAGCTCATGGCTTCGGCGTAGCGAGTGCAGGGCCTGTCACGTGCTTGTCCCCCTCCCCGGGCTGCCTCTGCCCCCATCTACAGACTCCTGCCCCGGGGACAGGGCCCAGGGGGGGTGCCCGGGCCCTGCTCTTTTGCGCATTCATTATTCATCACCAATTAGCATGCATTATTGATTTGTTTATTATGATTTCATTTATCACATTAATTATTATTCATTTGAGCTTTTGGGTGTTTGTTTCCGTAGCGACGCAGGGTACTCACAGCTTCACACACACGTGTGTGTGCATACACACACGCACGCAGGATCCAGTCCCCCAACACCCCAAATATTTCCAGCCTAAATACTGCTGTTGCAGGGTGAACTGGTCCTGGGGGCCCCTGCTGTGCTAAGACCCACCCCTCATGCAAGGGATAGGTTTTCCCTCTCTGGAGGGAGTCCCTTGTTGCTTGGGTCCATGTGAAATCCCAGGTTCCTTGGCATCTGGACAGCTGTCTGCAGGGAGCTGTGCCCCTTGCCAGCAGCTGATCTCTGCCCACCAGAACCGCCCAGGATCCCAGGCCATGGGGTGGGTGAGGTGGCTCTGGGCGTGGGACTGGCTGGAGCCGGAAGCTTTGCCCTGTGTCATTTCAAAGCCCCCTTCTTTCTTGGCCCCTCCTGGGTCTGGCACACTCGTGTGCTACGGGCACTGGGCCTGGGTGTCAGGACGCCTGGGTTCTGTCCCCACTTATGAAGGCAAGTTGGAGACCATGATTGGGGCACAGAGGAGAGGTGTTGGGATGCCTGGCTCCTTTTGGGGCTCTGCTAGGGATGCCTCAGTTGTTAGAGCCAGGCATGGGGGAGGCAGGACTCCTGGGTTCTTCTCCTTTTGTGACCAGGGATGAACTGAGTGCCCACTCTGCCTTAGTTTCCCCATCCTGATAATAGGCATCATGATCCCAGCATCTGGGGTGGATCATAGACCAACCAGCCTGAAGCTGGGGGGAGATCCCAGGTGGGAGGCTACCGCCAGTTCGTTGTGTTGGTGCCATGGACTCTGATGCTTCCTGCTTTTGTCTCCTAGTCCAGCAGCAGGAGAGATTGGGAGCCAGGATCCCCAGCAGCCTGCTCTTCCTGATGGTACCTAGCCCCGTGCCCCTGGTGATGCCAGCTCTGGATCCATGGCATGACAGCTCACGGATGTCTCCCATGTCCTGGGAGCTGCCCTGAGCCTCTTGGTTTGCTGCTGTAGCCACGGAGGGGCAGAGAGCCAGGCAGGCGCTGCCAGGAGTGCAGCTGGGGGCCGCAGCAACGCAGCCCATCAGCTGTCGGCAGGGGAGCCAGTGCCAGCGTTTTGCTCCCTGACAGCAGCTTCAGCTTCACGTGACAGGTAGGCACCTGGCATGCCGGGAGGGGCTGGCATCAGATGGGCAGGTTGGCAAGGGAACTGCCTTTTGCAGTACTTGGAAAAGAACCCAGGAGTCCGGGCTCTCTGAGCACCCTTTCCCCCTCCTTTCCAAGAGCTTCAGCCTCAAGTTTGTCCCCTTGGAGAGTCTGGCTGGGGCCTCACTCAGCAAAGGGAGAGCAAAGCAAAGGCTGCTGCATGCTGCGGCAGAGCTAAGCACACCAGGACTTGGTCCAGATTCCCCATGCCGCCGGGTGCTGTGTGAAGTAAAGCAAAGAGGGGTCAGGACAGTTGTGGTCTAAGCACCAGGGAGTGGTGAGACATGGACAAGAGCTGCTCTTTGTACCCCCGAGCTCTGGACATCTGTGTTACTTGGGAACCCATGAGGCAGGGGTGGTGGGCACAGCTAGCTAGTGCTTGGAGATGTCTGGGTGGAAAGCCGGTGGGCAGCATCGAGAGACCCCAGCTGAACTGACAGCTGGGGCGTGAAGGCCTCGCCCAGAGCCCACAAACATCCAGGGAAAGCCACACAGCTCTGGACCAGGCCACAGGGGATTTGCCAAGGGAAATCTCCTTTATCTCAGCCCAGTGCCTGATCCACAGAGGATGCCCCACCTCCATGCCCATGTCCAGCCAGACTCTATGTGCCTGTAGGGCTCCAGTGCTGTGGGTCTGTCGTGATGGGGGAGGTCTGGACTCGCGTCCCCTGAGACGGGACAGCAGGTCTCCAGGGCTCCCAGGAGCAGGGTCAGGAGGCGGGAAGGAGTGACAGAGCCTGGAGAGGAAACCAATGCCCTGGAAATCCCAGGAGGATTGAACTCGAGCCTCTGCCCAGCGCTGCCTCAAAAACAAGCTGTTGTGCTAATTGGCATCTCTGCTGGCACCAGGGCATGGAGACAGACACCCCCCATGTCTATCCCTGTGGGGCAGGGGGGAGACGCTGGTCGGGGGAGCAGCTGGCAGGGCCAGGCACCTGGTGCCAAGGGAGCAGGCAGAGGCAGCTGCTGCCTGGTGCTGAAGGCTGGCATCAGATGCAAGGCAAAGGCAGGCCCATGGGGAGCTGGCCCCAGATACCCCTACAAGGGGATGCATCACCTATGGGGGGCAGCACACACTTTAGAGCAGTCTCGAGGCTGCTCTGTGCTGGCACCGAGGGCTGGGTACGGACCCCGATAGCTTGGCGCTGCTTCCACCCCCACTTGCCGCCAGCTCAGGAATGGGGTAACTGGGAATCCTAGAAGCCCGGATGCAGCCGGGGTAAAGCAGAGTCACTTCAGAGCAGCAATGCTAATTGACACCAGCTGGGGGGGCTCCTTACACCCAGCCTCTTGTTACCCCTCCCTGCCCCCCTCTGCTAGTGACAGGTGTTTGGAAAGGAGCTGGAAACAAAGGCCTCGTGGGGGCCGCGGCCTGGAGGGCTCTGGGCTCTTGGTTTCCTCCCGAGTCAGGTGCACGCAATTATTGTCTAGACGCGCCTTGCTGGGGAGCTCGGTGGTGTAATGGTCCCACGGGGACCCCCGCCCGGCGGCTGGCAGTACAAAAGCCGCCTTAAGAGCCCACGTGGCCCCTGGCCCCTTGAGGAGGAGCACAAAGGGAAGCGGGGGGATGGGATAGTGGGGACGTGCTGCAGCAGGGGGAAGCTCCCGACTTCATGCCCAGCAGCTCATTTCAGCTCCGCTGCGAGAGGGATCTCAAATAACTGGCGTGGTCGGGACCAGATGGATTCGATTTAGGAACAAAGCAGGGGGCTGCTGCAAAGCTTTCCTGGGACCAGGGCCTGGGTGGGCATCAGCAGGGGGAAGTCTTGCTCCTCATGGGACTCTCCGGTGCCCCCCCTCTGCCCATCTGCTCCCACCTGGCATGGGTTACAGCTTGGGAACATGGCAGTGGAGCTGCTGGTGTGAGTTTAATGCCTCACAAGCTGCATCCACATCCCAACTCAGACCCCAGTGCTACCCCAGAGGTGCAGCCAGTTCTGGGTTGGAGTGCTGCTGAGTTAGACACTTGGGGCCTCAGTTTTGCAGCTGTAACGATGGGGAGAACGCTGGGCTGGGCTTCATCCAACTGTGCCTGTTGCTCTCGGGACATACAGCATCTAGCACAGAGAGTCCCTGAAGGGAGGAAGGCAGGTGGGTGTCTGAGACCAGACGGTCTGCAGCCTGTGGTTTGTTGCACTGGGCTTGCTGGGAAATGTGCCTCAGGCCCTGGCTTCAAATTCCCCCTCCGTTCTATTGTGCTAGTTTCCTTCATATAGCTGCACGTGGCCAAGCTGTGGAGGGGGGCACCGGAGTGGCAACGAGCTTGGCATGCGTGTGAATGCACGTGTAGGTGCACGGTGCTGCCTCCTGTTGGTCAGACTCAGAACTACTCAACTGTATGCCACAGCGCCTATACTGATGGGGAAACTCCTCCAGCTCTGGGGCTGCGACTTGGGTTTTCAGGTGGCTAGCAAACCCCTCCTGGCACCCCCACCGGGGAGGGCAGGGGGGTTTTCTTTGCTCCTCTGCTCTGCTTTGGGGACCTCCGGAAGCACCCGGGGGTGCACGGCTGTGTCCTGGCTGCATTACCAGAGCCCTGCCGGCAGCAGCCTGCCGTGTGGCACCCGCCATGCCTGCCAGTTGGTGCGTGGGCCGGCCTGCCGTGCCAGGGATCTGGTTTCGTGGTAACCAGAGAGGCCTGGAGATCCCGGCCCCCGACACCTGCAGCTCAGCCCTGCCTCCCTGCCTTGGCAGCAGCAGGGCTCGGGACACAGAATCCCTTTCCGGGGAAAAGGCAGGTAGAAAACCCGGAGGATATTCAGCTGGCTTCCCCCAGTCAGTGTCATTGGTGGGGAAACTGAGGCACAAAAGGGGCTAATAAAGGGCAGGGCTCAGCGCCCCGCAGAGGCTTTGCACTGGGATATACTGGAGGGAACTGGGGTGGCAGCACCCAGTGAGTGGGAAGCTGCTCCAGCCTGGGGGTGCTGGGGCTAGGTGGCCACTAGGGGGTGCTTGAACCCACGACATGGCCGCAGTGGCTACTGAACGGAGACGTCTGGCAATGGTGACGGTGATGGGGAGGGTCTGGGACCCCATCCAGACCCCTGCCTCATGGTGCTGAGCACCTCTGGGAGGCCAGAACCCGCCCCGCACTTGGGCTGGCAACCAGCCCCCAGCTCCGACCTCAGCTCCTACCTCCCTCGCTGCCTCAGTTTCCCCAGTGCTGAAGGCAGCACTGTACAGACCTGCCTGCTAGTGGCAGCCAGGGGTCAATGCGTGGTCCCCCGCCTTGCGGCTTTCTGTGGGCACAAATGTGGGTGTGAATTTGCACGTGCGTGTCAAGGGAGGTGCATGCTTATCTCATGCCAGGGGCTGATTGCACTTGGGAAGGGGAGAGGGTATCGGAGAGGTCCTTTCTGGCCTCAGCAAGGACCCTAGGGAAGGGGCAGCAGGGACTGGAGTCGGGGTGGTGTATGGCCTTGGTGGCACCCTGGGGTGCTGCCGGCATTGCACACTAGATGGTGCTGTTGCTCACGCTTGCTGGGGGAACCGGTCCCTGGTGGGTAGACCCAGGCTGCTTGGTATCTGGGAGCTTTACCCTGTTTCCCAGCCACCTCCCAGGGCTTTGCAGAGGCTAGGAGCTCTTCCCCCAGCAGGACCCCGGGGCAGGGGACGAGGAGGGCAAGGGCGCAGGACTGAGCTGGGAATGGCAATGTGGGGGCACGGGACTTAATTGTGAAGCCGGGGGGTAAAGGGGCTTGTTTCTCCCGGGGTCAAGAGGCTTCCCATCTTCTAGGGGGAAGCCAAGAAGCTGTGGGCTCCCGGGACATGAGCCACAGGGGAGTCCAAGCCCATGATGTGCGTGTGAGACCACGTGCAGCGGTGAGAGTGGCAGCGAGGGGGGAGATTTTGTGTATGTGAGTGCACTTTTACAGCACGGAAGGGGTGAGTATGTGTGTGCGTGTGCTTGGCTGTAAGCAGAACTCTGAGAGTGTCTGTGTGTGTGTGTGTGTG
>JAGPOW010000863.1:326736-341229 GCA_030014935.1 Caiman crocodilus | reverse complement strand
CAGCAGCTTGGACATGGCCCCTCCTGCCCAGTGCTCCCTGGAGCTGCCCAGCCAGGTCCTCCATGCCTCTGCTATCCCAGCTCTATACATAGCTCACTGGCTCCCAGGACGTGGAGGATCCACCTGTTCCCTGCTCCACCCCCAACCCCACAGGCCTCAATGGCTTCAGTGTGAGCTCGGACAACTGCAGGCGGACAACTGCGGGCGGACAACTGCTGCAGGCGGGTGTTGGGCCGAGCTGCCCGCCCTGGCCTGGGCACCGATCTCAGGGCAGCTTTGCAGCTGCCACCACTGCATCTGTAGAAAAGGCAGGGCTGTAGCAGGTCCCCCGGGGAGGGGATGGGCTGAGGGTGAGGAGCCCGAGCTTTCATCTCTGCCACCTGCACAGCTCATTTGCACATATGCAAAGCCGGCAGATGAGGGTTTCTCTCTGAATGCCCTTCCCCCTCGGGCATGGTTTGTAGGGACTCCTCCCTGGGTTAAACTGGGGAACATGCCGTCATGCAGCAGGGAGTGCCCATGGCAGGGATCCAGGTGCATGAACCCCTGCCCTGAAACCGTGCACTTCTAGCCCAGGTGAGACTGGATGGCTCTGAGGCTACAAAGCCCTTGATCTCGGAGACTAGGGAAGTAGGAACGCTGGGCTCAGCCTCTGTTCTCACAGGCAAGGCTCTGTGATAGCTGCACTGGCATCCAGGATGCTGGGTTTCACTGCCCTGCCTTGCTACAGCTTCCCTTAGTTCATCTTTGCCTCAGTTTCCCCAAGCTGTCTTGTGGGGCCATCTTTGTATTGTTGGCGCGGTGGAGCAGAGACTTGCCACGTCACCCGTACAGCCCGAAGCGTGGAGGGCTCCAGCCGTTGCAATTCAAACCGTCGAACCAAGGCAAGTGCTGGGAGCAGCGTTCAGGGACAACTGGCGGAAAGAGCGCACAGGATCTATTTGAAAAGCCAGTGCAAGGGCACGGTCGTGACTGGGGGCAAAGTCCGCCTTGGCAGCGGCTTTGAACAGGGCCGAGCTGCAAAGCAAGCGCGGAAAGGTTGGACTTTTCCCCCTCACTACCCTGAGATCTTGTGTTACTCTGCTGGAGCGTTAGTGCAGGGGCAGTGGCACCGTGACTGTCTGGCATGGAGCGGGCACATGGCCGTGCCAATGGAGAGTGTTTTTGAGAGCAGAGGGCCTCTTATCTAGCGCCTGGGAATGCGAGTGCCCGAGGGGGACTGGCCTTGGCATCTCAGCGGCTCCTTCTGTCTCCCAAGACCCTGCGGTCCAGACGTGCTAAAGCCATGGCAGAGCTGGGCATGCTCCCGTGGCTGGGATCACCCTCCCAGCTCCCAGGATGGCCTCTGTCCCTAAGGACGAGACTCAGCATTGGATTTCTTGAATCAGGATGGGGGAGAACCCACCTACCATGTCCTCCTGTGAGCCCTCCTGTGCCTGGCTGGGATCCCCCATCCCCGTGGGGCATCGCCTTGCCTGTCTCTAGGTCAGAGGCACGCTGCAGCCTTGGAAGTGGCTGGCAGCACTGGGTGGGTCCCCGCACAGGTCATGCAATTCGGGGGCCGTTAGCGGCAGGCGCCGAGCAAACAGCAGCGTGTTCTTGTGCAAACATCCTAGTGCGGCATGTGCACGGTCAGGCAGAGCTGGGCTGGGTCCTCCAGGCCCTTTCCAGGTTTCTCAGGGACGAGATCCCCTCTGGTTGAAACCTTCAGGCCCCATGAACCTGGTGCTGCTGGGCTCAGGGCCTCCACTTGTCCAGCCTGTTGCATTTAAATGCTAGAGAAATGGTTTTCCCCTCCCATTAAGCCCCAGCTCTGGAGTCCAGGGATTCCAGCAGGGGTTTAGCTTTCCTCAAAGCAAATCTGTAGTCGCTGGTGGTCATGCCCCAGTGCAAGATGGGCACAAAGACCCGTAGAGCATCACCTACATCTTTACCCACCCCGAGATGCGTCCCAGGCAGCGTGGGGTTGTTGGTACCAGCCCAGGCAGAGCCCCATCAAAGTGTCATAGCCAAGCTCCCCAGGCTCTGATCTGGGTGGAGGTATTTCCTTCCTGGATTCTCCTGCTCCGACACCTCCTTTTCCCCTTGGCCCCGGGCCTGCATTGGCAGCCCAGAGGGGTCCCATGCCAGCCAGGCCCCGGCTCAACCCCAGCCTGTTGCACCCTTGGTGCCGTGCAGAGAGAGGAGCCGCGGGCAGCGCTGTGACTGCGGGACTCGGGGAGCCTGCGTGCTGCAAGGGGAAGCGAGCCCGCGGGCGGCTGCTTTCGAGCCTGCTCCTCACCTCAGTCTCTGTCACCACAAAGCCACAGAGGAGGTGGCAGAAGCCACGAGCCAGCCCATGGCGCTGTTGCTGCAAGACGGGTCATCTTGCAGCCCAGCCCATGGCCCTGCTCCTAGGCAAGACATTCCCAAGTGGGACAGGGGAAACTGAGGCAGGGGGGCAGATGCAGACTTTAAGCCTGTGCTCTCAGCCCCTGGCTGGAGCTGGCAGCTCTTTCTCCATGCCCAGGTGGAGCTGAGGTAGCAAAGGAGTAAACCAGGCAGGGTATAGCTGAGGTTGGCAGCAGCCAGCCGTGACCTGTGGTCTTCCCTGTCCCCAGTGTACTCTCCCGATCGGTATCCACCCTGCCTGGAAAACAAGGTGCCAGCATCCACCCCGGATCCGGCCTCAGGTGTTCGCTCTGCACACAGCAGCTCTGTGCCCCCCGGGCCTTGTTGCAGCCGTCTCCATATCTGCAGGCAGCAGCGTCAGGCAGACGGGTGCAGGCTGGGGGGGATCCGGGGCTGGGGATGCCTGGGTTCGATTCCTGGCTCTTTGGGATACCCTGCGAGGCCTGACACTCCCTGCCTGGCCCATGGGGCAGTCCCACCTGCCAATGCAGGGCACGGGGAGTGAACCCCCCTTGTCTTGGGGCCTGGGCAGGCAGCGGGGTGATCTGAGCCCCGCCGCACCACGCCACGTTTCTAGACACAGCAACAGCTGGGTGCGGTGGGAGCGATGACTCACTCCCGAAACGGGCTCCGGGGCCGCTGCCAACGCTGGCGTCTCCGGGCCTTTCTTCTCCCTCCTGCCTCATGCAAAGCAAATGCCCGCGGCCTTGCAGCAATGTAAATAAGTCCCTGGACTTTATCGGGCTCTCTCTCCACCAGCCACAATATAAACCCCTTTTTGTTCCAGGCCATGGCTCCTCTGTGTTCTCTCTTCCTTTGAAACCAAGATCCCGGCAGGCCCTGCTCTTCTTTGCGGCGGAGTTTGTCCCTTGAATGCTTGCAATCTCGGTGTGTGCAAAGGGTGTGGGTGTGAATCGGTGGGTGCTGGGAGCTATTTCTCCCTGCTTTTCCATCCCAGCAGCCCAGGGTCGTAGCTGTGACCCCCTTAGAAGAACAGGGGTGCGGGCTTAGGGAGAGCAGAGAGATGGCTCTGAGCCCTCTGCAGACTCTGGCCGTGGTAGAGGGACCCTCGGCTGCAGGCACTGCGGTGCGGCACCCCGCCTGCCCGGAGAACCGGGCCATCTAGCATCCGGGGGCTTCGGGGCCTCCGTGCCAAGGCAGGGAGACAGAGGAGAGCCAGACTCTCCACATCTGGGCGTGACCACCCTCTGGGACGCGCACAGCTGTTCTGCAAATGGGGCTTGCGGAAAAGACATACAAAGGCGACGGGAGCCTGGCTCTTTTGGCACAGGCTGGCATAGCAGCGGGGAAACGGGGATTGGATGAGAAGTTGGCAACTCAGTGTGTTAGTTTCCTCCTGAGGCCACCTTGCCCTTTGCACCGTGGGACTCATGATGGACCCGTGTCTTCGGTGGTCCAGGGTCCTGGATGCACGAAACTCCCAGCTGCTGCCGTGGGAAGTTGATTCCCACATCATGGGGTTGCAGGCCACGGGGATACACGAATCAACATCCTCCCAAGGTATAGGGTGCCTCGATCGTGTCCTGGCTCGGGGATGATCTTGACGGGCAATCAAAGCTGGCAGCCCAGAGCCAGTAAGGACCAACAAGGCATTCAGAGCTACCTTGTTAGTGCTGTTTTCTTGATGAGTTTTTTTTATTTCCAGTGGCTTTTAGCAGCTTGGCAAAGTGCCAAGCTAAAAGTGGCCACTTTTAGCCAGTGGCTTTTTTTGCCAGGGATACCGGGTTAGAAACCCCAATATTATAGGCAGACCAGGGCAAAGTAATGTAGTGGGCAGACACCACCAGCCTCAGACCAGGGGAGAAACATTACCCCGTAACATCCATATGCGTCTTGCCTGGGACAGCAACTGGTTAAAGGCAAGCAGGCCTAGTGGAGAGGTGCAATAATAGCTACTGACCCGCCAGAGTTACCCTGGATCAGTGGGGCGTCTGTCTGCACCCAAGTGGGGTGTAGCGGCCGAAACCGATGCAGAACTACCCAGGGGAGAGTGGCTGGATGTCGCGGGAGGGCGGCGCTCGGAGCTGTACGGACAGGCATTCACGCGCAGCGCTGTCTGCTGACTCGCACGGCTGTTAGAGAACAGAGGCCCCATTTACAAGGCAGGGCCTGGGCGGGTCTCGGCCCCAGTTCCCACGCAGCAGGGAGGGGTACTGGGGTGGTGGTGGGAGCTCCTTGGGGCAAGGCACAGAGGGACTTGGGGGGGTCCCAGGATGAACTGGGCTGGAGCAGCTGGCTGGCATCAGAGGACCTGAGCTCCTGGGAGAATCCACAGAGGAAGGGAGTCTGGACTGATACCAGCAGCGCTGAGTCCAGCGCCCGCCTGTGCGTGCCGGGCTTCCCCCCGCCAGACCGCAGCTGTACAGCTTCCTGGGGAAGTTGGCTGAGTCTCTCAGCCCCCACCCCGGGGGAAGCCAAAATGGATCTCCCGTAACCCAGAGGGGAAACTGAGGCATGAAAAAGCTGGCAGTTGCAAAGCTGTGAAGAGAACCCAAGTGTCCTTGCCTGCCCCCTTCCCCCTTGCTAAAGCTGCTAGCCTGGCTGGCATGCACTTTTCCTGTGGGCAGTGCTGCATCCCTGGGTGCGAGTGGCACGTGAGCATCCCTGCCAGCTGGGGGGATGTGGTGGGAAGGGAGGCAGGCTTGGAGCCCGGGCTTCTGGGGTCTGTCTTCATTGGAGGGATGTTGTCCAGCTGTTGGAGCAAAGGTTGCAATCCTGGCTCTGTTGTAAGCAAAATACTCCCCCACCACACACACAAGCACACATACGCTCTTCTGTGCCTCGGTTTCCCTGCCTGGGGCAGATGGCTTCATTGGTGCCCCCAGAAAGTTGCATGTGGAGGGTCTTGGAGCGACGCACCCACCACCTAGGGCCGGGCCTGGCATCAGGGCCTCGGGGTTTGCAGCTTGCAGAGGAGTTTTCTGTGGATGGGGGATGCCTATGAATGCCTCCTGCCCCGGGCAGCATCTCTTAGCCCTCTTGCAGGGTAGGGGCCTGTTGTCCCGGGCAGGGGGCTGCATCTTCTGGCTAGACTCTCCCGTATTCCCCATTTGGGGCCTCCTGACTCATCCCAGCAAAGCTCCCTGCTGCCCTGCGGCCTCTTCCCCGGTTTCCATTTTGAGCTGGCAGCCACGGCGGGGCTGACTCATCTGGGCTAGCCCGTGGTGCCAGGACGGCGTGTGTGGAGGGAGGCCACAGGTCCCGTTGTTCTCTCCCATGTGGCTTCCAGCTCCCAGGCAGCCGGAGGGGGCAAAGCCCCACGCGGGTGCTGGCAAGTGTTGATGTGCTGCAGGCAGCAGGGCTGGTGGTGGGGCGAGAGCAGGCAGCACTGGGGGTGCTTGCATGTGTGTGCGTGCACGCATGCATGTGTCCTGAATGCCTAGGTTGTGTATGTGTTGCAAATGCCTGGGTTTTCCATATGTTTCACATGTCCCAAATGCCTAGTCCAGTGTATATGTGCGCGTGTGCACATGCCCCCCAAATGCCTGGGTCTGGCGTGTGTGTGTCCATCCTAAATGCCTGGGTTCGGGGGGGACGGGGGTGTCCCGAATGCCTGGGTTCACTCTGTGTGTCCCAGACAGCTGGCCAGCTGGGTTGTGTGTGTGTTGTGAGAGACCAGCCAGGGAGCTGTGTTTATGTGAATGTGTGATACAGCAAGTGGGGTGGGGGTGCGTGTGTACATCTGTGTTACGTGGCAAGGAGGGGTCTGTGTATATGATTGGGTGGGGAACTGTGTACGTATGAGTGAGCCAGGGAGGTTGTGTGTGTGCATGTGCGCCTGGGAGGGGCTGTTTGTATGTGTGGCCATGGCGAGAGTGATATGGCAAGTACGGTGTGTGTGATGTGGTGGGAGATTGTGTGCATGTGTCTGTGCACGCCTGTACGGGGGCAGGGAATGCACACATAGCCACACCATTGCTGTTGCTGTTCCCCGTCGTACTGCCGGGGCCTCCTGCTACGTCCAGGCCCCAGCTGGGCCAGACGCGGGTGCCCATAAATCCAGCAGAGCTGTAATGGGCCGTGGCAAGCGGGATTTCCAGCAGCGAGGGGCCGGGCAGCCGAGCGAGGACGTGCTTTGCCAGGGACCCAGGAGAGCAGGAAGCCGCCCTTCCTCTATGGATCTCGAGGGCCCAGCTTCCTTTTCAGGACTTGTCACAAGCATTTCGCGCCTTATTTCCCCCACCCCCTCCGGTCCCAGCTTTTAAAAGCAAGGTTTGAAGAGGGAAGAGACCGGACTTCAGCTTCCCAGTTTCACTGGGAATCTCCCTTTACTGCACGGTGCTGCAGTCTCAGGAAGTAACAGAGGGGAACGTCTAGTTCTGGGTGGAGGAAGCAGATTTTCATTCATAGGGAAACAAAAAAAAAACAAACCACAAGTTCTTAACATTTCCAAAGGTGCTGCCAGCCAGAGCCAGGCAGACCCCTGGTTTTGCTTGTGGGTGCATGGCCCATCTCTGGTGCTCGCAGGTTTCCCTGCTTCCTGGGGTCCTCCCAGCAGCCTGGCAGGATGTGCAGGGCAGGGGGGAGTCATGCAGATGTGCACTGTGCAGATGTGCACTGCCGTGCAGCGCAGCAAGATTTATGGGTCCCCTGTTAGGAGATGGGACTGTTTACCCAGGCGCTTGGCAGGGCCCGTGCCGAGCCGAACACGGGATGGATGAGTCAGATGCCGGGAGCAGCTCCCCGGTCCCAGCCCCAGTGCTGCATTGTGCCGCTTTCCGGCCCCGTGTTTTTGTCCAGGACACGTTTCAGCCGGGGCGCGGCACCCCCCCCTTCCTCCTGCCACCTGGGGGTGACAGGAGACGGGACACTCAGGATCTTTCCTTGGCTCTAGGAGGCAGGACATTGGGGATCTTCCCTCAGCTCACCAGCTCTGACCGGACGCCTGGGTTCCAACAACGTGTTCCTCGTACACCTGGTTGTGCCTCTGTGCCTCAGTTTCCCCATCTGTGCCAGTAACCCAGGGCACGCCCAGGTTGGAGGGAGTCACAATAGCCCTTTTTGCGTGGCTCCCCACCCTGCAACTCTCAGCAGATCTCAGGCTGGAAGCTGAGGCCTGCGGGGAGCTGAGTGGGAAGCCCACGGACCGCTTGGTTAGTAGGAGAGCTGAGTCAGCCCTTCCGCTCGGGGCTGGTTGTGCTGGAGCTGGTATTTCGTGCAGCTTTCATCTAGAAACAGGGACGGGCAGAGGTGGCGGTGACGCCTAGCTTCCTCCCGGCCCGCTGGGACCCGGTCAGCTCGGCTCAGTGGGAAAAGAGCATCGCCTTGGCACGATGGGAGCCCTCGTGATGAGGAAGAGCCTGAACTGTCATGGGAGAGTGGAGGCAGTGTCATGCTGTTCACAGGGATCCCCCGGCACGTCCTGTGGGTGCAGGCAGCTCGAGGGTGCAGGCGCTGCTGGTGTCAGGATGGGGAACGAACTGGGTCTCCAGGCAGCCGGCTTTTGCTCTAAGTTGCTGTTGCTCGGTTCACGGGTTTAACTCTTGCAATCTAAGCAAGCTGCACGCTCGTGGCTGCGTTCTCCTACGTGCCTTTCACCCTCCCTCTCCAAGCCCAGCCCTGATCTGGGTGCTGCCAGGTCCTTTCCCACCCCTGCCTTGCCCTGGGGGCACTGGGAGGCAGAGCCTGGGTTGTACGAGTGTATTGTGACTCACCGGCAGGGCCTGCAGCTGCTGTGGCTCTGGGGTGCTGAATTCCTCCCGGGGACCCACTCTGCCCCACAGAGAGAGCCTGAGCCTCAGCGGACGCTCCACCTAGCACCTTTGGGTCCTTCCTCCTGTAGAAGGGGATCTGCTTTGTCTATTTGGGCACAAGCAGCACCTGATGGCAGTGGCGCCAGCCTGGGAAAGCAGAGATGGGCCTTATGGATCGGCCCAAATCCGTCCCCAGGCATCCTGGGACTTTGGCTCTGGCCGGTTCCCTGTCCTTCCTACACCAGGTCCCGTTCCTGTGTCCATACCACTCCAGCAGCGAGGGCAGACATCCCCTCTTCCATCTGCTGCTTAGACGATCTTTCTCTGGCCTCTTCAGCTGCTGGCTGGGTACAGAAGCCCCTTCTAGACCGACCCAACCAGAGACGCACATGTTTCCAGGAGCCCTTCCTTCTTTCCATTTTTGCCTTGCAAACTCGATCTTAATCTTCTTCTTCCCTTCTCCTAACGGAAACTTGGCCCTGATCTCGCAGCCGCGCGCTTGGATTTTCTCCCAGTTTTACCATGTTGGGATTTTTTTTTTCCCTTTCTGTGTTTAAAAGTTTAAAAATAAACAGGCTGGAAGCCCCATCCCTTCCCTCGCTTGCGCGCGCTCTCGCCATCGCTCTCTCTCGCTCTCTCTCGAGCTTCCTGGTGAATCTGCCCGTAGAGCTGGATAAATCTCCCCTTTACATGGAAGTCAAGAGGGGACGAGGGCCGGGGGCTCCTGCAGAACGGATCCGCTGGCTGTAGTGAAATGGGAGCTGCGGTGTAGAGGGTAGTTTTTAGCCAGCGGGGACCCAAATTCAAATCCCACTCCACCACTGGGGATGTCTCAGTGCCTCAGTTTCCCCATCCAGGCAGCAAGGATTACCAGCACTGCTGATCCTCATGAAAGGAGATGGCTATCCCAGCCAGCTGGAGTTGTGGGGAGGGTGAAGCCAGCTCAGAGGGACAAAAATCCAGTGGTTTTTCGGGTCTCCTTACAAACAAGGAGAGCAGAATCGGGCCCCTCCCAGCAGCTCCGCGTGAATGAGCGGCAGCTGGGTTTCTGGAAAAACCAGATTGTTCCCTACCCAGGTCATGGGGTCGGGCAAAGCCGTGAGGTCTGGTCGCTGCCGGCTCGGCGCGGGTTGAAACGGAGCGACAGGTAGTTCATCAGACTTCATCTTCCTGCCCTTTAGCACCGTTCCTCAAACGCTGCCTTGGCGAGGCCGGCGTGCGACTGGGAGGCTGCAAAGGCCTCGCTGTAACGTGGCCTCGCCGGCCGCCAGCGGGCCGACAAATCGCGACATTCGGCACAGAAATCCCGAGATGTTTTAAACCGGCCTTAGGGTTTGCAATTCACCTGCAGGGTTTTGGGGGTCAGGTTTTGAAGCGTCAGGCGTGGTGTTTTCCACCCGTCTCTCATGCGAGGAGAGAAGAGCAGCTTTGAACGCAGAGCCGAGGCTGGAAGGGAAACCTCCGATCTCCAGTGCAAGCCAGGGGAGTCGGTGACCCTGTGCACTTTTAGTCTGGCCGGTTTGGGCAGTGACCATGGTCTGGCGGGGGGGCCGTTGTGTGTTTGTGTGCGCGTCTGTGTGTACCCTGTTGCTGGCAGTCGTGGTTCAAAGGAAACGTGCCGTAGTTAGCTGGATCCGTGCCGGTTGGACAGATCGGCTGGTGTGCAATTGCAGCACAAAACGATCCGCTGTCTTTAGCCCTTTCCTTTAGACGAGCTTTGCAAGAGAGCCCAGCGCACTCCCTTTGCCACAGCAAAGGGACCCGTGGCGCGTCCCAAGAGGACCCCAGAGCCTGTGGCAGCACTGGCGACAAGGGCCTTTTCTCCGTCTTTGATCCCTTTGTTTCGGTGGCTGTGGAGGCAGGGCCCGAAGGAGGGGCTGGACCCCCGGAGCCCTCGGAGGGTGACAAAGAAAGCACTCTATTGTGAATGGGCATCTGGGGGCGGGGGGATGAAGGGGCCAGTGTATGTGCACGTGTCCGATGAGTGCCTGGATAGAAGAGTGACCCCATGACGGTTCTTCCTGGGGTCCCTGCAGACACCAGCTCCGCCACTGACTGCCCGTGTAAGCTCAGGCAAGTCACTTACTCCGTCCTCAGGTTCCCATCTGTAGCTGGAGCAGGTGACCAGGGCGATGGGGGGCACTCTGCTCTGAGACACACCGGGGTCTGTCCAGGGTACAAAGCCCCCGCTGCTCCCCCAGCGCCTTCCAGTTCCTCCTGCTGGGTCCAGTCACCAGCGCCTTTGAGGAACTTAGAGAGAAGAGGACTCGTGGTGTTAGGGAGGGGGAAGCTGACAGCAGACAGCCCGTGACATGGGACAAACCGCTGCCAGGACAAGTAGCGGTGGGAACGGAGCATGCAGAGCTGCTGCAGAGGCGGGACCTGGAGGAGAGGAACCGAGGGGGAGGGGTAGAGATGGCTCTGCCTCAGTTGGCCCATCTGTACAATGGACTGAGCCTTTTCCTTGCTGATCACACTGCCACGGGCTCCTCCAGGAGGAGAAGACCCCGGTGGAGGTGCTGGCCTTGCTGCACCAGGCATTGCACATACAGACGGCCCCTGCCTCAAAGCAGTGCAATCTGCAGGTGTCCAAGATCGAGCTACTCTGCCAAGGTGCCACGGAGGAGCAGCGGCGATCTAGCTCTGTACCAGCAGCGAGGAGCAGAGGGACATCCCCCTGCCTTCCCCTGCAGGTTCAGATCCAGCCAGCAAGGGGGTAACCCAGCAGAAGTGCCAGCCAAGCCCTGTCCTGCCATGCTGGGCCAGCTGCAGGGGGGACAGCCTCAGGCGGGCATTGCTGTCCTCTGAGTCACCAGCACAGAAAGGGCTTCATGGGCATGGGCTGGGGGGCAGGAGGGAGGTGCAGGCCGGCTGCGGGGGTGTGTTCAGACAGGCTGGGGCGGTGCTGGTCCAGCGCCAGCTTTCCGAGGAGCTGCTGGAGTGTGTGTCTGCGCCTGTCTGTCTGGGGGGATACTTGCTGAAAAGCAAGACAGACACCCAGACAGAGAGCTGAACATCAGAGAAGCCGCTGGAGCCTCTTGCAGTGCCAGCCCTGTGCCCAGGCTGTGCTGGGCTGCTCCGCAGGGTCTCCCACGGCCAAGGTCGTGCCAGGTTGTGAGGCAGGGATCCCGGGCAGAGCTCCCGTGGCTCCCGGGCCTCAGCCTCCGGGTGACGATGGGACTCAGTCCACTGTGCCAGGGGCTGGGAGAAGGAGGGCAGCCCGGTTCCTCCAGGCCAGCTCCTTGATTGCCTGCCTGGTATTTTTACCCATGATCTCACGAGGCAGGAGCTCGCTCCAGCTCCCGCCCCCGCAGCCGGCTGCCGGCTCCTGCCTGCGGCTGGAATGTGCTGCTGTCGCCCCACCAAGCCCGGCCTCGCCTGGGTGCGCGGCGGCCCGGGGACTCCCGCGTCCCCTTCCTGGCTCGACCCTGGGAGTTGGGCATGACACCTTTCCACCTTCCAGCCCCGCACTCCCCCGTCTCTGCCTCACTTTCCCATGAGCAAAAGGAGGGTTGTGGGAGGTGGAAGCAAAGCCTTTTTCCACCCGTTGGTTCTCCTGGGTGTCGCACTCTGGCCCCTCGGTCTGCTCGCCCTCCACTCCCTGGGCAGCGGGGATTTGGGAGCTTGGCAGCGGTGCAGTGTGGGGGGATGAGCTCTTTGGAAGGAGAAGGGAAGGATGAAGTGCGTCTCAGCTTGCAATGCTGTGCGGGAAGCCAGCAGCCAACCGTCCTTGCTTAGGGGTGCGCGCCCCAGAGCTACGGGCACTTGGATAAACACTGTGCATCAATGATTGCTCTGCTCATCCGCAGCTCCTTGTCTCTGCCCCTTCCCAAATGTACCTGCCAGCAGGAAGCTCCTGAAGCTCCCCTTTGCAAAGTAGGGAAACTCAGGCACGGGGCGGCGTGCGACTTGCTTGCAGTTGTCCGGCTGGAAGCAGACCCCAGGAGTCCTGACCCAATGGCAGGGAGAGCCCAGGCGTCCTGGTGCTCCAGCCTAGTCCCCAGCGGTGAGGCAGTTTCCTCTACACTGGGTTTATCAGTCTGTTGTCCTTAAGTGAGCCGGCGCAGGAGCCTTGGCACAGCCGTGAGCCTCTTCGTAAAGGCAGCCAGGCCCCGGCGCCCGGCTCTATCTCTGCATGCAGCCCTGGGGTAGAACGTGCAATGGGAGGGGCCGGGTGGCAGCATCCTGCGGCAGTCCTGGGGGGTCGGGCCATTGCAGCCCACCCTCCAGGCTCCAGCAGAGCCTCAGGCCCCAAACTCCAGAGCTGCCCAGGCTCCCGCAGGCTCCACTTGCAAGCCAGGGAGGCACTCGGGGGCATGCCCCAAAGTCCACACAGCTCATGCTCCAGCCTTGTCCCCTCTTGTGTACCAGGGACCGCGCCCTGCGGGGAGCTTTGTGCAGCCCACAGCAGCATCTAGTGGCCGTGTGCACACATTGCCATTGGACCTGTCCCATCTCCCATCCGCATCGGCTGTTATTTCTCTTACATTATTTTGCAACTCGGCATCAGGCCTTGGTTTCAAACCTCCGAAAGGTTGAAGCTTGCATGGCCTCTGTGATCCGGTTGGATCCCAGGCCCCTTCCGTGAGCGTCAAGGTTTGCTGTGCTCTTGGGAGTCAAGACCGGGCCCCAAGATGAGAGGATCAGGGCCCTGGAAGGCCAGGGCTGATGCCAACACAGCAGGGGTGGCTGGATATAGGGTCAGGGTGGGATGAGGGGGGCTGGTTTCAGGATTAATCTGAGTCAGGGGGAATTTTGTGGAGAAACAACCCCCTCAGCCCCTTTTCAGGTCAGCGTTAATGGAAACGGGAGACTCGTCCCTAGCTTGCTCCTCTGGCCATATGGCTGAGGGCAAGCAAAACTTGGTGGCATCCAAACCCCAAGCCTCCAGGCTCAGGCCTGCACGTAGGATGCTCGCCAAGGGATTTGGAAGTATCTGAAGCCCCAGGCGTGGGTGGAGGATGTTTGATGGTAGCAGGGCCACATATGGTTCTTGAATGATTCACACAAACTTGGAATTGATTTGGCTAATTTGACTTGGCTAAAAATTTTCCTTTAAAAAAAAAAAAAAAAAAAAAAAGCTAAGGGCCAAAATCAGTGGGGGAAAAGCCAGGTAAAACATGGAGTTCCAGGTCAAGTTGGTGCATTCCTATGGCAGGCTGACCTGGGGTTTAGGGAGCTGCCACCAGGCTACAATCCAATGCATTTCTATGGGACGTTGATCTAGCATCCAAGGAGCCAGCGGAGGGAGAGCAGAGGCTCTGAGGCCATGTCAGTGCTGGGGTCTGTTGAACTGGGACAGCTGTGTCAGGGAATACAGCATTCATGAGTGTGAAACACGGCTTGCACCAGTGCCACAGGTCTAGCTGGACGTGCACAAGTGAAATGCTGTGGGACCTCCTACAGCTAATGCTGTAGCTACAGGGGCTGTTTCCCCATGCACATGAAATCCCCAAGCCCTTGGGCCTCGGCTCTGGGCTGGGGGTGCTCTTGGGTGGATGTGGTTGGGAGTGCCTCCTCCCCTGACGGCCATGGTTGTTTTCTTCCAGCAATGCCAAGAAGGAATCGGACCTGCTGTCCGCCCAGTCCCGCCTCAAGGACCTGGAGGCCCTGCTCAACTCCAAGGAGGCTGCACTCACCACTGCCTTGGGTGAGAAGAGGAACCTGGAAAATGAAGTCCGGGAGCTGAGGGCACAAGTAGCCAAGGTGAGCGATGCCAGCCCTGTCCTGTAATGCCCAGGGTGCCCCCCACCCCAGGGGTCAGGGCTGCTGGGGTGCCATTGCCCTGGGGTGGGGGAGTCAGCCAGCCCCAAGGCTGATCTCTGCACTTGAATAGAGACAGGTTATGCAAAGCAAGAGCATGCGTGGCATGAAAATGAAGTGATGCCAGGGTGCAGATTTCCATCCCAAAAGCATATCCAGCCCTGCTGTTTCAGAGATCCCAGTGCCTCTCTGCATCCACACTCACTCCCCACTTCCCTCCCCAGCTGGAAGCTGCCCTGAATGAGGCCAAGAAGCAGCTGCAGGACGAGATGCTCCGGCGTGTGGACGCTGAGAACCGGCTGCAGACACTCAAGGAGGAGCTGGAGTTCCAGAAGAACATCTACAGCGAGGTGGGTCGGGCTGGGCCGGGCTAAGGAGGGACCCCAAGGGCTGCACCGGGGATCCCGGGGCTCACGTGCCCACTTCTCCATCCCCAGGAGCTGCGGGAGACCAAGCGGCGCCATGAGACACGTCTGGTGGAGATCGACAACGGACGGCAGCGGGAGTTTGAGAGCAAGCTGTCCGAGGCGCTGCATGACCTGCGGGCCCAGCACGAGGCTCAAATCAACCTCTACAAGGAGGAGCTGGAGAAGACCTACAGCGCCAAGGTACCGGGGGGAGGAGG
>JAGPOW010000863.1:244670-282770 GCA_030014935.1 Caiman crocodilus | reverse complement strand
CTCCTGGCAGCGCACGGGGGAACAGGGACTCCCCCAACACCTGCTGATCCCCCCTGACCAGTTTGTAGCAGGCCACAAGATCCCCCCTCAGCCTTCTCCAGCCTCCCACTTTACAAAGTTTTTTTTTTTTTTTTTAACAAGGGTCTGAAAGGTTCTTGTTTTTCAAACCTTTTTTTCCTTCGCTGCCGAGAATTCAGATGGTTTCTTCCCCTCCCTTTGCCACTCTGGAGCTGTGTCAAAAGGGAAAGAAGTCTTGAAAATTCAGAATGAAAAAAAGAGGCGAAAAAACCACAACCCCGCTCCCATATGGAGTAAAAGGGAGAGCGCGAAGTTTTTGAAAGGGACGCTTAAAGGGCCCTTGAGAAACACTGGATGTTGCATTCGGATGTACCGCCTGCCAGGGGTAGGGGGAAAATGTGGGGGGGAGTAACGAAGGCAGCGATAAAGAGGTACAAACATTGTGTACTTTATTAAGCCAGTCAGTTGTGTTCCAATCACACAGTCAGACGCATGCCATGAAACCAGAGGTCTGAGCCCCCCACCCACATATCCCGGCAGATAACAGATCACCTTGTAAGGCTGCTCGCTTCCGGCGGTCTTGGCTGGTGCTGCACACCCTAGTGCGCGCCCACTCCTCATGCCCGTCCCAAGATGGAGACCCACAGGCCAGGCCTCGCTTGTGCTACAACAATTCAGGGTTTGGGTCTGACCCCTACAGCAAGTCTCCTGGCAAGCTACAGGTCTCAAGTCTTGGAGCCCGCTGTATTCCCCCTGCCCCTTACAGAGCTGGCTGGCGAGGGGGGTGAGAACGGAGAGCAGCAAGTGGGATATGGCAATTGCGGGAAGGCATGACAGACCTAGGGAGAAGAGCGGTAGAGCAGTCGCTTGGCACAGTCGCCAACACGGCCCCAGTCGCCGCACCCGATCCCGTGGCTTCATGTGGGCTCGACCGATGCTTCCAGGAGTCCGACTCAGTGGAGATGCGAAGGAAAAGCCAAACCCAAGAAGCATCCACGTTGGTCAACTTAAAAGCAAAACAAAAGCACTTGGCTTTGCTTTTTCTCCCCAGCCAAGGCAACACGATGGTTCTTGAGCTCATGGGTATCATCCTCCCTCTCCCCCAGCAATGTAGCTTGGAGCTGGGTTAGCAAGCTCCCAGGGGCTACAGAGATAGCACCATTTGCGTGAGCAGACCTGGTTCTGCACGGCTCACATGCTGCACTTCGAGACAGCAGCTACATCACAAGGAGGAATTAATCTGTGTCAGGTGGAAATGCAGGCCCTGGGGCGAGGAAGCCCCAGGCAGAGCTGTGACCCAGGAGACAGCAGTTTCCCATCTATCCCCAGAGAAGTGCATAGTGCCCCCAGCTTCTGTGCCAGCCTGAAAGCAGCAGCCAGCTTCTTGCAGGCATCTGCATTGGGGTGTGGGATCAAAGGACCAAACCCTTCTGCTGGCACAGGCCCATGGAGTCCTTCTTGCTCCATCCAGAGGTTGGCCCCCGTGGGAGCTGCAGGGCCAGGACATCAGAGCATCCTCCTCTGCTATCAAGTGGGACCTCCCATCTAAGTGCCGCTACAGCCCGTCTCATGGAAGGGAGTGTGACCAGCTGTCTTGCCTCGGGGCCTGCTTGTCAGACTGGGCCATCCCAGTCCTGGGAGATAGCGTCCCTTTTTCAGTTCCTGCTTCACCCAGGTAGGAGCACAGGAAATTCCTTGCTGCAGAGAAGGCTGATGAGGTAGGGGCAGCCAGATGGATTCCCCCACCAGCTGGTTATGAGGATTTCCTGTTTGGAGAAAGGCCAGGGGCTTTTTCCTTCTTTGTGGTGCTTGTGATAATACTGAGTCAACCTGCACAAAGGCTGCACTGAGGCAGGAACATGGACCAGACTCAGCTCCTGCCCCTGGATAAAACCAGCACGCCAAGATCCTCTGCAGATGTGTGAAGAGGGAGCAACATGTGCAGTTGCAGAATAAATGGGAAGTTAGAAACTCTGGTGAGAAATTAAACAACCCCCAATGCCAGGCAGTGGGATGGCTCAGCCCAGCCCAGCTCAGCCCAGCCACGCGCTCCTGTGGCTGATCCGTTCTCAGAGACCAGGTCTTTTCTGTGACGTCAGCCTGACTCAGTTGTCTCCTCGCAGAAGTCTCCTTCCTCCTTGCACAGCTCCATCCCCGCTCCCCGTCAGCTGTCACAAAGCTCCTCCATTCCAGCCCCTCACGTATGACCTGCAAGTTGCTGCCACCCACCACGCCAATGCCTTCTGCTCAGTCCTGGGTGCACTGCTTTCCTCAACCAAGGCAAGCAAGAAAGCAAGTCACTCCTACATAGAGATCCAGAGCCCTGATCTGAAGGATTCCCTTTTGTTCACAAAACCAAACTGGCACGTCCCGTAACTATGGGGGTGGGGGGGGAAAAAGCAGCAAGTCTCTCAGTACACATGCTCGGCTGCTACACAAGTTGCTTTGGAGGTCTTGCTTTCATGAGGTGATGGGCTGCTGCCCTCTTCCAGCTGATTCTCCATCACGAATTGGGCAGCTGACATGATGAGAGAGAAAGATTCACCAGGCAGATTCGGAGATGACCCATGCTTGCGAGGAACCAAGGAGTGTAATTTCAGCCACATGGCCAGCAGCACGTCAAAAGAGAGGCAGATCTATAGGGCACAAATGGTTGAGCCATCAGTGCTTGGGGCTGTATGCCCAGGTGGGCGGGCAGGGGGCGGGCTATCCCAAGTAAGGAATACGGCTTTTGTTTTTTTGCACCTCCATTCATTAAAGCACAAACTAAAAAACAGAGAAACAAAGCTCTCAAAAGAAAACTGTGATGTGACTTGCAGCAAACAGCACACACCAAGGGTTGGGCTCCACCTGGGGATGCCTCCCTGGCCGGGCAGAAAGAACAGTCCTTGCACAGCGCATTTGCTTATGCTGTTGCCTTGGCCTGGCCGAACTGAAAAGCACCATGGGTTTCAGGAGAAGCCAGAGTGAGGGAATCTGTAGGCAGCACTATCTCCCCCAGCCCTGCTTTGCACAGGGAGTGGGATGGGAAAGAACCACCACACCTTAAATACAGCTAGGACTTCGAAGTACAGCTTCAAAGGCATTGGGCAGCTGGTTCCAGCTATACCTGAACTCTCAGCACTTCTACCTGAGCAGCAGCTGTGAAGGAACCGAAACAGCTGGGGAGGCAAGTCAAACCAGTTGAAACCACAAGGAGGCATTCTGTCCCTGCCGGCGTGCTGGGATGTCTGCATGGCCGGTTGTCCTAAACTAGTCTGTATTTTTGCCAGTTGAGACAAAATTCAGCCTGTTGTGCAGGGTAGGGAGCTCTTAACTCCTTTTCCAGCTGCTGTTGGTGTGGATGGATGGAGACACATCTGGACTTAAAGTGCATCAGTCCCAACTGTCAGGAGCTGGTTTAACTTATCCCACTGCTTGGCCTCATTGCAGGTATTGAGGTGAGAGCTCGATGGAGGCTGGTGACAGTCCCAGTGAAATGGGACCTGTTGCTAGGCCTGGTCTTTCCTTTGCAGCAGACTGACTCCAACTGAACGAATGGTGCACAGGCCAGTCCTGAACTGCAGCTGTTGTGGCATTTCCCTTCCCTGCCCCTAGCATGAGAGCACCTGCGCACTGCAAATCTCTCTTGCTTTATACTGAAGTGCATCACCAAGATGGCCAGCTGAAGAGAGAGCTGATGGCTTAGGAACCTCTTCCCTTCCCCACAACCCCACCATGGCCACAGAGTGGAGATATCTGCTGCTCTTAATCTGTCTCCTGAGTCATGGCAAGCTCCCGAGTAACGGATCCTCCAGCTGCTGGGAGCCCGGGAAGGGGGGTCACTTCGGAAGAAGAAAGCAAGCAGGTGAGAAGAGGCCTTTTCTTTTCCGCTCTCTCAAGCGGACCACGCCGGGTCCGTCACCACTTACAACACGCCACAGGCACAGAAGCAAGGAACGCGCAGGACCCCTCGGTGGGATGGAGGAAGGCTGCCAGTTGACAGATCTCTCTACAGGCTACCCCCCGACCCCACCAGGGCAAGCAGCAAATAAATAAGCTTGTTCCTAAAAATTTTGAATATAAAGAGCTATTTCTTCTTTCTTTGCTTTTTTTTTCTGAATAGCATCATCGTTTCCTTTTTCTCGTTAAGGTGTGACAAGTGTTTAGAACTGCCAAAAGGAACTCCACTGGATTTGTAATAGCAAGAGACTAAGAATTTAAAAGGGGACAAGGGGGGAAAAAAAATAAAGGAAAAATAATTAAAAAAAAAAAAAAAAAAGCAAGATGACCTTCGCTTTCCTACACCAGGTTCCCAACAGAGCGAGGGCTCCAACCCAGGAGCTTTTCCTTCCCTGCTGTGTTGGGGCTTTCTTTGTCATTTTAAATAGTTACAGAGGAGAAGCTGCCTGCCCATTTCAGATGCCTGAGCAAGCTTTGAGAGGGCGGGGATGGACAGCTGCCCATCTCTCGCCCGTCCCTGCCCACAAGAAGGGCAGCCCTCTCCAGGCTGCACCCGAGGTGCCCCCCTGTTCTCAGAGCAGTCGGCGCTGCAAGGGGGGGCGAGCAGTCATCTGCTCGGATGGGGGGGCAGCTGGCGGGTGTTTTGCAAGAGTGCCCAGAGCTGGATTTGGAGGGGGGCAGGGTTCGGTTCGATTCGGTTGGTTTGGTTATGGTTGCTGCGGCTGCGGCGGCGGCGGCTGCTGCTGCTGCTTCGTGTCTGCGTCGCCGGGATTTAGCTCCCTTCGTTCAGACACGGTGCTTTCCGAGAGGGGGAGAGAAAGGTACACCAACGCCACGCTCACTGGCCCGTCAGCCCATCTCCTTCCACTGCTTGTAGAACTCCAGCACGTTCTTGATCTCCACGCTGGCATTGGCGGCTGCTTGGAAAGCAGACTGCGAATGAGAACAGGACACGTGGAGGGTTAGCTCTGCCTTGCCAAGGAGGCCGGGCCAGGGGACTGGTATGGGTAGTTGAGGTGGCTGTCACCAGAGCACAACAGCCACCCAGCACCCATGCAACAAACAGGAAACACCAGCAACTGAATCAGGCCCTATTCAAGCACCTTACATGCACTGTCATATTTAGCCTACATAGTATCCCGGAGAGGTAGAGATGGGGAAACTGAGGTCCAGAGACACTGGAGGACTCACCCAGAGGATGTAAAGCAGAGCCAAGAAATGAACCCAGCTCCCAAGTCCCCGTGCACTGTCAGCAAGCTGCTCCATTTTTCTCAGTCTCACTGCTCTTCACCATGTTTAGTTTCACAGCAGGGGAAGGTTTTAGGGAGTTTTGTAAGTCGCAAGAATCAGTATGGCACTCTCCAGGTTGGGGAAGGAAAAGCCTAGCAACACCTCAAAACAGGCCATGGACTCCACCACGTTCTCTCTCTGCTGATCGGGTGCTTTCCTAGTGCCCTGGAGACAGTTCAACTGCAGGCAGTTCTCAGGGCTGGGAAATCTCTCCAGATACTCTTCTCAAACCCTTTGTTTCTTGCCCACTAGATTTAGTTCTCCTTATTTGGCCCACCTTGTCTATGGTGGAACTGCCCCAAACATGTCACCCACGTTAGTACAAACTAATGTTGAGCATTTTAATTTCCCAAAGAGAGCGAGACTGGTAACAAGAGAATGTGGAAGAGAGGGGAAGTGCTTATTCTTTTCCAGAGGAGCAAGGTTAGCCAGAGGCCCTGGTTCTCAACACACCCGGTTCTTACCTCAGCAGCTTTGAACTCAGCCAAATGTCCATAATTCATAAGATCAAGTTCTCATTTCCCTTTGAGCCCTCTTACTCAACCAGACTGGTGTAAAGCAGTGTGAATTACTGTCGTGCTCTCCCTAAAAGCCATTTTGCTCTACCAGAATGGAAAAAAGGGCTCCAGAATAAGGGAAGGACTTATTTAATCCAGGTGCTTGCTACCAAGAATGAACTTAGGCAGAAAATACTGTAAGACCGCAAGTGTTGTTACTAACCTGGCACTTTGACAGATTTCGTCAGCTGCTTTAACAGAGCTATTTTACGGCAAGGTACTCACCTGCATTGGAGAAGAGAAGGCGCTGGGATCGTCCAGCTGAAAGCCAGTTATGATGGTCACCATCCCTGTGGTGTCATCCTCTCCATTCCCCTGTGACACTGTCAGCTGTTTGCAGCTATCCAATATTTTATAGAGATTCCTGCCACAGTGAAGTAAAACATAAAACTCAGTTACTAGCCATCTGTGCAAAGGGAGATGGCTTAGAAATCTGGAAGAGGTACAGGCAGCTACAGAGCAAATTGCACGTGGTGGGGCCAGTCTCTGAGCCCTATTTTATGGTACGACCTACAAGCCCGAACTAAAAGCATGGTCCCATTGCGCTAGGACCTGTACATATGAAGTGAAAGGCAGATCTCAACTCCTGAAAGTTTGCAATGAAATAGGAAAATGGAGGCAGAGGAAATGGAGGGTAAGGTGTTTGCCCAGCGTGTCACAGGGCAGTTTATGAAACAACTGGAAATAGAACCTGGGTGTCCTGGGACCACAGCTGTCCCTTGCTTGGGAAATCTGACAGCCACCAGAACAACAGGATCAAATCCAACAGCCTCTGAGACTAATCCCCAAACCCACCTCACAGGCAGGCAGTGAGGAGGTGAGCCATCTAAAACCATAAAACTTACCAGGCATCTAAATCCTGTCTCTTCAATTTATGCCTCTCAAAGCTTTTCCCAGCATCTTTTTGACAGCGAATGTACCTGGGAAGAGACAGGATTCAATGAGTCCACACAGGGGTTGTTAAAAGGGCTAAGGTTGATACTGAAAAGCAAAGGAAAGAGTTTGGAGTCAACAACCAGTGACTGCTGGCCCCGGTCTGGACTTGCAGGCACTTGGCTTTCTAGTTGCTGGGGCAGCAGGAGCTCAGGATCACGATCCCAGGCTCACTTGGAACTGGCAAGTAAGGCACGATTGGAATCTGATCCCCAATCCCAAAACTGTGCCTCTTGTGTGGAATGGCAGGAGATATGACTGCTGCGATGGAGGACCAGGGCTCAGAGCCCATTGTGCGTTTAAATGAATGCAAGCCAGGGGGCTCAGTTCACCTAATTAGAAACACATGACTCATCTATCTGCTCTTCTGTTGATTCAATGAGTGCTACAAGAATGACTCTCAAATTTCCCTCAAGAAAGCCCTGCTGGCTTGCCTACCAGGGTTAATCTGTGTATTATTGATTCATTATAATGGAGGCGGCTGTTTCCACCTCCGTTCTTGATCAGGAGGTGGCAACTGTCTGATCTCTGGTAGAGCAGCTAATTGTAATGAGTCTGCATGTGTGGTGGGCAGCTCAGCCATTTCATTCTTATGGGAATTTAGCCAAGACAATGAGGTTATTATATTCTGCCTGCTTAATATTCACTTGCAATTCAGTTAGAGAAACAGTTCCTTGAGTCCCATCCTAAAACACTGGGTAGAGTCAGGTGCTAGCTAACAGATGCAACACAGCACCTTAGAAGCGGCTGCATTTCACTCCTGAGCAAGCCAACTGTACGAGTGCATCGCTCTGCATCTGCACCCATGTTTCTTGGACAGACGTTTGGTGGTAGCCATGGTGTCAAGGTTTTATATTAAAAACAAGGGGAAAGAGAACAGTCTGCTCTTACCTGTTTCCCTTTTTAAATTCAGCCTCCAAATACCGGATGCTGTCTCGCGCACCTGCATTCTCCTTTTTCAGGAAGTCCAAGCCATCGATCACTAGCAGAAAGTGAAAGGGAGAAATGAGCCACATTTTCCCAGGTGGATCCAGCTGTGGGAAGACCCTTCCCGAAGGTAGTAGGGGCACACCCATGGAGACACGGACCTCCCATCTGTTTCCCCCAGGCATCGAGTGTAGGCTGAACACAAGGTAACATAGGTTGGACACACAGGCTTCATCCACCATCAGCTATGTCAGCTGTCATCCAAACATGCAGGAATGCATCTTTTCTAAGCTTTCAAGGGGTCAATATTTGTTCTCTGCATTTATACAAGCTTGTTGGACAATTTTGGCAGGGAAAAATCCTCCCTGAACGAACAGGCAGGCCTCTACTGAGAATCTAAAGAGAGATCCACAACTCATAGCGTCAGAGAAACTAGGTTGAAAGGGACCTCCATAGGTCATCTAGTTCAACCACCTGCCTGAGGAAGGATCATCTCTATACAAACCAAATCTCAGTGGAGTTCACCCCATAACAGCAAACACTGTCCTTGCTATGGATCAGTGCTAATTCTTTTTGGCTGTCAGTGGGAGTCAAAATCTCTCAGTGGGAGTCAAAGCTTTTTACTCTCTTCAGACAGTGCAAGCCAAGTTTCTCCACCAGGTGGCAAGAGGCAGCTTGCTTTACCTGTTCGAGGGATGATGAGGATGAACCGCCCGCTGCTGGCTAACTGCCTGACGATGCCAAGGTGCTGGCAGAGAGCCTGGGTGTCTGGGACGAGATAAGGGGACATGGCAGACTGAGCTTTGGGCTGCTGCAGACTCCCCTCCAGCTGAGAAACTTCCAGCTGAAATAGGACAGCAACAGCACGTGATTAAGAACTTCTCCTGGTGTCTGCATGGAAACCAAAGGGCAAGGGACCCCACGATGATACTTTCTGCCCCCTACCATGCAGCCAGGACATGCCCACCCCATCATGCCTGACAGCTTTCATCCAGCAGATGGCAAAAGCTCTCTCCCTCCAACCCTGAAGGAAGTTCAACCCTCTGCATTTAAATAACCGTCTCTACGGTGATATAGTTGATCCCATCTGGTGCCCACACAGATAAAACTATACACATTTTTCCTGTAACTCTATTGAGGAGCCTGCACCCACTACATACACTGCCTGATACAGGGGCAGATTTTTCTTCTCCCCCCTTAACTGACAGAATGAGCCATTCAAACCTATCTGTATCCTGGACATATGAGGCAGGGCAGGGCTGAACCTTGGAGTAACCGGTTCAGAAAGGCATATGGTTTTATGGCAGCAACCTACTTTGTCAGCTGCTAGAAACAGATGATAGATCAGGTGCATCTTTTTGAAGGACAGCTAGCAAGAGCCTCCTTATAGGAACATTTAATAATGATGCTTCATATGTATAGTGCGCCTTACACATCCAGCTACCCAACTTTAGGGAGTCCTACAAAGCTTTTTGAAATCTCTTTAACTCCATTCCAGATGGGTAAAAAGGGTCACAGAACAAGTCAGCAACAAGATCAGGAATCCTGGCTGCTGAAACCCTGCTCTAGCTGCAGTCACGCAGACAGTACGACTTTTTCTAGGGCTTCTCTTCTCCCACAGGTAAGTGCACTAAGCATAAGATGTGCAGACCAGGTTTACTCATGCATAAGGCTGTCCATGCAAAGTCACCAGGCCAGGCAGCCAGTGAGGAGCATGGTCCCATACCTGCAGTCGTAGCTGAGCCATGTCTCTCATTAATCTGTTCCGACGAGCTTCCTCAGCAGCCTAATTAGAAAAATAAGCTTATAAATAAAATGAGTAGGAAAAGCACAAGGTGCTCTTGGCAGAGGTCACAAGAGATGAAAAATGGGAGAGAACTGAATGGCTTGTGGGGTTGGGAACAAAAGCTTTCACCTGCAGGGCACTGGCTTCACTCAAGCCAAAGGTGTTACTGTGTGCTTGTGGCTTGTGGGATGTAGCCCTGACAAAAATCATCAAAAATGAGGGACAGAAGGGACCTCAAGAGGTCACATCTAGTCCAATTGCCTGGTCAAAGCAGTACCAGCCCCAGCCAGATCCCAGCCGAGGCTTTGTCTGTATGGGCCTTATAAAACAGAAAAAACAAACCCCTCCAAGGATGGAGATTCCACCATCTCCATAGAGAGCTTGTTCCAGTGTTTCACCACCCTCCTAGTGAGAAAGTTTGTCCTAACATCCAACCTAAACTTCCCTTGCTGCATCTCGAGACCACTGCTCCTTATTCTGCCATTTGCCACCACTGAAAACAGTTCAGCTCCATCCTCTACTGCTGGGAGCTGATGGTTGTTATCAATCCCTTCTCTTCTGCAGGCTAAATAAGCCCAGTTCCCTTAGTCTCTTCTCACAAGTCATGTGCCTTGCCTCTGAACCAGAAACGCATCCACAATGCAAAAGACTCTACTACCACCTATATCAGCTTTACTGGCCTTTTTGTCCACAGACCTAAGAGATGGGTCTAGGATTTCTACCTCCCTGCTAAGACAGTGCCCTGTCTTGAAATGCAAGTGGGCTGGAGGGGCAGTACAGAACTGCTGTGCTGCAAGCTCCGGGGCTGTAAATTCTGCATCTCTCTTGAGAAGCACAAGGCAGATTTATTAACACACCAGATATTTGGGACTTTTCAGGCGGTGCTCCAAGGGGATGCAGATTATTCTCTTAGAAGCAAGCAAGCCTGGACAGTAACAGACCTAGCTGCGTTATGGTTCCTGCAGACAGGAACGTGGCCAACCTTTCCTCACACTAGGCACAGGAGCTGAGTGAAAGTGAGGAAAGGTAGCTGCCATACATAGGCACTAAAGGCATGCACAGGAACTTTGCTGTGTGCATACTGGTGTGTGCACAGGCCGTTGTAAGGCACATACGCTGCTGAATTTCAAGGAGCAGGCAGGTAAGATGGGCTTCTCATAGTTTCATGGCTAAGTCATCATGCAAAGTCACTAATAACATGGCAGTGTGTCACAAAAGGAAATGTATTAAGGTCCTGTCAAGGACTCAAGTGAGAGGAACAGGATGACATGTAGATACCTACTAGCTGGAACAGAAGCTAACCCTGGGCTCAGGTGGCAGCGCAGAGAATTAGCTTCTTCTGACTCACCATGTGGAACTGGGCCTCAGCTTGGTGCAGCAAGTTATCCTGCTCTGACTGGGCAATGCTAATGAAGATCCCGAGCTCTGAGTTGAATTGCAGGATGCTGCCTTGCAAGCAGGTGATGAAGTGGCCGAAACTCCGGATGCAGCAAATCCGAATCACAGACTGCAGGGGACAAGACCCTGTTAAATGGGGAGGTGGGAGGAGCCACAGGGGGGGCACCACAGCAGCATGACCTCTGGCCAAGACAACCTGGCCAAAGCCTGAACTCCGAGGCAGGGCTACCCACACTCACCTCTTCCACTGGCGAGAGGATGGGTCTGTCCTGCTCAAAGTTAAACCTCTTGTGTGCATTCTTCAGAGGGGGTAGGTTGCGAAGGGCCACATCCTCTGGGAGCAGCAAGTGGGTGCTCAGGTCTGGGACCTCAGAGCCACTCAGCAAGCCCTTAACCTCATTACACAGGGCCAGCCCTGGGTTTGATAGAGAGAAAGGCAGCAAGACATAGTGAGCAGCTGTAATAAAAGTCAGATAAAACCTGCCACTTCAGGACAGGCTTTATGCCATTCGCAGGCCTGATCTGAAGCTCAATGATCACACCCAATTTCCACCACAAGATGCCAGGCTCTAAAAAGGCTTTAACCCATCAATACATGCTAGATAGCCAAGTATGCCAATTTAATAAGCTGAATTCTACCTACCAGCTACCAAAGCACACAAAGCAACTACTAAACTGGAATGCCGATCAAATGCAGAAAGCCTGAATGAGATGAGGCTGGACAGGAGTCTGATCTGGGCAGGAGGGAATTTTCAGGGGGTGGGGGAAGAGAGGATAACAGTGGGAGAAAATATGCCGTGTGTTCCTCAGTACCTGGTTCTTGCAGCTGTGCAGCAGAAGGCAGGAGGTTCAAGAGCACAGACAGCCTGTTCCACAGACTCTGGGAGCTCTGAAAAAAAGGTTGCGGAATAGATCAGGCCCAGCAGACTTTTAAGCCAAAACAGATATAAACTATGAGGCCACAATGAGCTTCTGAAACACCTGCCAAAAACCTCCAAGCACTTTGGAAATTGTAAACTTCAAAAGTGGAGATCGGGGAAGCTCAAGAGGAGAGCTTGGCTGGACTCCCTCAAGGTCACAGTGGGAAAGGGGCAGAGGCAGGACAGTTTGTCAGAAGCCCATACCCCCAGGGGCTCTTATCCCAAGCAGGAGATTCAGCAGCTGCCTTTCTCCACAGCAACCCTTTGCCATTGCTCGCCCACAATTTTTTGGCAAGTTGTCGAAATAGACAAAAGGCTTAACAGCAATCGTGATAAATGGTTCCCGTCTAAATGTGGGTCTGTTCCATCAGGAACTTTCGAGGTTGGAGCTTTGTCCTGAGCCTAACTTCCCCGTTCCCACCACGCTTATTTAAGGGACAGCCTAACAAAAGACCAATGCTATTACAAATAGTACATTTAAGCCCTGTAGATTTCCCAAAGTCTTATAAATGGAACACACCAATTATCAAACCGTACTGTCTCATATACAACATGCCCCAGAATAAAATATGTGCTTTGTTTTTGAGGCAGAACAAACTGAAATAGATCTTTCCTAGTAGTAACAGCAGCAGCCCAGCCTGCTCCTTGTTTAACTCCCTGTGCCTGCAGATTTTACTTTTGCCAGGTAACAAGAAGAAACTGCTCTTACTGCATTTCTTGCAAATAATGTGCCCTGTAATTTCCAGCAGCTGTTGGGTTTATTTGTTTTTTGGAGGGGTGGGGGGAGGAGGAGAAACTTTGTTGTAGGCAAAAAAGTACAGTATGCACAGAGATTACTGAGCTGCGGTTTCTATAAATGGAGGGGATCTGTTTAGCCATACAAAGCACTACTTTAATACAAGAAGTGACGCTGCATCTAGCTGAAACTAGAGAGCCCTGAGTACGTTTCATCACCCAGGCTGGTAGGAACATCCTCCATGTAAACCAAGGCCCCACACCTGGGCACACATGATGATGAGGTCAGTGTTTGTTTGCAGCCAGTCCAGGAACACCTTGACAGTAGGAAGCAATCCCTCGTTGGTGAGGATCTCCAGCTTCTCCTCAAGCGACTTCTCATTCCTGCAGGATTTGTTACTGGTGACGCTTTCCTCTGAGTCAGACATGTCATCTGAAAATACAAAGCACAGCAGGGTTTAAGGGGTTAGACCACAAGCAGAGAACCAGGCTGGTATGTGCTTGAGGAAACTGTATGGGAACAAGAAGGAAAATAACTTTCAGGATTTCCCATTCCCTGCAGATTGGTGTCATCTCATGGCACTTCCAACTGTGTGCGCCTACAGGGACTATCTCTGTCTTGTCTGTCTGTACAGCACCCAGCTCCAAGGTGTCCCACTTCAGTGACCAAGGTGATGCAGTAATATCAAGCAAGAGCAACAGAGAAATCTGGAACCTACTCCCAACTTCCAGAGCAAGCTACCATTACCAACATGCCCTGTCCCCAAGAAAGAAACTGCTATATTTAACCTAAGATGCCCAGATGGCAATGGCAAAGTGGCAGAGAAGTAATGGCAAAGTGGCGAGGCTTGTGACTTCCTCCCTTTCGTACAGCACCTGGCATGTTGTTGACACCTGAGTGATGATGGGTCCCAAAACGCTTTACCACACAGGTCTCAGTTCAACCATCAAGGAATACCATTCTCTTCTGGAACCCATGGGCATACATTTGAGCCCTGGGTACAGAGACCCTTTGTTTTTTCCTACCCAGTACATGCAATGGTGCTTCACGTTGTTCTAGGTGGATCAGAAACAGTCCAATCATTCCACAGCCAACACCACATTGTCAAGCTGGAATCTGCTTTTTGAGAGCAAAACACGCAATTTAAAGTTACCTGGCAGGAGCCAGGAATAAGCAGCAAAGGAGAAAAATGTTCTGCTGCTTGCAAAGAGGAATTAACATCCAGTTCAAACTTGTCCAGGTGACAGGCAGGAGATACAAACTCAGGCATACGGGTTTAGAAACCTCCCTGTGCCACACCAAAGGTCACATTGCTCTCGCTAAGGTTTCAGTAGAGCATCTCCCTGACTTATCCATTGACCTTGGAATGAGAGCTGCATATAAAATAAATCTCCCCGCTACTGGGCCCCCAGGGAACTTTTTAAGATTCTTCCACAAAGTCCCTCTCCACTTAGCAAGAAGCAGCTCATGCATCTGTGTCCAACTGGCAGAACCCAAATTCTCTTCAGTGACCCCACAGAAACCACGAAAAGGAGCCAGGGGGAGGGAAGGGGCAAGTCAGCTGCTCTTGGAACCTCCAACTGGGTTTGAGGAGAGACCCTGCAGAGACCAGCCAGATCAACACCAGCTGCAGCTGGAACCTCAGCTGCTACAACAGGGGAGTGGGGCAAGGCAGTTAATACCTGGAGGCTCATCAATGCAAAGCTAAAGCCCATTCTATGTCCTTCCAGGACAGAAGAGTCGTTGCCCCGGCAGACGTTTCTAGGCTTGTCATCCTTTTAACAGGAAAGAAAGTTGGTTTGATAATCATACAAAACGAGGGCTGGAAGGGACCTCAGGAAGTCATCTAGTCCAAACCTTGCTCAAAGAAGGACCAGCCCCAACTAGATCCCAGCCAAGGCTTTGTCTAGCTGGGATCTAACCTCCAAGTATGGAGATTCCATCACCTCTGGGTAACCTGTCCCAGTGTTTTACTGCCCTCCTAGCTAAGGTCCATCTCTCTCCCTCCTTACTACCTTGATGTCAGAGACCTTTCTCTCCCATCAGAAAGGACTGGAGGAAGCCCCTTTCAAAGTGGGTTAATGCCAGTCTGAGTCTGTCTAGACTTAGACTTACAAGATGCGGCATCAGATCACGTTTGTAAGCTACATCCAATTCTGGCTACTCAATGCTGAATCGAGCTAGTTAACGGGAACTAAAATTGCATTTGCAAGTAACAGACTTGAGTATGTATCAAGGCAGCACATTCATGTACAGGGGCTGCAGAAACATGATGCAAAATGCTTGCTTGCTCTTTGGGACAGAGGAGGCTGGAAAGCAGGACAAGCAAAACTAGACCAGCCTGGGGTGCACTTGAAATGCAAAGGCTATACATGTAGTACAACTCCTCTGTTCCATGCCAGAACATGACTCTGATTGCACAATGCACGCCCCACCATAGCTTTAAGAAATAGACAGCGCCATCTGCTGAGCATCTGAAGACAGAAGCCAGAAGGACACAGGCAGTGCCCCATTGCATCTGCATCTCTGCCCGGGGCTGAGTCACATTTGCTGATACAAACAAGTTTCCCCAAGCATTACCTCTGCATACGCAGCTCACGTAGCCCCAACAGTTATGGGAGAAATACCTGAACGCAGCCTGCCTCAGCCACCATCAGGACCACTAGATAGATTCCAATTGCAGAATTTTATAGGACTTTTTAAAAAGGAAAGAACAGTAATAATGTCTAACTACAGCTGGGTATGCAGCCTTAGCAAAGCTAAGTTTCATACAGACTGAATTTAATCATCAATCATCTTTACAGTCTAACCTTCCTCCTCTTCTCCTATACCAGCAAAATACACCAAGTGCTGATATTTGTTATCTTTTCCTGGCATTGAACCAGCATTCACTGAAACAAACGGCTTAAGAACATAAGGAAGTGCCAATGACTGGATCAGGCTGTGCATGCATTTTGCCCACTATCCTGTGGATGGACCCAGGACCCTGTGTTCTCCATTACCCTTCATGCTCCCCTTTTAACCAAGCATGTTCTTCTTACCTTGCTCAACCAAGTCAGGCTTGTTCACATCTCCATTGATGCAGGGCTTGCTGCCCACTCCCTCCTTCAACACGGTTGTTCCGCTGGTCGGCTTCAGGAGGACGTTGCTGAAGGTGGGAGCCAGTCGGAAGCAGCGTTTGGTCTGGAAGAGCTGGGTGGACATGGCCTGCAGGTTGCTGGCTATGCTTGCCTCGTTTGTGCCCAAAGACCCTGGCCCGTTGGCAGCAGGGTCAGGGTTCTCAGTCTTGGGGTTACCTGGGTTTTTAGAGTCCCCCAGCCCACTCCCCTCCACACAGTTTTTTAAGGCCTCCTTGGCCCTGCTTTTTGCGCTTCTGGTGCGGCCCCCTCCCTCCTCACCCGGCTCATCCTCCATGTCCTCCAGGTCTGAGCGGGACTCCTGGCTGTTCATGTCTGAGTCCGTTTCTACATCAAAGGCAGCCTCTGCCTCCTCGTCACTCTTCTCCGAGCCGCTCTCAGAGCCATCACTGCCCTTGGCAGAGTCATGGCTGGAGTCCGAGTCGAAGCCTTCACTCAGGTCGCTCTCATCCACCTTCTGGGGGTGGCGCCTACGCCGCAGGCAGGAGAGGCGTGAGTATTTCTTGCCTTTTTTGCCGTCATTCTTCTGTTGCTCGGCACTGGGCTGATGGTTAGCCAAGTCAGCCTCTGCTTCCTTCTCAATGGAGTTCACAGGCTCCCGCAGCTCTTGGTCATCTGAAGACAGCCAGAACAAAAAAGCTTGGTTAGAAAAGCCCTGAGGTCTGATGCCATCAAGCGACTAACCCCAAGCCAGGGAGTGTCAGCATCTCAGCTTAGGTGTTGTTTTTATAGGGCCTATCATTACACAATGCAACGTGGCATCCTTGAGGGACAGTGCCACTTTGTACAGAGCTGTATGAGTGCTAATACAAAGCAAGCAAACCCTGCACCTCTGCTAGCCCTGCTTCCACAGAAATGCAGGCACTTAATAACAGACAGCTCCATTTCCTCCCCCTGGCTTTTACTAATCCCCTGAGCTGTTCAGTTACTGGCAGCAGAAATCTAACACCGCAAATGGAGCGAGACTCCTGTGCAACACTGACTCAAACCCTACTCAACTCCTGTTAGCCAAGGAAAGTGCTCGCTATTACCTAATCAGCCAGTGGGTGGCCAGTGGGAAATTAAATGTGCTGGATTCTATTTTCTAGGGTTTAGGAGACTGATAATTAACATCCTTTACCGAGCACGCCCCCCAGAAAGGCCAAGGACTGAATGGGCCCAGGGAACAGAGTCCCTGCAAGTCCAGGCCATAGTCTGTAGGAAGGAAAGAGAACTAGGAAGTTGGCATCCTTGTTGCCTAAGCTGGACCAGTTTTGTTATAAGATTCATAGATGCTAGGATCGGAAGGGACGTCAACAGATCGTCAAGTCCAACCCCCTGCCTAGGCAGGAAAGAGTGCTGGGGTCAAATGACCCCAGACAGATACCTATCCAGCCTTCTCTTAAAGACCCCCCCAAGGTAAGGGAGAGCACTACCTCCCTTGGAAAACCATTCCAAATTTTGGCCACCTGTGATGGGACCGCTGAGGCCAGAACAGCACAGCATTCATTTCTATACAAAACCACATTCTCCCCAGTCTCCTCCCTCCACAGAAGAGTCAACTAGACTAGTATATTCCCCAGCTGCAGGCCAGGTAGCCAAGGGAAGTGGTCCGCTACTCATCAGTGGATTACTGTGGGCTTTATTAGTGTTTTCAATTTAAAAACTGCTGATAAGGCTGTGTGGAGGTCCATGGGAAAATGCAAGGGATGGAAGAAAAAAATAAAAAAAATATGATTTGTGAAATTTTTTTGCCAAGAACTCATGCCATTGGCTAAAGGCTAACTGTTCACTTAATAAACACTCACAAATCTCAGCTTTAAAAAAAAAAAAAAGAGAGTCCAAGGTTTGTGTTTTAACTGAGCCATCTGCATGGACTCCTACTCAGATCTCTGCTCAAGTATCCAAGGGGCGGTGTGACTACACGCGTGCCAGACAGCTTGGTTAAGCCTGACCACTTCTTCTAATCAAGGATTGAATGGGTTTAATCCACAGTCTTTATTACAGCTGTATCACTCAGTGTCTTAGGAGGCTTAACTCACCTTGTCTTATTCAAAACCAAGGGCAGGGGAAGAATCTGTATCAGCTATACCAACATAACAGTGTATTAAAAACAGTTGGTGGAGTGATAGAAGGGAGATCTCAAAGGAATAAGCAATGAGGAATGTTCTTCGCTGTTTTTTTATTGTAAAGGAGTTCTATACTTTTTGTGCTACTTGAAGATGGCAAAAGTGAATGAGGCAGGTAAACGTGCGGTCATTCTGAGGATGTGGCTATCTGGTATGAGGTGGAAATCATTCGAGATGTGCCTGGGATGGTCAGTGAAATGGTTTGTGGCAAGTAATTAAAACCCAGCACAATAAACATTCTAATTTAATTAACGCTTCCCCCATATGCTGAAGTTAAGCCATTTCCCATGTGCGATTAGATCAATACTTAGCACTTCGCTCCCTCCCTGGCCACCTTCTAGAAAAACTCCTGCTTAATGAGACTTCCCAAATACACCATTTGCGTGAAGAAAATGGCAAATTCTTTTTTCCTGAGGATCATGACTGGGCAGAATCTCCAAAGGGGACTGAAGACATTTTATTCTATCTTCAGTGACCTCAGCTTTGCTGAAAACTGCTTGATAGGCAAACTCTGGCAACAAAGATCTCCACCCATATTCCCTCAACAGCTGCAGCAAGGCAAGCATCTCATTGACAGTGTCCTAATCCTCATCTCAAGGGGAGAGAAAGGAGTGCACTAAACAGCAACAGAAGGAGACTAAACCTCAAAGGTATGGGTGAGGGAGAAGAGATGTTGAAGGAGACAGGTTTGGAAGGACAAATGCAGAGGCAGCAGAATGACAGAAGGGAGACAAAAAAGAGGGGCAGAGGGGGCCACAGGGACTGTACAGACAAGGTCTGTGAGCACAGCTGGAGCAAAAGTAATGGACAGTTTATAAAAGATGCAGGTACTCTGAACTAGAGTCTGAAGAGAACGGAAAGAAGACAAAGACAATATGGGGCAGTTCTGGGGAGCACATTGGCACAACCATGCAAAACTTGAGGTCACTGCTGAATTACTAAGCAGCTACCTCCAGTCTGGCAGGAAGGCAGCCTTCTACCCACCCCTTCCCATCAACCATGCAGCCACCGCCAAGCCTGGAGGATCTTTCCTATTTTTCACTGCAGCAGCCCCCTCTCTGGCAACATCTGTCAAGGTCACCCAGAACTGAGTATCTAAAGCAACAGAAGGGAGCTCCCCGTGGCTGAGAACAAGGCCAAGCAGATATTACAGGCTACTGATGGCATAGTGATGTCAGTCAGGAGTGAGTCGTGGCTGACACCAGCTGTGGGAGAAGGAACTCTTAGCACAGATACAGTGATAATTGTGTTCACAACAGTGTAACCTGCTCTCTTCCTGTGGTGTGGTCTATCCGTACAAGTACAAAGCATGGCTTTGCTGGTATAGTTATGTCCATATTAGATGAGCTTTAACTGTACAGGTAGGGAAGATACAGCCTCAGGCAGCCTCGCCTGCCTTGCACGCTTCCAGCGTGACCATAAAGGATCTAAAAGTTTAAGCTTTCCCCATGCATAGCAATTTGCCTGTACTGTCAATCTCATACTCGGTGCATTCAGGAGAGGGAAGCAGTGGCTACATACAAGGCCAGAGCAGTTGCTACCACCCTTTCTCTTACCTGTGCCATCGCTCTGGAAGGCTGGGACTGGATTTTCCCCTTCCTCCAGTTCTGCTTGCAGACGAATATTGACGTGATTGATAAGATGAGAAAAGAGGGCCAGTGTGAATGCGATGGCTGCACTGTACTGCTTTGAACCTGCAATGAGACCGCAGGATGATGTGGAGGGAACAGGTTGTCTAGATACTGCAGCAAAACGGATGATGCTCGAGATTGATTTGCTGTCTGAGTTGGGAAAACTAATCCCTGCCCCCTCTGGGCTCTAACTCCATCCAAGAAGGACCTGCCCTCAGCCTAAGACCCATATCTTTTGGACTTCCTGCTGTGTGGCAGGGACACATTTTTGATAAGCTGCATCCACCATCCAGGGGGTCCTGTTTCATGAAAGATCTTCATTCATCCATGAATCCCAGGCATCACTGATGTTTTGTATCTCACCTTATGCGCAGGAAATCATTTTAGTAAGCTGATCACTATGGCAACCAAAGTGGTATCAAGCATGCCAATCACTATGCATCTAGCAGGTGTCAGCACCAAGACAGAAGAGCTGTTTAGGATGCCAAAATGAGACTATAACTGAGAGTAATAAGTAAATGGAGGCTGAATATCATGAAGTCTCTGACGATCTTATAAGTACATACGTGACCCCCACAACCATAATACCCAAGTGCCTCACAGCCTTTTAACTTGTGCACACTCTTTACAGGTGACACTAAGAGACTATGGGTTTTGCTCAAGACCATGAAGGAAACTCACGATGGAATACAGACCTGATCGCAGATGTCCAGATTACGAACCTAGTCTTATAATGTACCGGGACACCCGCTACTACCACCCCCACCATAACCCCCACCCTCCCCAAGGAAAGCAGGGGAAACACCTTCACTGTTTCATACTGTACTAGACACTAGAAGATGCTCTGTAGGCTGGAATCCTAACAATGGGACCAAATCAGTCTGTCCTAAGGGGCCTTTTCCATCTCTGCCAAATATGAAGCGAGATTACATGAATGTCTAGTAGCCAGTACTCAGCTCTAAATAAATCCTCTGTAAAATGGATCCCTGTACCCCTGCAGACAGTCAGAGTTCACAAGGGGCACATCCCCTTCCTCCTGTCACAGAACTAGAATTCAGCAAGCTGCTTTCCTAATGGGATAAGTTAATTATGCATTTGTTACCTGCCCTCTTGAGGCTGTGCACACTCATAAGGCAGACGATAACCATGCGGAAGATGAGCAGGTCAGGAAGGAAGGAGTACCCGCTCTCATATTCCTCTTCATCTTCACTAGCTGAGCTCAGGTTGGGGGGAGAGGGCAGGTAGAACAAGCAAAGGTTGAAATCCTCCAGCACCGATTGGCAAAGAGATGTCAGCTCGGAATCCACAGAGCTGGACAGAGAGGAGGAAATGAACAACTTCACCATCCAATTGCCCTGGGGTGAGTTAAGCTCCCCCATTCAATGAAAAAAAAATCCCAAAAAGTTGACCAGCACCAGCCAGGGCTTTACAGTGGACAAGGGGATTAAGCAATGTGTGCATTAAACCCTGATCCAGAACAGTTTGGGATCAAGCAGTAAAGGAGATATCAAGAAGTCCCCTGTCAGACAGAGAAAATGCAGGAGAACCCACATGGCTGTACAAAGCTTCCCACTGATGCCACACAACAGGTTCTGTTATCACTCTTTGTTCAGAAGAAAGAGTGATAAGATTACAGGCGTCTTAGCTGAAGGAACTGTGCTGCAGTTCTTCACATGGGCAAGACTGGGAAGCCAATGCTTTCCTCCTGTCCCTGGCAAGAAAAGAGGACTAGGCAAAGATAAGAACAGTCAAGGGCAACAGGGCAAACAAAAGGCCTGAGAGGAAGAGCTCCTGGGTGCTACACCTGCTGGCTTCCCGTGCATGTGATGCCAGTTAAATCATTTAACCCCTTAAAGGGAACAATTTAGGATTTTCTTACTGTGAGTCAGACACAAGAAAGCATGGAGAACTACCTTACCTGCTTTTGGGCTGCAGAAGACTCTGTAGGTACATAAAGCTCACAAGCAGTCTTTTTATATCTTTGCATCTGTCAGAGTAAAAACATAATCGTAAAGAAGCAAGCACCTCATCCATCAAACACAAGAGAAGAGAAATGCTGTTATTACTGTGCAAATCACTTCTCAAATAGTTATCAACATTCAGCAGGAGCAGCAGAGTAAATCAATTTATTCCTGCTCTTCCACCTTCCCTACAGAGATCCTAAAGTATGGTCAAAATAGATTCTGCCCCTGGAGAAGCCTCCTCTGGAAAAAGGGGCTTTGGTATTCTGCCCATTTCAGAACTGGTAGCTTATCTCTGAAAACAAGAAACATACCAAGATGTGGGTTGCAAAATTCACAGAAGCATCAGAGTGAGTCAAGGCTTATGAAAATATTTGGTCCGGCAAAGAGCAAGTTCTTAACCTTGCACGGATGTGCAAAGAAAGCTTGGCGTCACAAGAACCTCAACCATTCCAGTTGAGGGACACCAGCATTATCCACTGTTTATTCACAAGGTTTCTGAATTTCTTCTCCTTCCAGCTGAAAAATGGAAGTCAGATACCACAGGACTTGCCCACTGGTCTTGGTTGTGTGAAAATGCACCATGTGTTGGGTTTGGGTAGCTGTCATGCTGCACCTCTACTAGGAGGAATCTATCTGGAAGCAGGCAGCTGACATGCATGAATAAACAAAGCTTTGGAAACGTGCTGTAACCCAGACCATGAGTGGAAGATCATAATGCATAACCAAAGCCAGGAGAATGGATCGAGACATCAAACACAAAAATTTAAAAGATGAAAACAGGTCAGATCACAGATCCCATCTAGCATCTCACAGTGGCACAATGGATGCTAAAGGGAAGAACCTACATGCAGGGTCTAGCCACTCTGATCTACCCTCCAGCCCCTCTTCCTTTATAGCTTCTAGAGACCTGGGAAACAGAGATGGCAACTCTAATTACCATGTTTAATACCTACTGATGGGCTAATCTTGCAGGTGTTACTCACACTGCTGAGTACCTATTAAGTGCATAATGAATGAGGATCTATCAGATGGAGGATAATTATCTGTAATTTCCCATAAATGGAGCAGTCATCACAGCTAGCCCTGGTATACTTAAGACAGGGAAAATTGCTACATTGCAGAGGTGGCTGCCACATAGTGCAGGAGCAGTGCAAGCTTTCCATACAAGCCTCCCCACAAATATCCACCCTCACCAGCAGCACCCAGCCCCTAAGAAGAGAGAGGAACTCAATCTTTGTTCCTAATCAGTCCGTGGCCTCTTTCCTGAGACCACCATCAAAGAGGCCAATAATAGGAGCTACACATTAATCGTTGATCAAATAGTAAGTTGGCAGCGATTCAGTTGAGCTGAATTTGTGGTGGTCAGGGTGAGACTGCACTTCAAGCACTGCTCCGGAAGCTATTCGTCTCATGCCAAAGCCATACCCCAATGCCACTCCCTCAGTTCTTACCGTTTTTTGCTTGGAGACAGTTTCCTGGTCTCACATTTCTTCAGTTGATGGTACATTTTGGCTGCCTTGTCATACAGCCGCTTCAGGTTCCCATAGGCCCCTTCGAAGGACACTTCAGACTGGATGCTAAAACACGGGTATTTCACAAACACACGGTTACCTTACCTACCTCACCAGTTACACCCCAGGACTTGCATTTTGTGTCACAGCTTTGAAGCTCTTAGGATCAGATTTTTAAAGGTATGTAAGCACCTGATATAGAGAGGAATGACGTACCTTAGTGCCTTTTGGAAATCTTATACCTTTAAAATAATCTGGACATTGTGTTCTTTTTACTTAGTCTGTGGCATCATGGTTCCATAGCATGATGCAGCCCTGAATCAGGGCAGGTAACCTTCAGACCCACGCTCCCACCAACTGACGTGCAAACACGCCAGACTAACAGTCAAAGAAAAAGAAACAACTCTGGTACTGCAGCTGAGGCGGCAGGGAGGATGAAGCGCCCCCAATGCAGACACTCACCAGCGTAAGTAGCAATAGGTAGCTTCCACGTTGTAATATTTACTTCCTGCCAGTGTACCCAGCTGGTTGAAAGGCATGCCTGTCAAGCAAAGCAGACTGGGTTATTTCACCTCTACGTCTCATTACATCTCTGCCCAAGATGGATGGCACAGAGCCAGCTGCTACAAAAAATATCGGAGCCACACTTAGAAGTTCCTGGTTTTATGTTCCCTTCACCTCCCTGAACTACAGCTTTTTATACTGGCCCAGTATCTCCCATGCCAATTACTTGCTTCCCCTTTCCCCCTACAAACATATTCTCCCATTCCACTCTTACTCATGCCCATCTTCACTAAGCTATCATGCTGCCTTTGTCCTAGCGAGCCATACGGGACACAGTCTTATCTACATTTGTAAAAGTCCAACACAACTTTACCGCACTATTTAAATGCTTATCAATTATATAAGGATCTGGAAGTCAGCTGTAGCAAAAGCTCAGTAAAGGAAAGCCTTGCGCTGTGTAAACAAAGTCACTGCAGCCTTTGTAAAACTTTCTTTCTACGCTCTACATGGGGTCCCTTGCTTCTAATAACCACTCAGATGCTGAAGCTTTTATTAAATGCAGCTGTCCACTTGACAGCCCCTCTCCCAGGGGTTTGTTACACATGTGCTCCATGCTCTGCTCTAGCGTCTAACTGGTTTCCAAGTGCAATTCAAGGATTTTATGTTGCTCTGTAAACCTCTCAACAGCTCTGGGTCTAGGTCTAGATACTTTTGCTATCATGGCTAACTACCTCTCTCACTTCTGAGCCCCACATTTGGGACTTTCTAAAACTAGGTTTAAGTTGACCACAGCTAAATGTAAGCTGGATTCCACTAGGTTTTTAAATATCAGAGAAACAAGGTTCTGAAATCGCTTTCCAGTAGTAGAAGCAAGGCAATAAACCTGACTGTTTTTAAGATGGATCTTGATAATTTTCTGGATGGGGTTATATGACATAGCAATAACAGGGAACTGCCTTTGACCATGAAGGTAGTCCTTTCCCAGCCAGCATTCCTGCTGTCTGTGGGGTGTTAGACAGACACGCTTAGGCACAAGCTCTCATCTTTCATCTCCTATCAGCTTGGACAGCCTGCATTTGGCTTAGAGGGATCATCTGGCATCGAGGGTCTGCATATTTTTACAAAGGCCGTAGATTCTTTAACTGACCTTACATCAACTGTATTCTGCATTACTGCATCCCTGCTTTTTGCACATGGACTCAAAAGCACGACAGACATTAAAGTACAACTAACTGTTAATTAGATTTTATTATTTAAAAGCCACCAGACAAGAGGGCCTTTAAACAATGCTCCCATGCCTCTAGGAATCTCCATCTGCTTTCCCTAAATCAGCCTGGGAAGCAGCAGACCACCTCTGTTTTACAGATGTGAAAACAGGTACAGGGATGTCAAGAGACATGCTCAAGAGATTTCACTGTGCTTACTCTGGAAAACAACCCAACCAACACTCCCAGTCTGAAATGCCTGCATGAATTTACTGCTTGCAAGTCAAAATGGGGAGGGCAGTCCAGCAAGAAGAGCAGCATCAGCATTAACGCTCTGCACAAACAGCAAAAAACTGCTGGATCTTGCCTAAAGCAGACAAGTGTGAAATCGCCTCTTACATGCGAGTTGAGCTTGTGTGTGCCACAAGAATGGCAAGGATGATTACCTGACAATTCAGAGTCATTCTGGGAGTGAATGCAGAGGTACTTTCCTCTCTCTTGTGTCAAACAGAGAAAGGGAGACTTCTCCTATAAAGGGAAATTATGCTAACCGGAGAGTAAAGCAACTCTGTACAGCAATAAACGTAAGTGCAAACTTTAATAGGACAATCATGACTGCATGTTTTCTCAGGAGATTAAGGCAATAACAGATGGACAACTGTACTCATAGTTCACAGTAGTTCACTTACCAATTTGTGGGGCAACAGAAAGGGCCTGATAGTAAAACCTCTCAGCAAGCAGTTCTGTGTCCACACCTGCCAGCTCATTCTGATAGCGAGCTGGAAAGTAACAAATGCACATTACTCACAACAGGGAGCATTTTTTTTAAATATTTCCCAATGCAAAGAGGAACAGGGAGTATTCCCTGAGGGGGTAGAACTCCAGACCAGAGCAGCAGCTTGCCCTAGCATACTAAGAGTCCCTCAAAATGAGAATCAACAGCACTGGTGACTTATTCTAGTAAAAGGCTGCAGTAAGAGCACAGAGCTGTGTGGGGTTTACAATGAAAAGGCAGAGGCTGATCTTCAAATCCACTGCTTTGCATGAAATGTGTAAGAGTTTCAGGAGATGCCCCATTAAGTTTGCTTGTGCAAGGCTGGAGATGGGCAGCTGGAACTCCTGCTTGAGTCATGTGCTGATCATTTGGAGGCAAGCACGTTTTTCCATCCAGTTGCAAATGACTTGCCGCCATGAGACATCTATTCACCTGCATTATAACAGGCAGGTTTGTGTGCCATGATAACACTGTTGCAGCTTTTAGTTGTTTGAAGGTTGGAGTGTGTCATGTATCTTTTTACAAGGCTCCCTCTCCACCAGTAACAGAACAGCTTTTCACGCATGCTTATGTGCATTTTCACCACCCTTATATGCACAGATATACAATCAAACAGAGAACTGAAAACTCACACGAACCTCTTGAGGCTACAACTGAGATGCAGGTATGTGTTTAGTTCCAAAAAGACTGACACATCAGCACCCTCCTCCCACCACCCCTTCTTGCTCGCTTCTACTTCATAGCTTTATCACTATCACCCTAGAATTAGTTGAATTTTCTATGATGGGGCCCAATTCTCATTTACCAATAAACTGTTCCACACTACCATGGCTACATAAAAGGGCCTTAAAGCAAACGTACATGAAAGCTATGTTTATTTTAAGGGTCTTTACACTGCCAAAGCAATGTTAAGGATAACCAGCCATATGTTATCATACAGGAGGGGATTCAAAGCTGATACACTTGATACAGCTCTAAGTGAACTGCAAATTCCCTGTCAGCCAGCCTTAGAAGCCTCCATGGTCTGTAACAAATTAGGTATTTGATAGAATTTCACCTTAAACTTGTCATTGACAAACATATGCAAGACAAACCAATGCCTGCAAGGAATTATAGCCGGTGACTAATGAGCATGGTATCGGTATGATGCACATAACACCTTTTGTGCATTAAAGGCTCTGTTGCAAGAAGACACTGCTCTTACCTAAATCTCCCAGATAAACCAGACATCTGTGACATGCCATCTGTGCCCACTCCATCTCCTTCTCTGAGGCAGACACGGGTTTCTTGCAGCCTATGTGAGAAACAGCAAATTAAAACACGCCCATGGGTAAGGACAGCTGGTAAGTAAAGTGGCAGCCTACCATTCGGCAAGAGAGACAGAGGGCAGCACTGGCCTTCGTGGTTTAGAAGAGATTGCTACAAGGTTCAGTTAAAGCTACCAGGTATGCCAGACTCAGGCAGCCGCTCTCCCTTCCCCTTTTGTAGTCCCTGTGCTTCCCAAGGTACAAAATACATCCCAGTAGCTGAAGCATCAGCAGCCACAGATGGAGAACTGCTTCCCAAGGAAACAAACCAGTTGCTGGCTCCTTCCTCTGTTCCTCCTGCCATTTTCCAAACAGCTGAGCTAAATTAACTAAAGCAATTAAGTGTGATTTGACTCAACTCCTGGGAGGTTGTCATTAGGGAAGCATGGTCCCATCTCCTATAAGCACCTTCCTACTAGCCAGACAAAGAGCATACAGTGTTCCCCAAATCCTGACTGGCTGCTAAGAGCCAGAGTCTGGGAGGCAACACTATTTTATGCCTGTTTGGGAGAGAGATGCAGAGAATTTTAACTGCCACAAAATGGGCCAGTAGGGAAGAAAATAGCATGCACAGTCTAAACTCAGCCCTCATGGATCCTATTTTCATGCACAACAAAATGAATGGAAACACCAGGGATTAAACAGAAATGATTTTTAAAAACGTTGAGTTCAATCTGTATTCTCGGCAATTTCCCTCTCAGCTCTGCTGAAAGGGTGCAGGCAACTCCCATAGCCCAAATGACCAGCGGAGTACCCTGACTACTAGTAGATGTTGCACAAGTGGTATTTTCCCAACAAGCTGAGTCAGAACTCTGCATATTATTGCTGTCAAATCAATTCTAAGTCCCCACTTCCCTTTCTGCAGAACCAGTCCGCATCCTTCATTTCTGATGCAACATTACGCTTTCATTGTATTCACATAATATTGCTTCTTCCTGACAAGCATCAGGAACACCCTCAAAATCTTAAGGAAGGAGGGGAGCCGCCCAACCACTGATCCAAAGCTGAAAAACACAGCCAGAATTTAAGACATACAAGTTCAAGGATGCATTAGTGTTGCAGAACCAAGAAGTGTCTCTCACAGTATACCTTTAACCCTGACATTTCAAAACCAATCATGATCTAACGCTCTTCCAGCAGCTAAGAATAATGGACTGTAACCCCAAAAGGTTTGACTGCTAGACATGCAGAAACAACCTCCAGGCAGATTGCTTTCATTTTTGTTTCCTTTAAAAAGTTTGCTGCTTCCATTCAGAACTCACAAATGACTGAGATCCTCTACTTCTGTCACTAGTCTCACATGTCTTCAACATCATCAGAGTTTAATGTGGCTGCAAAGGTTTTCTCAAGAAGGTTCAACTGTATGTCAGGGCCCTGATCTCTATATGCACAGAAAGTGCATAAATGCATCACATGGGGCAAGGGAGGAGACAGAAAAACCAATGAACAGGCACCTTGGAAACAACCTATTACTGTATTTTCTCACATATGGTGGGCCCCAAAATAAGGTACAAGCCTTGTTTTTGAAAGACAACATGAAGAAAAAAACCCCGCTTTCCTTGCAGTAACTCAGTAGCAGCAGCTGGGACCTGAGCCTACTCACTGTCCGGCTCCCTGTGGATCATGATTGACCAGTAAGCAGCAAAAACTACTCTTACAATATTTCCCACATATTTCCTGCTCCTGAAACTCTATGTGCCCACTTTAATTAGAGTTACTAAAGTCATCTGCATAGGCAGGAGAGCTCTTTCCAAACTACGCTGTACAAATCAGCTGAGACTGAACATTTTACCAGATCTTCTAGGAGCAACTTAACTCCAAGAACATGCATCTTCTACCCTGTCATGTTTCCTTCATTAATTACCAAAAGTTTAGCAGAAGAATAAGAACCAAGGGGGAGCTCTGCTCTGAACAGATAATGAGCTAATCAGGGACGGACAATTCCCTGAATGTTAAGAGACACAAGTAATAGCGAGGCAGTCATCCACTCCTGGTTCTTGCATCAACCAAGAGCTGATGCATGCCAGGCACTGACCTATCAAGGGGTCTGTTACGTGAGTCCAGTCAATACAGCACTGCAGCTCCAGCTGATAGTGAGACTGAATGTAGAGAAGAAGGTGTTGGTAAAATCCTATGCCAGCGATTAGATGAGTCCGGTATGCACACTCCAGGGTGCTGCGACTGTGAATGTGCTACAGGGAACAAAAATAAGAACCTGTTAATATAGTCCAGGTTGAAATTCCTGCTGGCACCTCACACTGGGCCAGAGCTAAACCAAGTTAGCAGGGGGCTTTTTTTGCCAGCCTCCTACAAGCCTGGCATCTTTCTTTTTCTCAACATCTTAACCTCTAGTGCACTATATTGAGTAGCACTTGATAGGTATAAACATCAAGGAGGCAGAAGTCAATCAGGGAGTGAATACAGGTATAGCCAGGTACGATTGAATGATCCGTCTGGCCTTTATGATCTCTAATGTCTATAAACTACCCCCTGCACTGATTAGATTATTATGCAGGTAGCCACCAACATCCTTATTCTTACATGGCAACTGAAGATAGGCTTCTGGAAATACACACAAACCTTGACAAGCATAATACCCATGCAATTTGTGCTCTCAAAATCCCAAACAAATATGTAATTGTGCACCCCACCAAACACACAAGGCCTCCAAAAGAAACCATTCCTTTCAGAGTATTTTCACTAACACTCACTGTAATGTGTCTGCTGTGATGCACTCAAAGAAACTGGCACTACCATTTTGCGTCACTCCTAAACGTGTTTTTTCACTGCATGGGAAAGACGATTCGGTAGCTAAAACACAGCACCAAGACTTGGGAAATCTAAGTTTCTATTTCCATCTCCAACGTTTGCTGGGACAATCTGTGTGATCACATGCCTCAAAACTCAGGGTTCTGAACTTAAAAACCAAGATTTAAAGGCAGCAACAGAATACTTGTTTGCAATGCTTCCCTTTGCTTCACAAAGGTCCCATAGCCCTCCATTCACCCAGCATTCGTGAAGATTCTTAGGCACCTGAGCTGAAAGATATTTCAAGAGATCTCAGTTCCCTCAACAGTAGAAAGTCCTTTAGATAAGATCAGCCTGGTAATTCCTATTAGAACAAGGTTCGCTTTACAGTCAACTGATAACATCACTGGCATGGTGTTACAATTTGAATTTCCAGAGTCTTTTCTGGCCCTCCTCTAGAATAATCTAATCAGAATTATGCGGCCCCTTACAAATATTGATTCTGACACCTGCTTCACAGGGAGACATTATGCCAATTTTAGAGATGAGGAAACAGAAGCAAGCAACCTGACTCGAGACACTGCAGCTCTGAGGCTACATCATGATAACTGAGTTGCCTGAGGCAAGACCAGGAGTCCATATCTAAGGTAAGTTTAAAATTCAGAAGCCCATGGATTCGTCTCGCGGTCAGAACATGTCCCCACATCAATGTAGCCATTTGCACATTCCTGCTTATTGGGCAGCTGAAGAATTTGTCTCAAGGCCAGCCAACAAGATGGAGTGGCAGCCCCAGCACTTTACTGACGTAGCAGCAGAGCCCCCAGCAGAGATGTGGCATGCACTGAGGTGTGCACATGCGTGTGTGCGTGGGGGGAGGGGAGGTATCGTCAGCCATCAGGAGTATGGTACGGACAGGTTTTGGCAGTACAGCAACATCTAATAGAGGATGGGACCTCTTCAAAGCTGTCAAAATTTTGTCACCTAGGCCACAGCTCCGAGCAGGGTTACTTGCCTTTTTATTGGTTTTGATGAGCTGGATAACTTCGTAGTAAACTTTTCTCCAGAGCAGTTCCTCTGCTTTCCTCCCATATTCTACCGGATGCAGGAACATCAGCTTTACACAGAGTTCTCGCAACCTGCAGTAGAGGAGAGAGACTGCTGTTAAGAGTCACAGAGAAGGGCTGGAAGGGACCTCCAGAGGTCATCTCGTCCACCCCCTGCCTGAGACAGGATTATGCCTATCCAAAACATTTCATGCAACCGTAATGTAAGCTCTACATAAGACTATGCTCGACCCAGGCACAGAATAGACCTAACACCCTAACCTGGTACAGGTAAAGCAGGGGAACTGTGGCAGCCAATAACCTGTTTCTATAAAATGTTGTCTATATATGCTCAAGAGGTCCTGGGTAGAGGCCATGCCTCCCCACCACTACAGAAGACAAAGTTCCATTTAGCAACAGCTATTTCTATGCCTCTAGCCTTATAGAAAGAGAAAAGGGAGAGTCTGATTGCTACTATAGGACCAGTAGGACCATGTAGTGACAATACAGTTTAGCTTACACTTCAGATAGACAACAGCTGCAAAGGGCAGAGATAACTGTGTGCCCAGCTGCAACAGAGGGTGGTGGGTGATGTCCCCTCCAAGCTGATGGACGGGGAAAAAAGGGTCTTCTGAATAAGGTGTATATATTCTGTTTCCTCTGCAGGAAGCAAAGTGTTTGGGCACACAGATAATGAGGCTGCTTGCAGCTTATCAGTTAAGGAACAATCACACTTCACCCCAATATGTGGCTCCACATATAATCAGGATAAAGGAGGTCTGGAATCACCAATTCACTGCAAACTGTATGGCCAGGAGAGTCTGCTACAAGGCTTCTAGATGTGGAAAAAGGAAGTTGATGTGGGTTCCTTATTAAGCACCATGCTCAGAGCAGTAGAAGAAACTTTCCGGCTAAGAGGAGACACCTGATAATCATAAGAATGGGTCAGTGGATGCACTCCCCGAATCAGCCTGGTAACCTTTACCAGCCACTTTGCAGGCTGACTGGAAAACACTTCTTTGGAGAAGGAAACGGCAAAACAAGCAGCTCAATAACTGTCCACAGCAGGGAACTGAGTGTTTTCGCCCAGCAAGACTTTTACAGGATAAAACTGCATTAAGGGCATCACTGATAAACGATGATTTTTGAGGGCAATTCCATTACCCTGAGGACTTTTTTTTGATCTTTAGATACAGAATCAGTAAGCTTTCCTCCTAGAAACTATGAATTTCACTGTAAATATATGAAGCGTTTTCACCATGTAGGTATTTTAAGAGTTATAAGAACAGATTGTAACCAAAGAGATTACTTCATTTAGACTGCAACTGCATGCAGAGTCCCTGGTCTATCACGGGCACTTTTGCCAAAATAATAAAAATAAGGGGAGGGATAAGACATGGGACCCTTACTTGTTTCTCAAGCTGATGTTCTCCGGCTTGAACACTTCTTGATAAGCTGCCTTGTTACCAAGAATGAGGTCCAGTCTGTGAACCGCCTCCACCACCGCTCTGAAAGGTAGTAGAAGAAGAGCTTCAGGGTGACATATTCCATGTGACCATCTGGTATGAGATTCAGGATTTCCCACTGATGACTCCAGACAGGGAAGGCGGCTGGCTATCATTAACGAACTATGCTATACCACTGCACACCAGGGGATCCGCCATTTTTGGGCAAGCCTATTATTTTTAAAAAAATGTTAGTTGTTCCTCCAACAGTAGATTTAAATGATGCTGGATTCTACCAAGGCACCATGAACGTGTAACCTCTGCAATTAATAAGAAATCCTGATGCCAGATTGGTTTCTGATGATTACAACAAGGGGCTGCTGATATAAAGTCCTTTATCCTCTGTTCCCTTGTCAACCTACTCCAATGACTGTCAGCATGGCTTCCCCATCCCTGTTGCAATGATTCCCTGATGAACTCAAGATCCCTGGATGAAAGATGCCCCATAAAAACAAAATACTTTCACGTTTCTGGCAAAACAATTTAAAACATCTGAATTTAGGAAAAAAATAATGTTTCACCAAAGCCACTGCGACATGGAGCTGGGGCCCTCGAGAGCATAAGCAGCACAAAAGCCATGGCTGTGAGTCACTGTTCAGGTCTCCTGGGTCTTGTAGAGGAGGATGCCCACGTGTGTAAAATATCAAGTATACGGCAGTTCCAGCCTATGAGCTAAGCTGGCTCACTGACCCAATTCCAGATGCTGTCCAAGAATCAAAACAGAGTCTGGACTGGGGGCAATCTTTAGTGCTGGCAAGAGACATTGGTTATGGGAAATGTGTATTTTGCTCATTTCCCAGACATGCACACACCAACAATCTGCCAGCAATCAGGAAACAGCAACCAAGCAGATACCTGCTGTCCCCTACCCTGCAACTCCTTGTCCAATATCTGTAGTGCTGTAGCTGCTATTCACGGAGAAACTTCTTTGTACATGGAGCTCAAGGCAAATAAGGTGTGCTCCTTACTGGTACCTGGAAGACCCAGAAGGGCCTGGCTGGAGGAGTTCCTTCTTCCACTAAGGATCACACCGTTTGTCAACCTTGTGCTCAGGAAGGCATGTTTGCCTTGGTTCAGTTTGGCACAGACTGGGGTTTTGCCTCCCTGTCCCCTAGGACCTTTTGAGCACGTACAAAGCTAATGCTTCCTTCTCAGTGCAGCAGCTGGGCATTGACACAGCCCTGGTCCCCACTTGCTTCTACTTGCACCATGCTGTAAAGTGCTGGTGGTATTTCAGGTACAGGGTCTCATAGCAGTGGGTGAGGATTTGGCATGGTGCTCTGGGGGTTTCCTTGGGTTACCAATTATTGGGACTTTGCCCTTCCAGCACTGTGATACTACTGTAAGCAATGAATCAGAGACCAATATGAGCCAGTCTACACTGAGCAGGACAATGGATCAGAGACCAGTATGATCCAGTCTACACTGAGCAGGACTAACTGCTTCCAGCAGGAGCCAGCCACATTGCTGACAGCACACAATCTCCCCCCCACCTCTCCCATCAGGTTTTCAACAAAACACGAATCTTGAAACTCCCCAACCTTCTCCCAAAACAGGCACAAGCAGATGCCAGACTGCACACATGGCCTGCAAGCGAGGACATGCAAAGAGAAAGGCTTAAACGGGGAGGCTGAAACCAGAAATGATTTCCTTGCAAAGTACAGCAATCGGTGCAAGGCAACTGCCAGCCTCAGGTATAGACGACATAAGGCTCTGCAGTGGAGCCCTGGACCGGAAAGTAATCTTGGAAAGGAGACCAAAGTGACAACATGGTCCATCCCACAGGATACTCCAAATGAGCAATTTTCCCCCAAACAGATTAAAAATTTCTCAGGATTTAACTAGTTAACAAGGGGGTGGGGGAATGCAAACAACAGGCCAGGAGATCAAAACAGCCACAAGGCAAAGAAGAGGACTACACTGAAGTAACAATTTGTTTTTAAATACCTTATTTTCTCCTATTTCCCTCGGGGTTGAGGATCACATGCAAGTGGTCAAAAAAACCAGCAATGCTTTTTGCCCAGTGAGCTCCAAGCACTTTGGAAGCATTAAGCCAGCCTCATAGTGAGGCAGAGAAGTCAGGTGCACTTGGGAAAACTGAGGCCGGGGTGCTATGAGATTTATCATCAGTCACAGCCAGAAAGAGAAAGTCAAAAATAGAACTTGGCAGTTGCATGTGCTGGTCCCCTGGTCTGCCCCCAAGCAGCATGCTAGAAAGATGAGCTTTAAGAGGGATGGCTTGATTGGTAATCTCTCAGTTTTGTGCCTCTAATCGCTTCCTAAAAGGCTTTACTTTAAGAGCATGATGAGAGGAACTGAACTGCACCGCTTTGGCATGGAGCTGACTTTGTGCTACATGTACAAGTATCACCACATGAACTTGGAACTGCTGATTCATTTCGTTCCCCTGCAGCAAAGGGGGAAGTATGTGAATGGCTCTGAAGGCCTTGTCCTGCAGGAGCAGGCCAAAAGTATGGAGCCCTTGCTTCTGCCCAAGTTACTGGTAAAAAAATCCCTGTCTTTTGTCACAGCATGCCAAACAAGAACTACCCATGCTGTCTGCTGGCCAGCCTCATTAGATCACTGTGATTCTTCTCAGAAAGAAAACCGACTTCACGAGCCAGGAAGTGAGTAGCAGCGAACACCTGCTTTCAGACAGATAAGCAGCACCCGGAAGTAGGATGCCATCGCACCTGTGATGTGACACAGCCCCTATGCCCACTTTTAAAAGTGTGAATTTGCTGTTCTGCAAAGTCAAATTCTGACCCAGGTCTTCTAACATTTATTCGCTGCAGTCACACGGATGCCTCGTGGAGACAGGCAATTCAGTTTCCATCTGACAATGTAAAGGAGTGGAGAGCAAAAGGCAACAGCAAAGTCTTGCGAAGGGAGTTGGCTGAACTCTGGAACAGGAACTCACGTGAATGCTGCACAGGAACTGCCATGGCTCCAAACCACATTTCCCTTCCTGAGCAGAAGGAACAGAGGACTGCTTGGAGGTTAACCATGCCACTGAGGCAAACATGGCATCAAGTGGTGAAGGAACGGATCTTGCTGGCAGGTACCAGAGCGGAACTGGCTGCCAAGTGGGAAATCAGGGAATGCTTTTTCTTCTAGGGACCTGCTGAGTGTTTATACTTTCCTCCAGAGCACAGGGGTAAGAATCAATCATTAGGGTGTGTCTATATGATGCATTTCCAGTCATAGCAGGAGGCAGGTCCTTGTGGACATTGGTCTTCCAACTGTGTTTTTATGGGTGCACAAACTAGCACCGTTGCCTGCAATTTGAAGGCAGGAAGCAACAAGGAGGCCAGAAGGAAACGTTTCCCATGAAACATGTGTCATGCACACACTGGAACAGGGTTTGATCTCTTCCACAGAGCGAGACAGGAGGCTGAAGTACATTTTGGGGCTGACAAATTAACCTTCTGCCTCATTCTCTGCTATAACACCTGCTGGATGGGAGCCCTGCTGTCAGCCAGAACATCAGAACCAGAGAGGAAGCAAGTCAGATGCCAGTCTAATAAAAGAACCAAATACGGCATATCACGCCAAGCAACGTGGAAACAATCCAGTAACAAGTCCTTCTTGGCCAGGCAGGAGGATGAGCTAATGCCTTCTTTCTGTGCCACTGACATTTTGGAAGCGGGCAAGGCGGCAGGGCAGGTTACTTGCACTCTTCATTTAAAATCTTACAGAACAGGATGTGCCTGGTAGAGGAACTGCAGATTCTAAGGTACCAATGCAAAAAATAACATAATGCAGAACAACCAAATGACTGCAGACAAGGAGACAGCATAAGCGAGAAGCAGCTGAAAGGCTAGTAGTTACTTGGCTCCACTTCAGACTTTGCATCCAGGTGAAGTCGAGTTAGTAGTGGTAAATGAAGATCTGAATTGTAAATGATAATGCAGCAGAACCCAACTGGCACATGCTCCAGAAGGGCCTGGGAATGAAACATCTTAGGAATTAACCAATGAGACAGGGACCTGGGACATTAACGTTTGCTTCTCCTAACTCCATGTGTGACCCCCTTGATGCTTAGACAAGAGTGGGCACAAGGATGATTGCATTCCCATAGAGTTTAAAGAAGATATTTTACCATACAAGCACGAACAAATCAGAGACAATTCAACACAGGGGATAAAAGGCTCTACAAGCCTTCCACGCTGCCCATGTCCTGAGCCATTGTACAGAATGGACATGGAGCAGCACATCAAGATGGAATGAGAGTTACTTGGGACATTTCACTCAATACCAGGGTTGAATGGAGGCGTGATGTGCCCGTGGGCTCTGTTTAGGGTGCAGGCTGCATTTGTAGACATACCAGCCACATGGGAAGCGATCCCTCAGCTAACATAGACATTTATAAACTCTTTGAGAAAAAGCAGGCTGCTGCCTAACAGCCTTGGCTTTCTATTATATAAAACATGATCTGTAAAGGCCAAGCAGAGAAATCCCTCTGCTGTAAAAACTCAAGTGACCACAGAACTAATTTGGCCCTGGGAATTTCAATACTAATCTTATTTCCCCCTTGCTTTAACGATGAAGGGTGCTTCGGCACAGCCTGAAATAACACCAAGACCCTCACACACCTTGCCACGAAGACAAGGCATCACCTGGACACCGATGCAGCCTGCCACAGAAACAACCCAACCCTGGTTTTTCATGACATGCAGCATGATTAAGTTAAAAGCAAAAGGTACACACTTGTATAAGGATTGGCACAATCACAGACAGGCAAAGGCATTAGGGTGAATAGCAATCCAACCTGTCTCTGTGCCTCTGGGTTATTACGCCAAGATCCTAACCTGCTTTACAAAGGTAGACATGGTGATCTTCATCTCCCAGAAGAAGACAGACAAGTCCTTTATCTCCCCCTAAGGTCACGGTGCATGTCACTAACACAACCAGGAGTGGAATCCAGTTGTAACTCTGTCACCATGTCCGATTGCAAAATAATCCTTCTTGCCCTGAGCTATCTTCACCCCTGCCACTCTGGGTTACCATCCATGTTTCTTAGCTGGAGGAAAACGATGCAGAAAGGGACGACTGTGCTACAGGCTCAGAGCAAATTAGGATAGGAAGAGAGCCCAGGAGAAAGGATTCCCTGTCCCTAGGGGTGTTCTTCAGAGCAGGGGCATGACACCCAAAGTACATGGCAGTGCTCTGCTCACAGGGATCGCAGCAGATCACCTTGATCAGAACCATAATTATTCCCTGAATCACGTCTTCTGTCGTCAGTTTTGCTGCACAATGCAGACATTTCAGTGAAAATGGAACAGCAGGAGGCTTGGGAAGCAGAGCAGAGCTCGGGAGCGGTGCTGGGGGAGTGCCAGGGCCCCCAGCCAGAACTGCGGCCCCGATGTGCTGCCAGGCCACCGAGGAAGACATGGTACCTTGAGAGCCATGCAAGCTCAGTATCCTCCCGCTGTGCTGGCTCCTGGGAACCCCTGGCATCTGGAGACTCGCAAGGATTTAGCGGTTTCCCTCTTCTCAGAGGGAAAGGGGCATAGAGCCCAGCTCTGCAGCTTGCCCCATTTGCCACAGCGCGAGAGGGAGGGGCAAAAGGACAGCCCTCTCCACCTCCCTGCAGCTTCCACTCACCCTCTACCTTCTGCCCCCATATATCCCTTCTCACCCCAATATACCTAGCCCTCCACCCCGCCTCAGCCCCCTCAACCTCCTTCCCATCTCTCCTTCCCCATCACACCCCAGCCCCCATCACTCCCTGGCCAGATCCTCCTCCAGAGGACCCTGTGACCCCCCCCTTCCCCTCTCCTGACTCGCCTCCCATCACATCAGCCTCTGCAGCCCTAAACCCTCCCCACCACTGCAGGTCCCTTCAGCTCCCCAAACCCCCCCCATCCTCCACAGCCCGGCCCCAACATCCCCTCTGCTCCAGACCCTCCAGCCCAGCCTTCAGCTCCCAACCCCCGCACCTTTTCCCATAGCCTCGTCCCCCCGCTGCAGCCCAGCCCCTCGCCCCCTTCTTCACAGCCTGCCCTCCACATCCCCCCTCGTCCAGCCCAGCCCCGACATCCGCTCCTCTGCAGGCCCCATTCCCCACAGCCTCGTGCCCCGCCCCGCCACCCCCCCCCCCGGCCCCCCCCCCCCCCCCCCCCCCCCCCCCCCGGGGGCCCCGGCCCCCCCCC